>JAPTHN010000011.1:13762500-14217500 GCA_026936325.1 Platynereis dumerilii | reverse complement strand
GTATTTTTTCCCTTCTGTATAGTTTTTTAACCGATTTTTTAGAACTGTACCAGACTATAACTCTACATCTGTATACAGACAACCTCAGGATCTAGTACTGGAGCGGTACTGCACTGTACCATTCTAAAGTGGTTCCAACAGCAACACCACTAGATACACCGCAACATAAACCCTCTTTTGGAGCAGACAACATGGTTTTTCTGAGAGTTGCTGATGTCAAATGTGTTTAAAAATTAAGCCATTTCAGTGTTGGCTTTTGGTAGTGTCCACAAATAAAAAGTTTGCATTCATATGCCAAAAGTCAACACTTCTTAAAAGCTTCCATGTGGCAACGGAACCGACACAGATCATTACAAAGTGCCAATGTTTTTTGACTTGCTAATGAGTAGCTCACATGTCATCTGATAGCGTGATGTATGTTTGCATCAAAATGAAACAAAAACAGGCTGTCAGAGTGACAAATTCATGTGACCAAAGCGAACTTCTAAAAAAAGTTCTTTCACTGAATGTAACAATTTAGATTTTACATGTTCAAGCAATATACTGACTTTTTGGTCAAATGTGACCGTTGTTTCAGTCAATAAAAACCTATATATATATACACCGAGTGCCGAGTTATTAGGCAGCGATGGTTTTTTGCCATATCTCCAAAAGTATTTGGAATGTTTTTATGTCCTTCACCCACAAGAATGGGTTAGGCTTAAAGATTATTCCGAGCAAATTTTGTCCCATTCCGTTCGCGTTGTCAGACGTTATAACATTTATTACTGGTTTCGGGTGGCTGAAATTGTCACAGGACAAAGTCAATGGCATCAAATAAGACTCGGAGAGTGTTTTTAACAAAAGGACTTATTTTTCAACTCAGGAGAGGATTTGTTTATGGAATTTTAGCTAAATCCAATGGTATTCCAATGGAGCAGAATAAAGTGGAATGCTTCCAAGTGCATGCATGAAAGCTTCCAAATATGTTGTAACTTTATGGAAACTAATATTAGGAATATATTAAGGCCATTATCATCCGAGATTTAAATTTTTTTGTCTATATATGAATGCAACGTGCTAATGTACCTAATAACTTGGCACACCCAAAACCTCTAATATGTGCAATAACTTCTGACTGTGTTAACGGAATTGGACAAAAGTTGCTCAGAATGATGTTCTACCCTAACCCACCCTTGTGGATGAAGGAAATAAAAATATTCAAAATACTTTTGGAGATATGGCAAAAAACCATTGCTGCCTAATAGCCTAACTTGGCACTCGGTGTAGTCCCAAATTAATTAAAACAAGAGAACAGAGATAAACTACTTGTAACAAGATGTTAGCACTCCTTAAAGTGCATGTCCCACCAGGTCAATTCCACCGTGACTTTGGGACAATTAATGTATTTTCCATCTTAATAGTAGTCAAAATTTACTAGAAGGAATCAGAGGAAGGTATTGCTGTTGTGCCATTTTGTTGCTGTGTCCATAAAGTTGCAAAAAATTATAAAAACATCCCTTGAATTTGATTCTTAGTTTTGATATGAGGTCAAATATGCTCTTGTGACTGATGGGACTTTTTTGACCACCGATTTTTTTGAGTTTACTGAACTTGTAATTACTATCTCAGTTCACATGCCAGACCTTATTGTCATAGTGCATTGTAATTGTATTGAGATAAGCTTTCAAATCAGGCCCACATTTAGACTGGTGGATCAATTGTTCTCCAGCAGCACCTCATTCATTTTGTGACTGATGGGACACCTCTTTGTGACTGATGGGACAGTATCTCAGAAGTATTTAATAAAAGACTTTTGATTCATATTATTTATGAAATATGCTGTTATGGTAACACAATGATTCATCAGAAAAGTATGCATTATCAATGTAATACATTTTATAGGTTCAAGATAGCAAATTTTGAGATACACAGACATGAGGTATTGTATATATTTGCAGTAACATATTAAAACAAATTTGACCTAAACTTCATAAACCTGATGATAGTTTACATCTAAAATAATAGTGATAGCCATTAACAGCAATATAAGATTGTTTTATCGGCCTTTCCGTATCCTTCACTCAGTTTTATTTGTCAAATGAGCATCTCTGATGATACACTATAACATCGTACATGGCACAGGTTAATGACCGAATATCATTTTTTAATTATGTGCTTGGTAGACTAATTAGGATAGGAGACATGGGCAAAATTGAATGGGAGAGAAATGAGCGTGACTCTGCACCCATGCAGTGATCGGCAGCTCAGATCGCTACCAACCGAGCTGACTAACCAACTTACAATATGAAAATCTGCACTGAAATAATTATTACTCTGGCATGAAAACATGATATTATCTGAGCTGTACCAACTGATTTGAGTCTGTACAATTTGTTCCGGCGTTGTGAAACATTTGGTTGTTTTTATTATCGGTGACATGAAATCTACTCTCAAAAATGTATATTTATGAGTTGCTCAATCTGTATTCCATATAAACTTACCTGACCATTTTGTTCTTATATTCCTTTCAACATTAATAGACCTTGGCATACAGCTCAGTAACAAGTCTTCCATCATCAAAAAATTTACGATGCTCCAAGTGGGATTTTTGTGACTTTAGGCACAGGATTTCAGTACTTTTTTTGTCCTAAGAATTATTGGAAATTAAAAAGGACAATCCACATTCACTTATGTGTAATTTTACACAAAATAATAAAGATTAAATCAACAAGAACAAGTAATTAGCTGCTTGTGGTCAATTTATCATGTTTCAGCGTGACTGATGGGACAAAGTTTACACACCATTTGTCATACAAACGAGTGTGAATAACCTTCAAGGCAATTCATGTCCTGTTATCTGTCACTTCGTACTAGATAGCAATGACAAAATGTCTGCTGAAAACAAATAATTCACTGAGTGAGATCAATTTATCATGTTTGAGCGTGACTTCGGGACAATGTACAGGCATTGTCTTACATAAATGAAGTGTGAATCGTCTTCAACATAAGTGTCAGTAAATATGTTTTCAAAACAACTGCCCAGTACCTTTGCAAACCAGAAAAACATGACTTTGCTTTTCTGTGATGTATGTGTGATCAGTAAGAAGATAATAAGCAGCTGCTTCTTTCCATTTTCTTTTTGCCTAAAAATCTGAACAGATTTTACAAAAATGTTGATTATTTCCAAACGGAACATGATATCTGCAAAATTTAACTTGTTTTGCGCAGTAGAGACCATACTGGTTTGTTACTCTGAATGATTTGATGATCACTAAGATTTTAAAACATTCTATAAGTGGTACACTTCTGTGGAATTGACCACCACCATATTCTTTTCTTGTGTGTTTTTGACACTGAATGCTTTGATAAACCGAAAAAGTCACATGAAATTTTCAATGTATACCTCGATAATACGCCCCGCATCTAACAGTATTTTGCCATACAGCACTGGAAAGCTAACAAACAGAGCTTTCCTCTGATATCAGTTATGTGGTGGAGTTTAAATAGAGACCGAGATATAGCCAATTGAAAATAGTGCTTTTGTGCTCCCATAGAACCGATACCGGTTGCACGAGTGGTGCATGGGGTCAGATTCCTTGAGTTGGACACTTAGATGGGGTACATGTAACTTTGGGTTAGGACACACTGGTTTCTAAAACAGAATTGGGTTATGCTGTTGGGATCAAACGTTTGCTTTAGTGTCAGTGCCATATATAGGTAGGCCTAACTGACGCCTTTTGGTTGCAGATGGTGATTTGGAACAGAGGCTGTTTTATTAGGAACCGACGATGTTTTGGGTCCAATGCATGTTGTTTTGAAAAGAAAATTGCTGTTTTGGTGCATGGCAGTGCTGTTCGGAAATTGTTTGTAATTGATACCGTTTTAGGAACCAATGCTGTATTAGGAACCGATTCTGTTCCGGATGCCAATTCTGTTTTTACTACCGATGGTGTTTTGCATCCCACCCTTTGGGCTCGAGTGATTTTTATTCACACAACCGCTTCTGATATTGTCAGCAGAGACCCTGACTCAGGTTGTTTTGTTAAAACAATTTACCTTCACTAATTTCTTTTTGTGCACGATATGTAGATACAACAATAAAGTTACACAGTGCCCAGTTAATTTTTGCATCACATTATAACCTTACTTAGGATAGCATTCCTATGAATTCCTTATAGGCAGAACCCATTTGCTTCATCAACTACGGTCACACTTTTTTGTGCACATGCATGCATCTTTAATCAATGCACAATTAATCTGAACAACGGAACAAATGGAATTGAGCCATGTGCCAAGTAGTGCATGTTTTTCTGCTTGCTGGTGAATGTTTGTCTTACCACCCTTAATCGGATCCCTAATGGTATTGTAGCACATTATGCATGTCCTGCGGATTAAATTTTGGTCGTCATGTATACTTTCTGGATGTTTGCTTGGATTGGCGTTGTCAAGTTATTTGCTGCGCTTTAACCGCATTTTTAATCTGAACAGGAACCGCACACTTGCCTGGGATGAATCTGATGATGATGTTGAGAAGGACTTGAAATAGATTGGGCAAACTTGCAGACTGATGCTTACAACGGGGAGAGAACTTAGCCAGGACTGGAGCCTGGATTGAACTACTTCAAGATTGACTCTGAATTATCCAGAGGAATTCCCTTTTATCTCTTTGGAAAAGACTGCATGACGAATGGGAAGATCCATACATTTAAAGTTATAATAAAAACAATAATGCTAAAATGACAACTTTTGATCTTAATTTTGGGCAAAGGCCTCAAACCACCAGTCTTGGTTTGAGGAAGAAAAATATTCTTTGATTAGAATCTTCAGATTAGTACTAGCTCCAAATACAAAATGGAGTGAGCGAGTGAGTTAGTGTTTTACGTCCCATCAGCGCCGGTGTAGGCTATTTAGAGGCAACCCAAATACAAAATGGAAAACTAGATTTTTATTAGGGCATTCTGCCCTATTGTTACTGGTCTGCTCTGGAATCTTGTGGGCTAATTTCGAGACAAAATACTGGACCAATTTCATTCAAACTTTTCACACGGAGACCAGTAACAACCGGGCAGAGTTAGGTATGCATGGGTCAAAGTCTTTGATAAGTAAGTGTATCATCCTTCCCTATGAAATAACATTGGGCCTGTGTTTCACTTACTTATCAAAGACTTTTACCTAACTCCGACTACAGCAAAGAACATTGGCAGCAATTGTTATCCCACATGCCACATGTACCGGCCTTTACGACCCAATATGTTTTCCTCTCAATGGATGAGAATTAATGCTTCCACAAGCAGTTGGTTGAGGATGTTTAGCATTGATGCAATGGCACAGTATCATGCATTTCACTTACTTACAGGCGGCACTGTACACCAAAGAATATTGACATAAAAGCTTGCACTGGCAGCACTGCTCATGCCAAATAGGCTAAGTGAAGAAGTCCCATGACTGATTAAATTGCACTTTAAAAATAGTATCACTTGGTTTTCATGGACAGTGTTATATTGAGCCACCAATCATCACATGAACACAACTCACTGGCAATTGTAAAACCTTTGCAAATGCCAGGCAGCTGATGTCAAAACATGCACTTCGGATGCAGCAGATGTAATAGATTTTCCATTGACAAATCCTGATGCCAACTTGTTGACATGCATGGTGACCACATCGAACAGGATATTATAATTAATTGCTGTTCCAAAAAGACTTCGTAAATGATGTTATATCGAAATACATTGTATTCATGGGTTGTTTTATTTTGTCAAAGTACAGTCTGCTTCCTAATCTTGCAAAACAATTTTTTTTTTTCGTGCAAGTTGCTGCTTCTCTGGATGTGGTGAACATTCAAGGAACTTCATGTAATGGTGCAATGATTCCTGAGCCATTCACTTATTAGTGATTAACTGCTGCGTCCTGTATGGGACTCTCCAGTACCCCATGGGGTACTGGATTCTCCCAATCTCAAGATAAGAGACCGGATGACTGTGGTCTGTATCAACAGACACTAACTATTAGTAACACTGACTACAACGTAATATGCAAAGTTTAGTCAGCATTTGTAAATTTATATCGCAGACCATTCGGCGTCAAGTCTGAAAAACCTGATATTTCCGTCAACTGAACCACAAATGTGAAAAATTTGCTTTCTTTTATACCAATTTCCTCAACTTGGTCCCATGTAAATTTTAGGATGAATTCATGTGTATGGTATTTGCTGAAAGAGATGTGTTATTTGAGAGGCTAAACATGCAGGAATAAAATCAGAACAATGACATTCTTAAGAGATGTCTATTTATCTGTATCAATTGTCACCATTTCCATTTGTTTCTGCTTACACTGTAGGAGAATGGAGCTGTGAATATCCTGAGTAAATAGCTGTTGATAAAAAGCTCTGCTCAACTTGCTTGTTGGGAGAACAAGATGTATCATGTCATTCATAATGCAACTTGCATAAAAATATGGCTAAGTACTGCAAATCGATGTAACAAGTTTGTCCAATATCCATAGTTGAAATGGTCCGATAAGTATGCACAGGCAAAATGCAAAGACATGAATATCTTATAGATCCTGTGGCATTACCATCGAAGCGAAGGCTGTTGGGCAAGGACAGGGGCACCCCATGATCTGTTATACCAAATATCTGTTATGCAGCAGGTGCCCGACTGGCTGGCAAACTGTCAGCCAGGATTTTCCCAGCTGGCAAAGTTGTCAGCTGGGAGTCAATTTTTGGCGTTCAACCGATGAAATTTGCAGTCAGGTAATGAGAAAGCAGTTGAGGGGGCTGGCTGGGGAAAAAAATGATTCATATCAGCTAGCTGGGAGGTGCTGAATGACGCTAGGGCTGGCTGGCAACCCAGCTGGCAGCTAAACAGATATTTTCTCCCAGTTGCATTAAAAAATGAAACTAAGTGTCACAAAAGATGTGCAACCAGAAGCTTACACATATAGGCCTACTAGTAAGTTGCCCGTAGATTGGAGGGAACAAAGTAGACCATAATAACATAGATAGATAGATAGATAGATAGATAGATAGATAGATAGATAGATAGATAGATAGATAGATAGATAGATAGATAGATAGATAGGCCTTGCCAACATTGAGATGTTGATTGAAAGGATCGAGATAGACTGAGAGAATGCAATGATAGACATATATATGGGCACTTTAATGATAGTATGGTGATGAGGAGTAATGTTTGATTGCAAAATAAAGTGTTTACAATAGATTGGCAGGGAACAAAATAAAAACTGGCAAAGTTTATTCAATGAAAGGGAGTACGTAGGATTAATTGGAATTAGTTGCTGTAAAAGCTGCAGACACAAATTGCCATTGAACAGTGTTGAGAGGCATTTAGGAAGACAGACATTCCGCGATAAATTAGTGATTTGCAATTTTGCATTGAAATGAATTACATGTGATTGGCTTAAGGGAGAGCGGGGCACAGTGAGATGGGCTGGTACTGTTTACAGATCAACCCTCTTTTGTATAGTACAAAAAGTAAGTAAGTGAGAGTCTGACCTATATCTGGAATGCCTACACAGCATATAGAGAGTGGAATTTCAATATTTAGGTTTTTAGCCGATAAAAGTAAATAATTTTGCTAAACGACTTTTTGTTATAATTCCCAAGAAAAATGGTATAAAGCAAATCAATTGCCAGGAATTCAAATTATTTGCCTTAGTTTAGTTAGATAATGAACCACAACACAGGCATCTGGTCCACAGGATTCAAAAATTTTATAAAAAGAGCTGCGTGGGGCACAGTGAGACAGTTGAAGGCGGGGCACAGTGAGACATAGTAAATTACACTCGAAGCGACCTGAATGTAAGGCATAGCTTACAATTCACTATTAAAAACAAAATGCCTGCAATAAACTCCTGATTTTAGTGAGTCATATTCAAAGAGAAGCATCAGAATGAATTTTGATTAGTATGTAACAGGTGCGGCAGGTTAAATAAGTCGTGCATGTGTCCTGTGCGATGAAGTTTCGAAACATGCTCAAAAACGGACCTAAAAAATCACCTAGCCAGATGCTATTATAAGAGTACAGTAGTTTCTGTAGCAACAATTGATGGAACAATTCTATAGGTCCCGAGGATCGGGGGTTATGGCAGCAGATGCCTTGTCTCACTGTGCCCCGCCTGCTGTCTCACTGTGCCCCGCCCACGGGGCACAGTGAGACACTTAACGAGCATGGACGTAACTCAAAATTTCTCCAAACCTGTAAAAGGTAGGAACCTGAAACTACTTGACAATATACCCAACGTCATTATCTATAATGTGGACCTGATCTCATTTAACTCGTTACTGCCAACATTTTGGAACACTTGAAAATAAAAAAAGTGTCTCACTGTGCCCCGCTCTCCCAGGCTACTTAGGATAGCATTCCCATGAATTCCTTATAGGCAGAACCCATTTGCTTCATCAACTACGGTCACACTTTTTTGTGCACATGCATGCATATTTAATCAATGCACAATTAATCTGAACAACAGAACAAATGGAATTGAGCCATGTGCCAAGTGGTGCATGTTTTTCTGCTTGCTGGTCAATGTTTGTCTTACCACCCCTAATCGGATCCCTAATGGCATTGTCGCACATCAAACATGTCCTGCGGATTAAATTTTGGTTGTCATGCACTACTTTCTGGATGTTTGCTTGGATTGGCGTTGTCAAGTGGGAGTCTTTATTTGCTGCACTTTAACCACATTTTTAATCCGAACAGGAACCACACCCTTGCCTGAACATGATGAATGTGATGATCATGTTGAGAAGGACTTGAAATAGATTGGGCAAACTTGCAGACTGGTGCTTACAACGGGGAAAGAACTTAGCCAGGACTGGTGCCTGGATTGAACTACTTCAAGATTGAATCTGAATTATCCAGAGAAATTCCTTTTGGAAAAGACTGCATGACGAATGGGAAAATTCATACATTCAGGGGCACCCCATGATCTGTTATACCAATTATCTGTTATGCCGCAGGCGCCTGGCTGGCTGGCAGAATGTCAGCTAGGATGTTCCCAGCTGGCAAAGTTTTCAGCTGGGATCTAATTTTTGGCGCCCAACCGATGAATTTGCAGTCAGGTAATGAGAAAGCAGTTGAGGTGGCTGGCTGGGAAAAAAAAAGATTTATATCAGCTTGCTGGGAGGCGCTGAATGACGCTTGGACTGGCTGGCAACCCAGCTGGCAGCATTACAGATATTTTCTCCCAGTTGCATAAAAAAATGAATCTAAGTGTCACAAAAGATGTGCAACCAGGAGATTACACTGATATGGGCATTATAACAACACACTGTCGCGAGGTGCCCTTGTACATTTAAAGTTATAATAAAAACAATGCTAAAATGACAACTTAATCCTAATTTTGGGCAAAGGCATCAAACAACCAGTCTTGGTTTGAAGAAGAAAAATGTTCTTTGATTAGAATCTTCAGATTAGTACTAGCTCCAAATACAAAATGGAGTGAGTGAATGAGTTTGTGTTTTACATGTCATTCATGTATTTGATTGGGCTAGTTGCTGGACCATGCTTACAGCTGGGGGAATTCTACAGCTCCAGCTTTGTGCACCACCTGCATATTAAGAATTTAAGTCACACATAGCAGGAAATATTTGAAATAACATTGAACAAGAAAAAATACATTTTTGTTGCAGTAGCAGTGATAAAAAATGGTTTTCTTCAGTGGTTCAATTGAGGTTCCAGTTGAGGATAAACTATTAATATGCAGACTCATTGTAGTCGGAGTTAGGTATGGGTCAAAGTCTTTGATAAGTAAGTGTATCACCCTTCCCTATGAAATAACATTGGGCCTGTGTTTCCCTGACTTATCAAAGACTTTTACCTAACTCCGACTACAGCAAAGAACATAGGCAGCCATTGTGATCCCACATGCCAGATACCGGCCTTTGTGACCCAATATGTTTTCCTCTCATTGGATGAGAATTAGTGCTTCCACAAGCAGTTTGGTTGAGGATGTTTAGCATTGATGCAATGGCACAGTATCATGCATTTCACTTATTTACAGGCGGCACTGTACACCAAAGAATATTGACATAAAAGCTTGCACTGGCAGCACTGCTCATGCCAAATAGGCTAAGTGAAGAAGTCCCATGACTGATTAAATTGCACTTTAAAAATAGTATCACTTGGTTTTCATGGACAGTGTTATATTGAGCCACCAATCATCACATGAACACAACTCACTGGCAATTGTAAAACCTTTGCAAATGCCAGGCAGCTGATGTCAAAACATGCACTTCGGATGCAGTAGATGTAACAGATTTTCCATTGACAAGTCCTGATGCCAACTTGTTGACATGCATGGTGACCACATCGAACAGGATATTATAATGAATTGCTGTTCCAAAAAGACTTTGTAAATGATGTAACATCGAAATACATTGTATTCACGGGTTGTTTCATTTTGTCAAAGTACAGTCTGCTCCCTCATCTTGCAAAACAATTTTTTTTTCGTGCAAGCTGCTGCTTCTCTGGATGTGGTGAATATTCAGGGAACTTCATGCAATGGTGCAATGATTCCTGAGCCATTCACTTAGTGATTAACTGCTGCGTCCAGTATGGGATTCTCCCAATCTCAAGATAAGAGACCGGATGACTTTGGTCTGTATGAACAGACACTAACTACTAGTAACACTGATTACAACATAATATGCTGAGTTTAGTCAGCATTTGTAAATTTATATCACAGGCCATTCAGCGTCAAGTCTGAAAAACCTGACATTTCCCTCAACTGAACCACAAATGTGAAAAACTAGCTTTCTTTTATACCAATTTCCTCAACTTCGTCCCATGCAAATTTTAGGATGAATTCATGTTTATCAGTATGGTATTTGTTGAAAGAGATGTGTTATTTGAGAAGCTAAACAAGCATGAATAAAATCAGAACAAAGACATTCTTAAGAGATGTCTATTTATCTATCTATCAATTGTCACCTTTCCATTTGTTTCCGCTTACACTGTAGGAGAATGGAGCTGTGAATATGCTGAGTAAATAGCACGCGCATGAATACCAATAATATCCTATAGAAAATATTTATAAGCGTATGCAATTCGAATTTTGAGAGTGCAAGAGCAGAGCCATTTTGCAAATAACACACAGATATGGTGCAAATGCAATAGTTGCACTTGTACATCTCACTTATTTTGATAATGTTCTGGTACGCAAAGTATTTTTTCTTTTTTAGTATTGGCATATTTTGAAGAAATACAAAACTAGTGGGAGCCTATGTCAAAGTCACATGACAAATTCCAATCAGAATACAGCCATAGCAGTGATCACAATCCGTTATACGTTGTTTGTTACTATGTGTGCTTTTAGCAGTTAGACATGAGATAAAAATATAATAAGAATCTACAACTTAAAGAATTAACAACACCCAACAATAACTGTGAAATATGAGAAAATGTTTTTCATAGTCAACTGTCCAATTTGATAGGACCTGTGACAAATACATCAAAACACACATGTCCAGGGCTTTTCTTGGACTTGTCATATGCCAGTATATGGATGGATTAAATCAATCTGCAAGCCCTGATATACTATGTCTATCAATGACTGGTACTTCTGCGCGTGGTAAATTGCTGTTGATAAAAAGCTCTGCTCAACTTGCTTGTTGGGAGAACAAGAATATATCACGTCATTCACAACGCAAGTTTACTGCAAATCGATGTAAAAAGTTTGTCCAATATCTATAGTTGAAATGTTACGATAAATATGCACAGGCAAAATGCAAAGACATGAATATCTTCTAGATCCTGTGGCATTACCATAGAAGCGAAGGCTGTTGGGCAAGGAGAAGAGTCCCCATTACTTCAAGGTGACATTTGACCTACTTGGCCATTTACAGGCTGCAAGTAGTCAGATAACTGCCTACAATGTATCTCTTCACATGTATTATTGTTTCATTGCAATGTGTTTTTCAGGTTTGTACTTTGCTTTATCCCGTCAAAGATTTAATCGCACAACTTCATATATTACAAGAAAGAAACTGACTAAATGCATTGACACATGGATTGTGCAGTCTGGTGAAACTCAGAACTACATCCTGCTGCCACCTGGCACAAAAGTTGATTTTCTATGCTACAGCATTGCAGTCCCAAGAAATAGTTCCAATTTCATTGCACATTCACAAAATTTCTATTCAACATTGATGTATACCATAGTCAGACTCGGCAATCACATTCTCTAAGGAAGTAGACAAGGCCATCAACACACTCAGAAACAGCCCCGGTGTCTTCCACACAAAATTGTGTGTGTTCCACTGGTTGAAAGTTGGTGGACGCTCGCAGAAGCTCGCGGAATAGCACACTAGTCACTAGGTGGCAACACAAGACAGCATATGTTTTGATCATTGGCAATGCAAGAGCAGTCCACTTGTAGAAAGTGGATTGTGCATGTTTAGCTTTGATACCTGCACTGGTTGATAGATGCTTCGATGAACTGTAACTGAATCAAACAGACTACTTATCCTTCGATGATTGATATCAAATTTGAATAAAAAGTGATTTGAAATTGTATTGACTAGTGGCTTGTGAAAAACAATAAAACAGACTTTGTTTGGGAAACATTGAAACAGAAATTCTTCTGGTAAAGTGAAACACTTGCCACTCGGCTTTACTCTGCACACAGAGTTCATATTTTGCATCAGGCATATAATAGGAGTCAGCAGCAGTGAGCTGCCACCGGCAGTGAACTCTGCAAGAATTCAGATGCAGCAAGTGACGTTATGAGAAAGCAAGCGACGTTATGAGATTAGCAAGCATTCTCAGCTGGTAGTTGAAACAGATACTTAAAGATTGTTTTTATAACATTGCGTGTTTGGTTAAGGTGACGGCAACATTAGTAATAGATAACGCCCTCGTTTGTGACAATATGCAATATATCCGAGGGCTTTAGCCCGAGGATTATTGCATATTGTCACAAACAAGGGTGTTATCTAACTTATACCACACAGTGTCCTTGAACGAAGTTTAGGGTTAAAAAAAATGTACAAAGAATCCGTCAAGACGGCGTTGTAGTATGCGGTCTCAGCTTCGATTTGATGTAAAGATCTAAAAAATCTGTTGGGAAAATTTTGAGAAAATTGAAATTTAAAATTTTTAGTTTTTCACACCCTTGTCACATGCAAAATATCAGTTTTAGATCAATAGAATAGCATTGCAGTGTTATCGAAATATCACAGCTCATCTAGTTATACATGAGTTTACTGAATCAGGTGAAAAAATGATAATAAAAAGCATTTTATTTCTAATTTTCACATCATTTTCAACATTTAAGGGTGTTGCAAACTCGCCAAATCATATAATGTGTCAAATCAGATATAATCATGCCCATTTCGTCTTTATTATTTCTTTAACTAAAGAAAAGTGGTAAATGAACCACCAGGGTGTGAGAAAATGCCTTGTTTAATTCATTAGTGATATAAATTGAGATTTTTAGCATATCACCAGTTAATGTTTTTCAAGTGGGATTCACAAAAATATCTGTAAAGTTATCGGACAACAAATAGTGAACAAATGTCGGAATACCTACTGTCAGCATCTCACAAGTGTGCATCTTCACAACAGCTTTGCATGTAACTTGTATTTGACATCAAAGGAAATAATATATATTTGATAGATATATTTTTTCAAATCGTAAAAAAAAATCTATGCAAGTGGTCTAATGGCTTAGATGATCAATTCCAACTTTTATTAGAATGTTTCTGTCCATATTGAAATGTAGGTAGCAATTTTAATGGTCTTCTGTAGAATTTTTTGGGCTTTTCTTACCTGTTTTTGCCAATTTTTTAAGATTATTTCATGAAATCTAATGGTTGCTTACTTCCAAAATTCATTTGTTCATTTATAGCATGCAGATAAACAATATTAATTGTGTGACAGTGGAAGAGAATCTGTTGCTATTAATTCAAAACTTTGTTGATTGCATAAGGACACGCTATAACTGAACAAATGAATTTTGGAAGTATGTAACCACTGGATTCCATGAAATAATCTTAACAATTAGCAAAAACAGATAAACGAATCACTCAAAATTCTACAGAAGACCATCAAAATTGCTACCTACATTTCAATATGGACAGAAACATTGTAATAAAAGTTGGAATTGATCATCTAAGCCATTAGAACACTTGCATAGATGTTTTTTAACGATTTGAAAAAATATATCTATCAAAATATATTAATCTCTTGGATGTCAAATACAATTTACATGCGAAGCTGTGGTGAAGATGCACACTTGTGAGATGCTGACAATAGGTATTCCGACATGTGTTCACTATTTGTTGTCCAATAACTTTACAGATGTTTTTGTGAATCCCACTTGAAAAACATCAACTGGTGAAATGCTAAAAATCTCAATTTATATCACTAATGAATTTAACAAGGCATTTTCTCACACCCTGGTGGTTCATTTGCCACTTTTCTTTAGTTAAAGAAATAATAAAGCCGAAATGGGCATCTTTATATTTCATTTGGCACATTATATGATTCGGCAAGTTTGCAACACCCTTAAATGTTGAAAATGATGTGAAAATTAGAAATAAAATGCTTTTTATTAATATTTTTCACCTGATTCAGTAACCTAATATGTACTTAGATAAGCTGTGATGTTTCGATAACACTGCAATGCTATTTGATAGATCTAAAACTGATATTTTGCATGTGACAAGGGTGTGAAAAACTAAAAATTTTAAATTTCAATTTTCTCAAAATTTTCCCAACAGATTTTTTAGATCTTTACATCAAATCGAAGCTGAGACCACTTACTACAATGCTGTGTTGACAGATTCTTTGTACATTTTTTTTAACCCTAAACTTCGTTCAAGGACACTGTGACCACTAAGTACAAAACAAATTAATTTAAATCCCTTTGTTTGCCTTCAATCCTTCTTGTTTGACAACATTTCATTGTATTTGTTGCTCATTCATGTTCCTCAGTTCATTTGAAGGTTGGCAGCCCTGAAGGCAACAGGTCAGGATTCTTTGTTCTCAGGAAATAATACAATACATTAATTTTGTAGATAGAAAGATAAATGGAAAGATAGATGGAAAGATAGATAGATAGATTGATAGATAGATGAAAATAACACAATACATTAATTTCATTGATTAATTATATAGATAGATATGGATAGACAGATAGATTGATAGACGGATAGATGGATAAATATATAGATAGATAGGTAGATCGATAGTGCAGCCATCTCAGCCAAGGTCACTTTGGGGAGGTTGATTATTACAGTCACTTAGCAACTGTTATTTTTGAAATAATGAAAGACATTTGAAAAATAACAGAAAGCAAGGAGCAGGGGTTCGGGGGCGGCAGCCCCCGAATTAAGAAGAAAAAATAATTCTTTGAGCTTGCCAAATGGGGCCAAAATTGTTGGTCTGCTGCTCCGCTATTTTTTTTGCAGCTTACATATCCCAAATGTACTATTTTATCAAGTTACCTTAAATTTGATCATTATTTCAGATAATGGTATTTATAAAAAAGAGTGAATATAGCCTTTTTATTGAGACCAGTTACACTTGATACAATCTTCCTCCTTGTTTACTGTCTGTGTTGTTCAGTTTTAATCCTTTGTTGGTCAGTTTTGTTTCAGTGTTTCCTTCAATTTTGTCAACTTGTAGTCAGCCAAGCATGCAATATCATGGTCAGGTGTATGAGCTGTGATATGCATTATATCAGAGCGAAATCCAGGCTTCTGATTGGCCAGAAAAAGCAAACAGTGGTATAAGTGTTTAAGATACACACTGATTTTCTCAAAGCTGTCTGTATAACATTGTTTGTTTGATTTTAAGCTGTCAGTAATATAAGAGTCAAAAACACTAACTGATTTTACAGATCAGATAAGTGGATTAACTCATGCATGGAACTGGGTCATTGAAAACCATCAGTCTCCTCCAGCTAAAGCTGTTTGACACAGAGAGATTGTGTCAGTCTGACTCGCCTAAGACAGAAGTTGTCTGTTGTGGTTGTACAAAAAAAATACCATTGCCTGGCAGTTTTAAATTCATTTGGCATCAATCATGATGTCAAACTCTAAACTGAGTGTCACAGGTTGATTATTTGACCACATTTACAGATAGACTGATGATGTCATGGTCAAACAGCAAAACAACGTTTTCAAAAAACATATCTATGCCCTACAAAAAATACATAGCAAACTTCAAGTTACATTACATTTCCATCGTAAAATGGTAGAGTCGATGTTTTTGAAATTGTGGCCCATTTCATTTGAAGTAGCTGAATATAACTTTTACAGAATTAATTTCAAGTATTTTATCATAAATTTTGGAATTATTGTACCTGTTTATATTACTTTTTTGTTACATGAAACCTAGATGCACCAGTCACACCTAAACTTCTTAAGACAAAATTCAACAAACAAGCTTTGTTTGCAACCAGAGAATTTATAGTAATAACACAATGGCTTGCAAGAAAAATATTTTTTGATAGGCCTGCAGTCTTTCAAAAAATTCTCCATTACATTCCAAACATTTTGGCCTAATTTTGTTTTAAACGCTTTCTTCATGCATTGCCCAACCCACAGGTGAAGTCACCAATAGACATGGGCCTGTCATGGTACAAAAATGGTACATAAATTTATATATAAGAGCATGAAACAAGAAATGAAAACAAAGAGCATTATGGGCATTGACCACTTTATTTAACAGTGGTTTAACCGATTTTTACACACTACCTACAAAGTTTCATGATCCTAGTCATTCCTCACCATCTAGCACAATGTTTGGAGCTGACGCATCACTAGTTCCATAAAATCCATGACTTTGTACAGGTAGTTTCATTGTGTATGGCCAATGGCCTCACTGGGTTGCAACTAGGGGCAAATGCAAATAAAAGCCGTAGACTGGTAATTTGAGCATCAAGTTGAAATTACTAAAGAGGGCAGCATTGCCCAGTACTCTCAATTGCATGAGACAAGTGATTTTCTGGTCAGGCAATTGAGAGGTGCTGCCCTCTTTGGTAATTTCAACTTGATGCTCAAATTACCAGTCTAAGGCTTTGCCCCCAGTTGCAACCCAGTGAGGCCATTTGACATACACAATGAAACTACCTGTACAAATTCATGGATTTTATGGAACTACTGATGTGTCACACCCAGCACTGTTCCAGGTGTTGAGGGATGACTGCAACATTGCAGGTAGAGAGCAAAAAGTGGTTAAACCACTGTTAAAGGGGCTATAAGCCCTCAATTCACTTTTTTTTCTAAAATTGTTCTTTTATTGACTATTTTGACAGTAGATGCCTACCTGAGTACAAGACCACAAACATAAAGTCAAACAAATATTTTAATTAATGAGTAATTAGCCTTTAAAAATAACTTGGCCGCGGCCTAGTTATTCTAAATTGCATGTTTTTGGGGAATCAATGTGTTATTGACAAGTCCAGAGTAAAGGGAATGTCACAAAATTTTGAGAAATTCATCCTGACAATATCTGCTTGTGGTGTCTTAAAGTAAAGCATGACTAGAAATCATTTTTGGGAAGCTACAGTCCATCGTGTCATAATTTGAAGTTTATTAGGGTTTTTGTCATTTTCTAACCAAAAAAGTGATGTAACCTTACAATGCCAAGGCAAATTTGCCAAATATCCAGTAATATAATTTGAGGTCCCCATATTTGTCACATAGAGACATTTTAAGGCAAATATACTAGTTTGAGTTTTTGGGCTTGTAGCCCCTTTAAATATGTCCTCAAAAGACCTTTTGTTTACATGTTTTAATGGCCTTGTTTCAGACTCATTTGTATAGAGTACATGTATGTCCTGTCATTCATACAAAATAAGTGGTATTTCCTTGTCACAGGACCTGACATGACAAAAGCAAGTGTCAATTTTTCTCCTAATGTACCATTATTTTTAAAGTTTCTTTGCACGATTCGTGAGAAAAAAGACTTGAATTTATACATAATTACATATATCATATTCAACCTTTTTGGGTTTCATTTCATTGAATTAATTGGTGTAAAAGCCATGTCACTGATTTATGTCGATTTTTTGTCCCCTCCATGTCACTGGCCATAGCTCGGCTTGCTATTGTAGGATGCACATGCATGACAATACCACAGCTTTTCTTGCAGATTTCATAAAACAGGTATTCAACAATTTAAGACGTTTATTTTCATTAAAAAATTTTTTGTCACACTAAAATGTCCCCTCAGTTCCTTTCATTTCTGAGCTGACCAATGATACTTTTACAAAGAAATTTAATGAATATATTTTTGAGGGTGACCAGTTTTAACAGACTGCAATCATAACATTGTGTCTCCCAAATAGAATGCAATATTTAGGAAAAAAAAACAGAAAATTAGCAAAAAATAAATATTGATTTTTTAAAAATGTATTGATCTGAAATGAAGTACTCTGAAAACATTAAGACTTATATCAATAGGAGTCTACATGGGTACCCGAAAAAGGAGGCTGTGTCCCATGTCCCAATTTAAGAAAATATCCAGTGTCTCATGTCATTTAAAAAAAAGTGTTTTGCCACTTGTCACTTAAAAAAAAATTGTGTCACATGTCCTTTTTAAAAAAATCTGTTTTGCTACTTGTCAATTTAAAAAAATTATTTTTACACTTCAACAAATTTGTATATATGTTAAATAATGAAAAATGTATAAACGACCTGTGAGACCTTGCACATCAACTGTGAGGCTTCACCCCTCAACTCCAAAACCTCACCGTATACTGTGAGCCTCGCAACTCTGAGAGCTTGCAAGCGGAAACGAAACATGAGTGTCTCTTCATAATTAGTATAGGTTATTCACCTAGGGAGAGGCAATATGTGATTTATCCAGCGAGGGCGTTAGCCCGAGCTGTGATAAACACATATTGCCGATCCCGCGGTGAATAACCGGCTTATACCATAAGACAAAACTGAAACTTGTGATTTGTTGCTGTGGGTTTTTCACAGCTTCACTTATTATTCTCCATGGGAGGATAACTGAACAACAAAGAATATGGGTTTTATTGCAGTGAAATACTGGCTCATGATTGGCTGACAGAGGTGTCGAATGGTATAATTATGTATGCACTCATCCTCCCCACGCAAGCCCTGCTAAAATGGACAGGGCTTTCTGCTATTTCCAACCTCTTCTGTGATTGGCTGCTTATTTAGGTCATAAGCATTTTACAGGCAGATTTAGTCCGATTATGGACACTTAGAGGATTACTGGCAACTGAGAAAAACAGTGTAAAACAAGCAAACTTTCAAACAGTTTCATTTCAGAACTGTGAAAATACATAATTCAATGGAATTTTCGGAACTGTGATAGCACCTTTCAACAATACACAATTTCTCTATTTGTAACAGTGTGAAACAGAATCAACAATTTCAAACTGTGATGCAGTTGAGCCAAAACTGGGTCAGTTAATTAAGTATTCATGAATTAGCAAAGGTTATGGGCCATTTTGTCATGGTATGACTTGGGATGATGGTATGCACTTGGAGTTGAGCTTGTTATGATTGTCAATCCTAACACCAGGTGCATTTTGATTAACATTGACACCTCGTGTAATAATCTTGCAACTTTAAATCAATAATTCACAACACCGGCTCACAATGATATTCTATATACCTTTATATGTACATGCACATTTGCCAGCCTGTTCCTCCGGCAGATAAGTCAAAATTTCTATTAAGGGAATTTATGTACATTAGACATCACCAAGATACTTATGCCATTAAAAGAGCTGGTATCTAACTTACAATATTGCATGTTAGAGCCCGGCTACGGATTTACTCTGTTTACAGCAGCAAACAAACAATCAGATTATTGTTTATTTTGCAAAAATTATAAGTTAAAATGTATAATGGAAGAAGCGTATGATGTCTAAGTCAGTTAGACACCTCTTTGTTAGAACCCTCCAAATCGGTGTCTAACTAATACTTAATATAGTGCTTGAGGCTTGCATGCAGACTGAGTTGCCGTACTGCAGTCGACAAATGACAAGCACTTACTTCTACTGCAAGTGGACATCAATGACCTCATAACAGGCCCTATCCATTGCATTGAAATTAACTGTCAGCTTGTCATTGAGTAACTTGTGACCTCACAAGGAACATATCAGACCGATTCTGTAAGCATGTGACATTCGTTGACTGTAATATGAATGCTTGGGCAAGCCACTAGAAACAAGGGGCCAACTATTGATATTCACAGGGGGGTTCTATCAATGAGAAATTATAGATTTCACAAAAATGCTGGAAGTAACTTTTTATCTGGAGCATACGACTTGATGTTCCAAAATACTTGTTTCCATGTCATCAAAGCAAGATAATTTAGCAGTCACGCATAGTTAGTTAATTTAATCACTTCAATCATTTTGCTTATTTTGATAGGTCGGAGCCTTTGCATAATTATTTAGAGTGAATAATGAACTTTTATCATGCAAAATAAGTCATATAAACTGAGCAAATATTGTCATTAATTAAATTTTGCAATACAAAGGCCTTGAGGGGTTGCTGTAACTGCAGAACACTTGAGTGTCCTGACAAGCAATAAAAATATCTGAAATACCAATGAGATAGATGAGATAGATATGGTAAGTGCCTCGAGCCTCTAAGCCCAGTTCTGAGTGCTCACGAGAGTTGATTAACGAGATTGGAGAGAGAGCCGGAGTCCTCAACATGTTGCACATTTACCCGATGTGAGGAATGTTTTACTTGCCCAGCACAGAAATTGACTCAAGGGGCCGCCAATTTAATGTCTCATGCAAGAGTATCTATCATCGTTATTCCAGTTAAAATATCCACTTATGATATTGATTGATTATACCATATAGTTTTCATTCAATTATTTTTTTTTAATTGCAACTTGTGTAAACTTAATTTGGGGGCATTTCGGTGTGTTTTATAACATAATGACACCAAGAATAAATTGAAGGCCTAATTGATTGGTTTCGGCGAATGGTTTCGGCACGATATTGTTCGGTTAAATTGCAATTAGTTGCTTTGGCCAGGTTTTATCCTCATAAGTTTTAAATACTGTGACAAAAAGCAATATGGTATGATTTTACATAGCACATAATTATATCATGACTCAAAACGTACTAATTTCAGTGAAACAAATCCTGTCTTTTCCAATGCAAGTAATAGGTATAGTGATCTACTTTTTTGTGTCTTTTTTTAAACCAAGGTCCACGGCAAGGTGACTGTAAACGGTAAATTGGCGAAACATCATGATTTAACATAAAATTAAATGCCCCATAAAATGTGTACAAGGGTGAGGGTGGTCCAAAAACACTTTCTTTTTAAATATGGATAGAAGGTATTGTGTAAAAATTTCAGCAAAATCAATTAATATTTAGAGGTTGCACTAAGCCTTTAACATGCGATTGCCCATCAGTAGACATCAAAATCATTGGTATTTGCAAATCTTGCAATAACGGCCATTTATTTTGATCAAAGTAACCTTTTTTTAAGGATGTCCAGGATGCCCAATCCAGTCCTGATATTCTTTTAGACTTGCTAAGTTTCGTTGCAGCTCAGTACAGATATTACATCAGACGTTTTTTCATTAAAACAGGCACATATTTCACTTACTATGAAAAATAAATCGAAAATAACCCCCAAATATTACTTTGCCATGCCAACTTTATCATATAGGCCTACTAGAAGAACCCGAAACATTCACTTCTGAGAAAGATCTGCACTGTTAAAAATTTTGCGTAGAGGTACAGAAAATTCTGTTAGGCTACAGAAAAATCTGTTTCAATACTGTAACTTGGGTAATGCTTACAGACGCCTCTCTGTTGGCACCTTGCCAACAGAACACCTCTGTAATCAACTGTAAACTGTAAAAGTACTGTCTTTTAAGAATATGCACAGACATGTCTGATATTCCTCATGCATTGTCACCAAGGTGTTGCTTTATCACAATTAGATAATTTCCCTCATAGTTTTCATTCGCACCACTGAACAGAAACACTAAGAGGAACATCAAATCAGTTTTGAAGGGGACTCATTTGTATTTGCCAATCTAAACAGCTGAGAACAGAGAAAGGTAAGATGTATTTTTGTTAATTTTAAGGGAGAAAAGGCAAATGTAGGTTTTGTAGTATCATGCAAGTGCAAATTTGTAGGTGCAGGTGCTTAAAATGAAACTTTGAAAAATGATATAAAAGATTTATACAATGTATGAGGTCAATGAACAAAAGGGAGACTGGGGTAAGTTGTGCTACTCATACCTAATGTTGGAACGAAATGAAAAAAAAAAAAAAACAGCAAAGAAGGTAACGACACCCTGTGCCCATATTACTAAAAACATCACAAAAGCTAGTAAATATAATACTGCTTCATTGAAAAATTAAATCTGTTGTTGAAAGTCTGAAGTGCTGACGACAGACATTAATGTTTCTCAATTCGCACAATATTGATAAGGAGACAAATCTGATATTTTGTGTTGTTAGATTTGATCTAGGATTGGCATGATGTGGTAGTCTACTTATTTAGTAGGATATAAGTTTTTTAAAATTTCTCACATATGTTTTGCTGTGGTTATGATTTACGTGTTAAATAACCAAAATTAAAAAGAAATTGCGTGTTATTCCTCCACCCTAAGAAAATTATAATTTGGAATTTTTGTTTTGTATAGTTATGATATCAATGTTTGATAAGTTTCAAGTATTATAATAGCCTTATCCAAGAAACATTAAACAAGTGATTGGAGTGAATAAATGGTCACCAATCACTGTGCCCATATTAGCCTTGGGCTTTCCTTCAGCCCACAATTTCACTTTGTTCAATTGAAACTTGACAGGATAACTTGACAATTACTCCACTTCAGGAAAAGTTATACACCGTGGTGGCCATCTATGCAATGTGTTTTCTCATCTTTTATACTTTTTAGGCATCAAATTGCCACATTTTGATGTTTCCTGTGAGCTTAGTATTGGTTTATAGATTTGTTTGTGGTTGTGTATTGGGAATATTTTGAGAAATTCAAGATGGCTATCAAAATTCCACCATTCTTTATTCGCCCAATGTATTTCACTTAGAGCTTTGAAATTTGATAAAGAGAATCGCTCGATTCGTTGGTTCAATAATATTTGAGGACATCCCAGATCTCTTCTACAAAATGGCCACCATTCTTGGTTTGATCATTCATTATGAACTCTGCCATACATAGACTTGCTTCAGGGTACAGGTCAAGAACATCGATAGTTTCCAAAAGATAGCTCCCAAAATGGCAATGAAAAGATGCCAGTTATTGCTGAACTGTCCACTGTGATCTTAGTATTTCACTTGGAAATTTTTTTAACGGGGATTGTTTGAGAGTGTGGATCATGAAAAATTCCAAGATGGCTGCCAAGATGGCCATCACTGAAATAAAGAAGGTTGCCAGGATAGCAGCCACAAATTCATAGTGAATCCTGCCAGGCTGCAAGTATGAGTCAAACCTGCACTTGTACAGCGCAAATACTAAGATGCGCACAATGATTGATTTTGCATTAGCAGACAAGGGTTGACACTGGTTGCAGTGCTTTGGTTAAGCAGTAAACCACTCCACAATAAACACATGCCAACTTTAAAATTCTTACCAACAATGGAAACTATGTAAATAGCGCTCAACCCAGGGTTTGCATCCTCGGCTTCTTGTTATCTTCTATGAGTAATTGCAAATTTGGTATTTACTTAAGTTTGCTCATGTATAAACATGGAGAAACCTGCATTCAGACTTTGTGATTGATACATGTATGTTCTATGAAAAATAGAAGGAGTAATTGAGCAAAGAAAGAAATTTACTTGTTAATTCTTTAAGTACTTTGAGTCTGTATAGTTATTATTAGTTCTGGTGGACTACTGAAATTATTGCTTTATAAGTGTGAATTCGTACACAGGCGATACAGGCCCATTTCAAGCGATTAGGTTGGTTGATGAGAAAACAAAGATTTAATGTGCAACTAATTTTATAGACCATTAAGTAGTGTAGAATATGCGTTATACTTGGCCATTTCTCTTTTCAGAGTAACGTCAGATTTACCGTGGATGATGGATGATTCAAGCTTTATGTTCGGTATTTATGCACTTGGAACAGGACACAGGAATAAGGCAAAGGATCATTGCAACTGCTGGCCAACAGAGATTTACATTACCCAGCCAGAATGGGAGTCAAACCCGGGACCCAGTACACCACTGACTGAGCCACCTCCCAAGACCCATTATGGCATGATCACAAAAAAATAGAAACTGACAAATGATATGACAATGTTGATTCTCAAATGAAATATAATAATGTGCAATTGATGATTTGTACATTGTTTGATTATTCAGAGTGAATGTGTACAGTTGCATTTCAGGGTTTTTTTATCGGAGTATTTAAAAATATGGAATATGAGAATAGAAACTGTATAAATATCAGGAATTCATGGTCCATTGTAGGACCTCTCTTCCAATGAACTCAAACAATATTTTTGTGTGACATTTTTGAAGAATATATGTAATAAAGGTATAAAAATGTGAGTCTTTCTGAACTATGATTTTATTTTATTTTAATACTACAAAGCATGTGAGTATCAGCAAAGGCTGTGTATACACATCAGCACTGTCAGAAGTTTCGCTTCCTGATTCTTGAACATGTGAATTCCAATTATCATCAAACTGGATCTGATGAATGGCAAGACTGATGTCAATACTAGAAAAAGTAGGCTGACAGCTGAACTCGAGGCTCTTCTTCAGATTTGACATATATTAGACATTTTGGCATTAGTAAATAAACTATCTCACGGTACTCATGGCGAAAACTCTGCCTACTATTTAAAAGGTATAGTTTGATGAGAATTTGAAAACTTGTGCCGATAAGACATATTTTTTCAGTTCTATCATGAATTTTTGCTTGATATATAAACCGATTTATCAGAACTCAAAGTCGGTAGCTTAAGTTCCAATGGCCTGATTAAATGGTTGCAAACTTGGTTGACTGAGTGGTTACAGTCCCTTCCTCACATGAAAGTCTGTCAAGGGTTATAGATATTGTTATAAACAAAATCCATTCATCACTATGATCACTTAAAAATGGCCTTAAAGGGCACACATGGCAACATCATATTATGCAAATGCAGTCAAAGAAAGATCCAAAAATACTGGAAGAGCAGTCCCCCCAAAGGGGGGGGGAGCCCCCCCCCTCCCTATGATTTGAGAAGAACTAAGATATGGGGCAAAAATGCGGAACAATCTGGGCCAATGATGAGACAAACAATTTTGAAATTCAATGGTGTTCAAGCACTCATTTATAATAGTATTAAATCCGGAACTTGAAATTCGGGCAAATGTCACTCCCCTATCCCCCAAAAAAAAATTTGGCCTGTGGAGGGGACCGTTTTGCCCCATACAGGGGACCATTTGAGCTCATTTGGAAGACCCATTCTTTTTAGAAGGGGTCAATTTGCTCCGGTCTCCCCTACAAGACTTAGTGATTCAACCAGGAAAGGAATCAAACCTCCCCCCCCTTAACTTTATCAAGGTTGTTTAAAAATTGTTCAATCTTTTATTTCCCTTTAATAGATTTAATTCTTTTGTTTGGATAGATTCTTATTAAGTTTTTGTGTTTCAAAAACAAATAACCTTGCTGATTTTTTTTTTCATGCCTCAATGGATTTTCTTGAAATCATTCACTGCTTTGCCCTGAAAGTCTAATATAGAGCCTATACAACTCATTTTACAAGTAGATTGAAACTTGTTTTCATGCTTACTGGAACAAACATGATACTGTCAACTTCAGTTTCTATATTTGTGACACCTTTCACAAATCACTAATGTATGACTGATGCCATCTGTAATCCTACACAAAAGTACTACAAACACTGCCTGTGTTATTACAGAAATTATAAGGATACATACAAATGAATTTCTGTAACCTTACTGACACATCTGGAAAAAAAATTTCCCGAAATATCTGTAAATTGACAATTATTTTTTAACAGTGTGCGTTTATTTTGTGCTAAGCATCCTTATTCAACAAAACATGATTTGTATATGAATAGTGTATTCAGAACAGTCAAATTGCTATGGTAACTTTCTGCAGATGAGGCCGGAGTGAGGCGAAAGCACGTTTGATGCACTCCACCAAGGGTTTGCTCTGTGCAGACATGATGGAGTCCTTTTACTGCGAGGGTTAGGATAAATTGCTGGATTCTGCCTTCAAATTTTAGTTAAATAATCCACTGGGTCCAGCTCAGGAGACGAGGGGTGGCACTCTACCTAGCTCAGGAGGTTTGTTTTGAGGCACTCCTGAGTCTTCTATGCAGTATGAACAGGTGCTACACCAAGTAGGAAGATGATTTTCCCAACAAAAGAGTTTCTGGTCTGACGCCATGGCACCCAAAATTCTGTCAGAATGTTACTATAAACATTTGCATTGATTCCCGCACTCTGTTCAATGGCTATTTGAGACATTTTTGTGATTTTTTCTTATCATCGGATATTACTCCATGTTGAAGACCAAGTGTTAGGTCCTGAATTGAATTATCGGCAACTGGAGCATCAGCAAATGTCCTACTATTCAGGCATGAATCATTCCTTCTCTCACAAGCACCAAAAATGGTGAAAAATTACTCATCAACAATGAGGAAAACAGGACGACCGTTTTCAGCTTGCAGCAACGAAGGCACTTTTGCATATCATTCTTGCATTTTGCCTTTAGTATTGATCTAAATCACAAATAAACATATTTGCAATCGATCTAATATGGCTGACTATCAAATCCCTTATGTAAGACTTATCACCAATTTCTGAACTTCTATGAGTGTGAAATAGAAGAAAAGTGACTGTCCTCTTTTTCTGTATACTTCAAAGGTTTGTGCAACCTCTAAATATTAACTGCTTTGGCTGAAAATTTTCACGTGTTTGTTTTACTTATGTGGTCATCAATTTCTACTTTCAAATTGGGGGGTTTTAGGAGAATCCCATTTAAACGTGGACGACTCTTAACAAGGGTAGTCTCCTTTTTGTGCAACAGAGTGTAAGACAAACCTTAAACAACTTTAATTTTAATTTCTTAGCAATAAATGACAACTATCTTCAATAGTAAGATAATCCATATATATAAACTTGACTAGAGGTTTTTTTTTTCAAAAATATGAAACTGTATCAGTTTCATTCATCAAGGTCTGCGCCACAGTGTGCAGATGATTAACAGCCTTTTAAAAAGCTCTTGTACCGAACCATAACAACAACCTTATCATACAATCTGAGTAATTGATTTAATGACTATGTATATAAGCCCATAATACATGACTATTGTTATTGGTATTGCATGTTGTCACAAATAAATCATTCAACTCAATTAAAAAAAATCTGTTTTATATAGCAAAACCTAACACGAAGGTTGATACTTTCGTTTCTGCTAAATTGTGATGTTTTCGTAGTGCATGTTCAGCTATTGGATTATTTGGCAACCATTCTGCATGCCCCTGAAGTCTCCTCTGGTGGTTGAAGTTTTTTATTACCGTCAGTGGCCGAAATTAATGGGTATACTCTCGTCTGAAAACCAACAAACTCATCTCACCCATGAGTATGCGTTAAATTTATATGTCGTGCGACTAGTAGATGCTGACTCCTGAGTAATCAGGCCAAACACCAGTTAGCATGTTGTGAAACAAAAGATATATTTAAAATTATGTGATCCTCTTGACCTGCATCATTTTTTCCCACACTTTTCTCCTTCGATGTTTACTCACAAATCGACCGGGAAACTGCTTACCTGCCACTGTTCACCTCTTGAAGTATGATACTTGCGTTTACGGTGTGCTGATCAATATGGATGATCAGATGGCAAACGGCAAGGTTGGGGAGTCTAGAACCTCCTTGGCAGATCTGTTCCACTCAACCTGTGATCTTGACGACCACGCCTCATACCCGTTAGCTTTACCTTAGGTAATCAGCTGAGACATATAACAGCAAAGTATTCATCCTCAAGTCGTCTCAGTCATCTTCATTTGCCAAAGCACAGCCTTTTGACTGTTATGGAGCAAAGTATTTAGACTTTCTGGAGTATTATCATGAAGTATATAAGGTCTCACATCCCTATTGGTTACACATTGCTGCAGGATACATAAACGGCACATACATTGGCCTATAGAACAACCATGAGGTTTAAAGGTCTCACTTCCCTCTTGGTGGTTATAAACTACACAAAACTTAGATTATGATACAATGTAATGCTAATTTACTTTCTTGTGTGCCAATCTGAGTATGAAGCTTTTGTTCAAAGTATTCTTTATCACAGTTGTTAGGCACCATCAATAAATCTGTGAGCATTTATGTGTCAGCCAAACTGTTGACCCACCATTATGTGAGGCCATTCAAATAAAAGAAGACCTTGTCACACAGTCACATTGTCACACTGTCACAATTTCCTTGAAGAAATACACTGTGCAAAAATCGGTATGTATGGCTTCCAATTTTCATTAAAAAAAGAAAGAACATTATAACAGGTTGTTTTTATCAATTTTTCACTGTCCCCTTTTGCAACGCTACCGACAACCTCTGAACTGAGTTTTTGGAACTAAGGGCAGTTAAGTACGGTATTGAAGAGATGGTGGATGAGTGGCACTGGTCAAAAGCAGTCCAGTATGCAACACTAGAGTGAGCCTGTCTCTGTTCGGGACTGTCCAGTGGCAGCAAAATGCTGACAGTCCCTGGAAAATCGAATTGGGTCAACAATAATTTGATCTGTTCTGGACAGATCACAGATCAGGTCACATAACAGCTGTCCATATTACTACGCCAAAATACTTTCACAAAGTATGGTTGCTGGCAAATATCCAGTCCACTGCTTTGAATGAAAATGTTTGGAAATCGTGAGACAAAAAGGTAGTTTTGAAACTTTAGCAGAAACTTTGCCTGTGAAAGGGATGATTTTACTCATCAGAAGTTTGATGGTATTCAATCTACTTATGCCATTTAGTGCATGTTAAATTGTGGTCAGAAAAGTTTCCAAAAAGAATGGTCTCTCGCTTATTCACGTGTCCATACAAAGCCAATGTTTTTGCTTTGTGATATCAAAAATGCTCAATTGTATTTATTCTGTTATTTTATGGAGATTTATTAACTGGGACAACAACATAATTTACAATTTTATAAAAGCTGTGTAACACTCAACAAAATGTCTTGTCCATGCCACAAGTGGCCCACTCTATACTGGCATTATATGTGAGCTGCAATGTATACATCCTCCATGACAAAAAATAGTTCCAACTTATTTTGGTATTTACAAGCTGTCTGCTTAAAATTGAAGCCAACCAAAGTCAGATTAGATACTTACAGAGTTTTTGGAGTTAAACTAGACCATCACTAAATGATGGAACTGTCCTGGTTTCTTCCACATTGTCCTGGTTTCTTCCAGTGATTGAATTTCTGTTGACCGCTCACAGGAGCTCGCGAATTTTGCACCCTAGGTGGCAGCAAATAGCGGTCAACTTGTAGACAGAGAGTGAGCCAATGCAGAAACTTCTTGATCATGCAGCTTGCAGCTTACCATGCAACGGATTGTTCTTGATGTTCAGTTGGCAATCTCGCCATGGTTTTTCTCAAATAATTGGGGATGCTCTGATCAATAGACAGTTTCCAGGTTTGTCATACAAAATTTTTTTTTATATAGGCCCTACACAAATCAGTGCATAAGACATTTTGACAACTGCTCACATTCCGCTTAAATTATTTTATTTTAAAAAAACAGGACCATATGACAACAAATCTATCACACAATCTGTCAACTCTTGGTCAAACAAGTTAATTTTGCAGGTAGAAAACTACACATTTGACCCCTATGAGGGATCTTTTACTTTACCAGAACAGACACTGATACAAGGTGCCGCGAATTTATCGTCTCATCCGAACAACATCCAGCTGGAATTTTGTTCCTGAAGGTTAAGACCTTCAATGGAACTGGTGGAAAACCTCAGCTGCTACGTTGCAAAGCTATGAATTAGATAAAAACAGCAATTAAATTTGTAATATCAGTTTTAATTCTGCATGAAAAAAGAAAATTACACGTCAAATCATGAGTTAAAGGAGAATAATGAAACAAAAGTATTGTTTCTTTTTTTTGTGTATTTTGTAATCTTTACTTATTATATGGGACAGCATAATTACAATCCATTTAATCTCTAATTAAAAGACTTTCACAACATGCAGCATAGCACACAGCAGCTGCAAAAAATGCCCATGAGCAGAAACTAGTATAAAGGGAACATTGCCTAAGGATCCTATTCCTATCCATAGCACTGTGAGATTATAATTATCGTGCATGCTATGGATAGGGCGATTATGTTTCTGTCCTGAAGGGGTGAAATTCCCCAGGTTGTGGCCTTACCCAGCCCATTGCAGAAGGTCTTCTCATATGTATATCATATAAATGACATCATAGGTGTGCACTATGGATTGTTTTTCAAGTTACAATAAAATTTATCAGTGTTATTCACTATAATGTGATCAGCTGCACTCTCGTCCAGCCAGCCTCTTTTGGGGCGGCCATTTTTCTTTTGCATACGCACACTGTTGTGCAATGAACTGTACAGGCTAAACATGCGGGGCATGGCGCAATGTTGTCCATCCTTTTTATTGAGGTGACTGGGAGAGTGCACATGCGCTATTAATTTAGTGATATATACGATCTTTTAGTTGCAGTCTGGCTACATTAAATAAAATAAATTGAGTTCTTGTTCTGAATCTTGGTGGTTCCCACACTTAAAGTGTAATCATGACTCAAACAGTGCACATTTTACAATGAAATTGTCTTGTCATCCAATTTGAAAAATGAAACTGCTGCACTTTTACACAAAGCTATTGTGTACCTATTCAATCATCAAAAATATCATACAATGTATCCCAAGGGAACAATGTATGTATGATCATTTTAATCTGCATCACTTTTTTACCACATACTTTTTCTCTTTTGTCATTTTTTTCTACACAATTTTTCTCTTCGTTATTTATTGACAAATCGACTGTGCAACTGCTTGTACCTGCCACCATAAACCTCTTGAAGTATGATACTTGCGTTTACCGTGTGCCGATCAATACGGATGATCACACACCAAACAGCAAGGAAGAGGAGTCTGCAACCTCCTTGGCAGATCAACTCCACTCAACCTGTGATCTGCAAGCCTTACACCTGTTAGCTGTCATACAGATGGTTAGCTGAGATATATAAAAGCACTATAAGTAATCATGACAGTCATTTTCTTGATGACTTGGCAGAGCACTGCCTTTTGGCTGTAACTTACAAGAATTTGGGGCGCCTGAAGTGGCACAGCGCACAGTAATTAAACTACATATTTACGACATTATTATAAGTAAATACAAAAACATCTCCCGTTATTTTTGTGCGTTATAAAGTACAAATGGTTATAACAACATATAAATTTACAGTCCTGTATGCCAATCCGACAATTAAGCCTTTCTTCTACATGTATGCACTCATTGTAATAATATAGTAATGGTTATAAAAAAATATTGCGCTGACTTCTATGACAGTAATCACATGGCGTGCAAGGCACCGTGCATTATTTATATAGCACAAAACTTTGTATGTAGTTACTTTAAGGAGAATACATATTATATACATGTAATAAAACAGAAACACACAGTGATGGTGAAGTGATGGGCCTACGTATTAGTTAGACACCGATCTGGAGGGTTCTAATACATATAAGTAATTAAGTATTTTGTATTAGTTAGAAGCTGATCCGGTCAGGATCTAACGGACAAAAATGCATGTTAGAACCCGACAAATCATACGTTTTAACTTATATTTTTTGCAAGATAAACAATAATCTGATCGTCTGTTTGCTGTTGTAAACAGAGTTAATCCCTAGCAGGGCGCTAACGTGCAAAATTGTCAGTTACATCCCGGCTTTCCCAATGGTAGGCCTATACCGTATAGGTATCTTGGTGATGTCTGATTTGTGAATGAGTGAATGTTTGGAGACAGTTCTGGTCAATGGTCCAGGACCGCATCAATAAATCTGTGAGCATTAATGTACAAGCCCCAGCTCTTGACCCAGCAGGATGTGAGGCCATTCAACTTAAAAAGGGGCGAGGCCTCAGTCACCCTTTAATGAAGCTGTTCAATACATCACTAGCAGATCAATAATGCTTATGGTGACTAAGTCACTCTATTAAAAGATAGGAATTTGACATGGACAACGTTAATTGTGATAAACACATTTACTACAAAAGGTAAATTCAAAGCACCACTTAGTACATGGTAAAGAAGTTTGTAATTATTATTTTGATAGGATATTTTTGTTTCGACTGCTATAATGCATGGCCATCACAAAATAATGTTCTAATGAAATGAAATGGCCAGAGAGGGATCATGCATGAAATTGCATGTCATATACATATTTGCATTTTACATCTCCCATTCCCAGGCACCTGATATGGCTGAAGATATACATTGCAGGATAGAAGCAAGTCTTATTGACAAAATGACCAAGGTTGCCAGAAGAGGGAGCACTTAGCAGATTATGTTATAAGCCAGCTTGCCCCTTCTTCTCATTCAGTAACAAGCTGCATGAATTTCTGATCACGGGGATAAGTGGCATTTTATATTTTCATTTTATATTTTCATGAATGTGTCAACACACCGATGTCAACAAGCTGGATCACTACTAAAAATGCACAAGGCAAATACATTATGCGCAACAGACTGCTTGTTCATTGACAGATGCCGTAAGTTTATAATGGAACAAATTTCACACAATCAATACTTGTGACAAAATCAGCCGAGTGCAACATAAACTGAACAGTTGATCATTTCCTGCACTTGGAGCACGAGTGAATGATGACTGCCAAGTCTGTGATACGGAGTTTTTTGGAAACGACCTCCATAAAGGGTGTGTCCAAAGCGACTAAGTCTCGAGTTCGTTTCTTACGGATATCATGGACAATCTGTATATTATTTGGCCTGTCCATGACAGTTTATTTCCTGTATAACACCCTTGTGGAGTACTACCGGTATGAATACACCACTAACATCATGGAAAAAAGGTCTGCCCCACCATTTCCTGATATCACCATCTGCAAAATCAACCCAATTCTGTTTAAGGATGCAACAGATTACGAAAACTACAAAGAAATCCTGGAATCCCACAATGACATGAATCAGAACAACTCCGAGGACAGTCAAACAGATCGTAGCAAGATACAAGGATTCCTGAAGGACCTAACTGGAAGAGTGGGATACTTCCAATATTCCAATGCCTCAAAAGTCTTGGAAAATTTCAACAAATCCTTTGTGATTCATTGCGAGATAGGATTGTGGACTGGTCAGAACAAGGACTGCCATTTACATGTTGAGCAGCAGCCTCTTTTCCTGCAGCCAGACACGCCGCTCTGTGTGAAAATCAGTCCTCTTGAGGCAGACAAAACCTCAATACGATCCATAGAGACAATTCTCTATCTTGATGACAACCGCTGTGATGAGGACACTGATCTATCAGTTCAGAATCTCCTTACAGTAGGAGCAGATGGGATATTTGTGCTGCCTCATGGCACTGCGGTTGAACCTGCTAAGTATGATGGCATCCGCATACCTCCTGGAGTTGAAATGGACCTCCTTGTCAATGCACATGAATTCAAGAGACTTGGCAATCCTTACAGCAACTGCAGTGACCACACTCTCGTCAGCGAAGAAGTGTGTGTGCTCTCCTGCGTCCAAAAAATGGTCATTCGGAAATGCAAGTGCCTTGACCCATACCTTCCCACGACTTATCCCCAACGTTTGGAATATTCGTTTTGTGGAAATGTCTCTGTGGATCATGAGAACTTTAAGAAGAATATTAAATGTTACATAAACAGAGACTGGACAGAAGATGAAGCATTCTGCACCGAGCAGTGCTTCCCTCCCTGCTTAGAAACAAAATATGACTTTCAGGAAGCCGCCTCAAAATGGCCCCATGAAATCTTCAGGACAGTTCTTTACAGTTATATCAAGAACAATCCAGCCATATCCAGTGACGTACGAAAGGAAATATCCTGCAGCATCAAGCATGATAAAGATATCAAAATATTTGGAGATGGTTTTGATGACGCGAGCGATTCAGATGTACAATCAGCAGACAATGAATCAGTCAACTGCAATGACTTGAGGAATTCTTGCACGAAAAGTTCCCATGCAGACCCCATAGAAAGGAATTTCTTAAAAGTGAACATAATTCTGACAAGAAGAGCATTAGTTTCCAGCATTGACACCATCAAAGTCTCAATCTCTCAGGTTTGTGCAATCCTCTATACAGTATATATGATACATCTCTCAAAAATCTCACTGCCATTCTTACAAGAGTTCTCATTGAAGTTTACTCCTCCACAGATTTTTCTTGCTCTTTGCTTGTACAGAACATATAGGAGATGGCTATCCTCAGCTAACAGCAGATCATCATCTTTTTGAAAAAGCACATGTATACAAAGGTTATACTGAGAAGTCATACATCACAAAAAGCCAAAGCCAAATTCAACGCAATATCCTGTGATGTCAAATTATCATGCAATTTAAAAAATATATATAATCTAAGTTTTCTAAAATCTTTTTATTGACAAATACTAAGCTCCACCTATGAGCCAAATATATACCAGTTTTCGTGACATAGTGATGAAAATTGAGTCAGGGACAAAATATTTATCATAAAGGTTGGGGGAACAGGGGCACATTGGGACACGGGACACAATGGGACAGTTGGGTTTTCTTGGTTCCTGAAAATATTTATGATATATGGTAGTGCCATCAAATCTTGTAACTTCCCATCTTGATGTTTGTATCCTTTTATCGTTGAGAAAAGGTTTGTTTTCCAACTACTTTACTAAATTCAGAGAGGTTCAATTCAAACCACTCTCGGGACAAACCATGAACAATGAGGCTTTCTCAATGCTTGTAATTAGATACATCGTAACGAACAGTTATGAGTTGCTGTCCTGATAAACACACTCACTACTGGTGTAAAAGTTATATTGGGGCTCATTGGGACACTGAACACACAGCATATTGGGAAGCACTTTATATGGCAGAATGTAAGTGTCAAAGACAACTGAATGACCTGGGACGGTACACAATAGGTACTCAGGCCACATTGATTAGAGGCATAGCGGATTACCATGCTCTATGAACAAATTTATAGCAAAGCATCGTGTGTTACTTACATAGATGACCACACCCAGGACAGTTCATGTTAAATGTTTAAAACTGTTTTATATAAAGTTATTAAATATTGGCACTACAATGTGTTAGTGCACTGTACACAGTCTTACACACTTCTTATATGTAATATCAATTGCACATGGAGTGTCCCATGTGCTCCATCAGGGCACACAGGGACAGTCATGATCACGACTCACATTTTGCTGTCTAGCTGCAAAGGGTAGGTGCAGTCTAATTTATTATGCCTCGGATTTAAGCTCAGTGGTATTAGTGATATTCATGCACACTTCTGAGCAGTGGCGTCCCTATGGGGAGGGGGACATGTGTCCCCCATATTTGACCTGTGCCCCCCAGGTGCCCCCCATATGAACTTTTTAACTTTGGCTAAAATATACAATTAGTATTACGGGTGCCCCCCCCCCAAGAGAATCGGGTGCCCCCCCCCAAGAGAATCGGGTGCCCCCCTGGTGCCCCCCCCCCACTCGAGACCCCCTAGTTACGCCACTGCTTCTGAGTTGCTCAGTGCTTTCAGCAGTGAGCAAAATTAGTAGATGTTAAGAGCATTCCTATGTGCCCCGGTTTCCCCCTACTTATTTTGGATAATAATTATAATGTGCAGGAGTGACAACAGAAGTTATATCAGCATGAATTTACATGCAATGAAAAGAAATCTAAACTTTCAGAAAGTGCCATATAATGAATGAGTACAAAACTGTGGTGCAATTCAATTTATTTTGCAGGTTTTTTTTGTTTGTTTTAGAAATGATTAAATCGTTATGAAAGGTTTTAATTATGATGAAATTGATTTCACAACTTAGTTTATTAGTACAATCATACTACAATGTGATTTTATATCCAGACAATTATGCTTTCTCTCCAGTAGCTTTTACAATTGATATCTCATGTATATAAACATTTGAACAAATTAAATTTTATGAAATGATACCCACCCCCTCATGTCTTGAGTGTCAACAAATTGTCTTGGGAGGGTTATTTCCATTTCACCTTTCCATGTACTAAAAATATTTTTTCTCCCTGCATTTTCCTCTGTCAATAAATTCTTAAAAGCTTTTCAGTGGCAACTGAACAGCATTTTACATGATGTATTTGCTAAATGCAACAGCATAAAATGTTGATTTTTTCCCACTATCATATATCTACATGTTAAGGTGACTCAACCGTGGTACACTGCACACACTTCTGAGCAGCCTGGTTGCCTAGCAACATAGCGTCACCACTGCTGCAGGCCCTGAAAAAGTTGTGACGTTACCATTTTCTGCTCTCTTTTTTTTAACAACATGGCAGCCAGTAATTTGCTATTCAAATGAGATCTAATGCAGCTAGAAGCATAATTATTTTTTTATTGAATGCAGTAACACCTACTCTATGCTAATTCAAAGTTTCAGCTTCTCGTCTCTATCAAAAGAATTTTCTCAACTAATTTCAGTCAGCTGTGTCTAAAATTGTCTTTATCTCTTTAAATTGACATTGGCATAGTCATGGTACTGCAGTTAAAAAACGACTCGGTGAATTTTTATTATTTTTGGACATTTGTTTGACAATAACCTGTTTATGATATATGCAAATTTTAAAAAAAATCTGTATGATCGTTTTCCTAAAATTTGATTACTGCCAAAATTGATGCATGCAAAATCTGCAATTAATTAGTGTGTTTGTGCCCTTTGAGCTCTTACAGAAAAAAGTATTTTAACCTTTTTCTTCAAATTTGTGGCAAATGTATTGGTCTACATCCATGGGAATACATTTCTGACATTTTTGTGTGACAAATGCATGTAATGCTCTATTCAGTGGTACATAACCAAAAACTCAATTTATAACTTTTAAGCAGTCATCAGGCCAAACATGCTGTTACCATGGCAACCAAACGAGTCGGTGAAATTTTTTTCTTTTTCATTTTTGGAATGTATGGGTCCCATAGACTACCTGTGCAAAATTTTAGAAAAATCTGTATAATCAAACTACCACGGTTGAGTCACCTTAAATGCCATTTTATGTCATGCTATAGCAGCAAGTTCTAATTTAAACATCCTTTTCTGCCACTATGAAATATTTACATGACTGAAAGACACAAGGTCACTTAATTATATATAAATAGTGAACTACTGCTACTGAATTAGCAAAATTAAAATTATAACAATGGTTTAAGACCTCTTAATTTACAGCCAATCAACTTGTCATGGACAAAGACAGGATTAATTAATCATCACCTTCCCTTATCCTCACAAAATATAATACAAAAATAATAATCACCCTCATGACATTAGCAATGTTGGAATTATGATGATAATGTCATGGAATGACCTTGAACGTGATTGGGCCAATTTTACAGTGTTAATTAACATATTACTTGAAGGGTGGCTTCTGCAGTCACCATGCATTTCCAATTAAACAACAGAGCCGCTCCCTGTTTTTCTGTCAGTGAGAGCTGTGTGCCAACACTGACAGAACAAACATATATATCTATAAAACATAATATATATGACTTTAATTTTTGTGAGCAAATATTGATAATTGACTAGTTGGTGAATAATTAAGGCACTAAATTACAATTGTATATTAGTGGCTGTCAAAATAGGAACAGTCTTGAATAAATGATGAACCCAATGAAATTTATAGCTCAAATATATTATGTTATATGACTTATCTATAACTGACCTGAGGGTATAAGGGGAGGAGGTTAGCTCATTTTTAGAGCCTTGGGCTTCCATTCAATCAGTCGCCAGCTTAATTCAGTCAGTTGACTTGGACACTTAAACTCTGCCATATTAAGTGCGTCCCAATGTGCCACGAATTCACTGTCCCAATGAGCCCCGATATGACTTTTACACCAAAATCCTAATTTCTCAGGCACCAGTGAGTGTGTTTATCCCGATAGCAATTCATAACTGTTCGTTACGAAAAATAAAATTCATACAAGCACTGAGAAAGCCTCATTGTTCATTGTTTGTCCACAGAATGGTTCGAACTGAACCCGTTCATGTTTACTTTAGTAGTAGGAAAACTACTTTTCCTCGCCATACTTCTGCATGAGGCTGTAATTTGTCAATAAAACCATGGAAACATCAGGATTTGAAATACCAAGATATGATGGCACTCCTACATTAGATAACTTGCCAGGATCCAAGAAAACCCCACCGTCCCACAGTGCCCCGCGTCCCACAGTGCCCCGTGTCCCAATGTGCCCTGGTTCCCCCTATAGAAGTGTTGGTATTCAAATTAAAGCTCTTTTCGTGCTCCATCTATTGAAGTGACTTTCATTTCTGTGACATTCAAATCGGTAATGTTATTAAATACCGCGAATTTGGTACATTTTGACAATTTTATCTTTGTTAGTCTGGTGGTAGCAGCATGGAGAAGTAAAAAATAATCCAAATTTGCTTTGATCCGGTGTTCTGACAACCAGACCCAAAAATTATGACAATGCTGCATTGGTTTGATGCGCTAGGTATAGTTGAACTCGCTACATGCCAAATTATTTGATATTTTTGCATTGAATATTAATGTTAATTTTCATTATGCGGTAGCACCCTCTAATTTTTTTCCGATTAAGCTCTACTTTTTACTGATTTTTTTTTCATATATTGGAACAACTTCAGGGGATGCCCCGTTAACATTTAAAAACTTTACTTTTTTGCATCATCCTAATGTACACTGTATAGATCACAATCATTTATATTATGGGCCCCTCAGTATGGCTGGCTTAACGGCAGTATCTCACAAGTTAACAGTCATACCAACCCGCACGCTCAGCGGGGGGCCTGGCACATACGTTTAAAAAAAAGTTGTCCGGTGCCCAATTTGGTACCAGAACGTCATAACTCTGCACCCTTGGGATTTTTTTGCTATACAGACTTGTGAATTTTCAAACTATGCCGTCCTGTGTGGCTTCAGAGCATCAAACAGAGGCCCGTGAAATAAATAATTTTGGGCCACCTCCAGAAAAGTTAGGAAAAGCTATTGCAGGGGCCTGCAATTATTCATTTTCTTGGGCCCCCAGCTTCATCAAAGTGCTAGCCTGCAAAGGCGTAGTTTTGGAAATACTAAGTACTGTATGTGCCCCAGTAGCTGATCAAGACAGGGTAGTTTGGGGGGCCCGGGTGTGGTTTTGGCATTTGCGGGCCCGTGACTCTGCATGCTTTTTTCCACCTTAATGGGCAAGGCCCCCTGGTCGCAAGTGCCATGATGTTGCGGGCGGCAAATCTTTTTGGTTTTTCAGGGACCTCCTAAACCTCCGGGCCCTGGGAAATTGCCCAATTAAATTGCCCCTATGTAAATCCGGCCCTGGCCCTGCTAACAGGTTAAAAAATTACTGAATATTAATTAATACTAGCCCCCAGCCCTCTTGTGCTTACAATTCACTTAAAATTATGTGTAATACAAAAATAACAGAATTTAAGAATTAAATTGAAATAACAATTCAAAAATACAAGCGTTGCTATTTTATACTTTTAGGCCAAATTTTAGGTGTACTGTAAATAGCACCAATAGTTGTTGAGTTGAATCATTTTGTCCATTAAATACCTGAATTTGTGAGTGTTAGGCTTTTAGTGTTTTTGTTTTAATTAATGAATTGCCAGAGACATGTCAATCAAGGTTGATTGTCCCCAGCCCAAAAATAGAAAAATCGCATAATTTCGTTCATGCCAGGCATACTGACATTTTTTATATAAAAGCGGGATCAAAGATTTCGGTCATATTTAGGTTGTAGTTTGCATAGCCTGTATATTTCTGTCTTTACAATATTTGCTAGGAACATCAGTTATTATCACTTAATATACTCCAAACATTAACTTCAGTTCCATTAAAGATGTAAATTGCTTTTAGAAAGTAATTAATTTTAGCAAAAACAATCTCTCGGTGGGAGCTCAGTGGTTCTTGCCAACACAAGAACAAGTGGCGCCACCTTTACCATGTCACTTCAGTTTTGGCTGGGTCTCTTTATGTCGTGGTTCTGGTGGTTTTTCTGAGGATTGAAATTCCGACAACAATTGATGGAGTTTTTATTGGAAATTCCAAATCCAAGGTTCTTCGGTTGGCAAATCGGGCCTTCCCTATCTTACTGCATAAGTTTGTCCCAATGGCTTGTATCCACAACATGCATGCACAAATTTAATGTGGGGCACATAATGTTCAGTCAACAATGCAGAATGAGGGCCAGGGCCGGGGGGGGGGGGGGTACTCACTATGAAAGGGTGTATATAGAGGCTCCGCTGGATGGTTTAGGTTTTTTGGCCTTCTAGGATTAAAAGGTATTGGTCTTTTACGAATTAAGATTTTAAAATTGGTTGCCCTTTTTTCACACCCAACATGTTTGGTACCGTTAGAATCTGCTTCAAAAGACGATTAAATTGGTTTTGGATATTTTTACTAAAAGATTAAAATGGTTTATGGTTTTGGCATTGGTCTAGGATTAAAATGGTTTTGGTTTTCAAAACCATCGTGGCGCATCCCTATGCAAAAGTCCGCGAAGTACCCCCCCCCCCCGGGGGCCTGGGGTCTCTGTGCGATGTTGAAAGCTTCTTCATTTAGGCAATCTTTGGTCAGTCTGGTATTTTCTAGTCTGTATCTGTCGGTTGTCTCTTCTTCAGTAGGGGGATGTGTGTGTGAGTGTGTGTTTTACGCCTCTGCCGCAACTTATTCAGTCAGTAGGGGGATGCCAATCACTGTTGCATGCACTGTATTGGCCAGGGGCAGACTGGCCTATTTGGTATACAGTGGCAGTCGCCACGGGCCCACCTGCTCAAGGGGGCATTCAAGATGTCTTGACATAAAAAGAAAAGAAAATAAATATTAAAAAAACGTAAAAAAAACAAAACTTTACCATCTTCTTTCTTATGATTTTGCGATGAAATATGATTATTTGAATAGGACAGAAACCTTCACATGGGGTCCAAACCTCATAGAACTTTACCAAGCCATATACACTATTGTATTTTGCTTTTCTCTTTTGAAATAACGCCCATGGCACAAACGTTGAAGGTCCCTAGACTTATTTTGTCGTGGGGCCCGAAATGCTGCCAGTCCACCCCTTATTTTGGCTGCCCGCACCAAAATATTTAATGCTGGGCAATGTAGGCTCTTGCTATGACAATCATAGGTCATATAAGACTATAGATCTATACAATATAGTTTGAGCAGGATGTGAATGCCGTCCAGTCAAGGCATCTGATGTGTTGTGGTTACTTGCAAGAAAATTTAACAAAAATATGTGGAAAAAATCTGCAGTTTAATGAAGTTGCATGTATCATCTTGTAGTGCCCTTTCTGTGTTCCATATTTAAGGTCCTTTTACAGTTTTCTTTGTGCTTACAGGTTACAGTGGTCTTTTTGGTATCATTTATCCCTAGTCCGGGTTTAATAAGTTTGGTCACCAACTGCTGTTTGGCTATGAAGTGTAGTCTACCAGTACTGACAGTGTCATTCAATTTGGTTTTTTCCCTATTTGTCAGTTTGTCAGAACTCACTGGATGCGACAATTTGTCAGTTGCGGTCGAAAAAATAAAGCACACACAGCGAAGGAGAGTCTCTGAGATGCTGCAGATGTAGAAGGAAAGGTCATTGTGGCAGAGACTATTACTGGTGACTTTTAATTGTTTCCGTTGCTTGTTTGGTGAATGGCTGATTGGGCCTTTACGTCCTGTATTTCATGCGCCTCTTCAAGCTAACGTTTATCCTCATCTTTAGGCTAATTGGGTTATGAAGATACATCAATCAGGTCAAGTTGTGTGTGTGTGTGTTTATGTTTTACGCCTCTGCAGCACCTTATTGGGCTATATCGAGGCTTCAATCAGGTACAGTAGTCCTGTTAGTGTATGGCAGTCACTGTATATATAGACCTCTGTGTATGCGTTGTGTGTCATAAGGTATGTATCTAGAAATGGCCAGCTAAGGGGGCCATTACATGGGGTTAATACGAGGCGCTCCGCGGTTTTTCCTATCCCTTCCATGTTAATTTTTGGCCGGGGGGGGGGCATGGCCCAATGCCCCCCCCCCAAATATGCCACTATAATGTAGATTCTGTTCTCTAGTAAACCAGATGTTATATTGAACGAAATGCTTAAAAACTTTAAAGAACAATTTTCCAAGGAAATTCCTAACAAGAAGAAAACTCACCCATGTACTCCCAGACACTTGTTTGAAGAAGAGCTTCAGCTTTATATTTATACCTTCACAGATGTAGGCCTAATGCAAGATCTTGGTTCAGGAACAGAAGTGCAGGCAGTTTTGGAGTACATTAGCGAGAAATCTAAAGTGCTATATCTTTTGTTTTTCAGTCATCAACAACTAATACACTGTTTATCATGTCTTGATAATAGTTTGGTTGTTATTTGTAACTTTTTTTGTTTTGTGATTACACAAAATATGTGACCTGCTCCACCAAAATGGGTTCAAAGTCGGCCTCCTATCATATTCAATTGTGAAAATTACTTTGTTCTACTGGAATTGGGCTTTAAAATGATGTTTCATATGTCTTGATATCTCCATCCAATCCAAAGATATGGCACCTTGAACATCGATGATACAGAACATTGAACTTTGAGAAAATGACATTTGAATTTCCCGTCATTGCAATAAAAGAACTAAGTAAATCAAGAAATACATCCAATTTTAGATAATTTAAAAGCTGTTTTTGGTTAAAATGGTCTTAAATATTCAAAGAAAAGGGCTTTTGCTAAAACATGGTACCAACAGCTAAAAAACATGAAAATGTGACCTTCTGACACATTTTGCTGATTTCTGGAAAATAGGGATTGCCTACTTTGAACTCATTTTGGTGGAGCAGGTCACAATCAACATATGCATAACCATGGTTATTATAGGTGTCGCCACATGTACTGTTCTCAATACAATGTAAATATTGTACTGCAAATGCTGAATGATGTAGGAAGTCAAATGACACATTATGGTGCTTTAATTTTATTACCATAGAATTCCCTTGATCAGGAACAATGTAATGTATACATTATTAGTATATATATTATACATAAAAGGTTCCTTCAAGTCATAAAAGCAGTAAAATGCCTCAGAAAAACACTGCACAGTAAAATTAAATGTTACTGAATTAATTGAGAGTGTGGATATTAAAGCAAATATTCAAATTCCAATGGTTGATATAATTTGTGTGTAAATATTTCTTGATTCTTGACACTGATTCTGACTAGCTTCTATAGATATTCAAATTCAAATTTTATCCCATCATAATACGGACAGCAAGGAGGGTAAGACAAAGTGTGCGTCAATGGATCTATGACATATTAACAATAACATACATACTCTGCATATATATACCTTGCTATTATGCTTTTGCCTTTCTTAAGGTAAAATAAAATATTCTGAACTAATACATTCTGAAATAGTTCTACAGACATAATGAAAAAATAAAGCCAGATGTTGTTCATTAAAAAAAGAATTTTCTTGTTCCTTATGCAATATTTCTTGGGAAAACATAAACTTATGACTATTGGGCATCAAGCTGCAATTTTATTTCAGGCAAACATCAAATTGTGATTATTTGTATTAATTCTTTCATAGCCCATAGTGAGAGAAACAAGATCTCTTCAGTTTTTCAATTGATTTATTCTCACTTATTGTGAGTGCTTATCGATTAATTATGTATGTATGCTTCAGGACACCAGACAAGTATTTAATATACGTCGAGGCACATAAAGTCTTAGATAAAAAACCTAGTAATGTCAGGCGGCAACTTTCCTGTAGCACTTTGTGCTCCATGCACTATTTTACTGGCCACGTCAATATACACAAGTCATGAGCAAGTTGCATGTGCATGCTATATTTTATGTTCTTCACAACCGATAAAAACTGACATTCAGAAAACACCACTCTGACTTGTTAACATCTCTTGCACAGCATATTTCTTTTACTATTTGTTTGACCGAAATGCGAAAAGTTGTCCTGAATAATTAAAGTACTTAAATAACATTTGTATACCAGTTGCTGTCAAACAAGGAACTAACATATCATATATGATGCATGAATAATACAACTGTTTCGCTGCATAAAATTATAGTCAATGATATCCTATGCAATTACCTCTGTGACATTTGTAGGTTAATTTGTTTACTCAAATTATTTAATCAAAGTTCTCATTAAGCAAAACTAATCTGTTGTTATGCCTTGGAGGGAATAATATTGGCATGTTCACAGTACACCAATCTGAAGCACACAGTGTCAAAATGAAGACAATCTGAGCTAGGTTTGGTACACACACAGGGTGACTAAAATTTTGCCACATGACTTTGATTTATAACTAATTTTGTTGGTAATCATCAACACAATTGTGTTTGAAAGACAAAAACTAATGTACACAAGACACTTTAAAGGGAATTCTGCACATCATCTAACTACTGATCTCAAGTCCTGGTTATCTTGTAACTATTGCTACTACATAAGAGGGCATACAACGGTAGCAACACATTGATGAAGAATGCAGTGGTGTTTTGTCCTAATTGCTCACCTCTTGTTGTTTTGACAAATTCTCAGTGAGCTATAAATAGATCTGGGGTGGGGAAGCCCCTCAATGACATCACAGGACTCTAGGATGGTTTTCCTTGGTCTCTAAAATGGTATTCAAACGAAGTGCATGCTCCTGTAAAGTTGATCAACACAATCTTGGGCAAATTAAACCCTGTGTGCAAAGTTTGAATGAAATTGGTGCAGTTTTTTGTCTCGAGATTTGTCCACAAGATTCCAGAGAAGACCAGTAACAATAGGGCAGAATACCCTAATAATAAAAATAACGTGCACAAGGCACTTTAAAGGGCGCTCCTATAACTCATGGCACTGCAAGTTCTTGAAAACCAAAGAAACCATTAACCATCTAATCCATTTCACTGTTTCATTATTTTCCTTCTTTCTCTATGTCAAGCTGTCAGTCGATCATGCTGTGTTTCTAGCTGTGTTTCTAGCTTTCTATCTATCTATCTATCTTTCTTTTCACATATCTTTCCATTCAACTTACTACAACACATTTATGAAGAATGCAGAGGTGTTTTGTCCCAATTGCTGACCTCTTGTTGTTTTGACAAATTCTTAGTCAGCTATAAATAGATGTGGTGTGGGAAACTCCCCTGAATGACATCACAGGACTCCCTCTTTCCAGTTTTTCTGGGATGGTTTTCCTGGGTCTCTAAAAAGGTATTTAAACTATGTGCATGTCCCTGTAAAGTTGATCAATCCATTCTTGGCTGATATAATGCAATGTGTGAAGTTTCGAAGTCAATTGGAGCTGTAACGTGCCCACAAATCGACCCACAAGATTCTTCAGGATTTCAATGACAACAGGGAGCTCTCTTAGCAGAGAGCGCCCTAAAAAACGACAGACATATAAGCATAGCCTTGCTGCTATAACAGAGTGTGAGTTGTCCCTGATTTTTGATGTGCCAGGTTGAAGATGTTGCGTGAATAAGGCTGTTGAAAATGTCAACATCAGAGATATCAAACACTGGTTGAAACTGTTTGACTGGTATGTGAAGAAGGTTTATGTGAAGAAGCTTGACACAGAAAAGTGTGGTCCTGCAAACATCAGAACACCCTACAATAATGTCAAATTGCTACGCAAGGCATAATACGACAGGCGTATAGGAGAAGATAAAATTAAATAAGAAAATGTCTTAAAATAAAGTATAAAGGCCTTACATCTGCCTTGTTGCTTCACATTAAATTCCACGATTGTTTAAACATCTATCATAGCACCCATAATCAAATCAGGTGACAATTAGTGTAAATTTACAGCAGCTTTACATAACACATTTCGATCAAGTTTGGTGTTTTTCAAATATGCCAGTGTAGCAATGACAGCTGCATTGGACCAAATTGAATGAATACGTGTACCGTCGGTGACTCCGAGCACAAACCTGAATTGCCAACTGTTGGGTCTGGTGTAGTGCAATATTGACAATCAAAAAACCTATTCCCAAAGGACCTTGTGGCAACATAGTTCGGAATTTGTTCCAGCCCTGTGATAGGCCTTCGCTAGTATGCATAATCATATCAGTAATTAATGGATTGTAAATAAATGAATGAAAAGTGAAAAATGCCTAGGCTCAGCAGGCAAAATTGCAAGTTTTATTGAAATAGATTTATGGTAGCATTCGACTAAAATAAGTTACTAGGGCTTAGCTGGATAATTTAAATTTGCGAAAAATTGGGCCGTGTATGTTGACACCCTTCTGGAAATACTGTAGTGAAGGGAAGGTTATAACCAATCACTGTACATAATATAGTTTATTTGCAATGATTACAACTTAACTATATGGTTGAACAAGCTAATTATACACCTCCATTTCGGGTTCCGACAAGCATTTTTGTCAGCTCATCTAAGGGGCTGACCAGACGATAGTTGGGGGGGGGTTATGGACCTTACCCCCGAGACGAACTTTATTTGTCATTCGCATGCGCACTCGCGACAAACTTTTTTATCGGAATTTTAACATTACGGTACCCTAGCTACAGGTGGAAACAAACTTTTTTTTTATTTCCATGTGCTGAACAAACTTTTTTTTTCAGTGTCAAGTGGGAAACAAACTTTTTTTTCACCAAATATCCATAGCCCCCTCCAAATATCATCTGGTCGCCCCCCAATGTTAGAACCCTCAAAATTGCAATCTAACGACTACTTTTATATACTTTGTATGAGGCTGCTGTAACTGAGAAATGTGTGGTTAATAAAAGTGGTTTTAACAGGCGTTTGTCTGCTGACTCAAACAAACCATAGAATGCCCACCACAAGATGATAGGTTGAGCCATTGCTTCAGCCCACCAAAGGATTTGACATTTGGTAACCCTGAGTGATGGGGCTGGTTTGAGACTATAAGCCCATGTACCATCAAAATCGAAATGTACCAAGCATGGCTGCATGGAATCTGTCATGACAAAATATTCACAAATACTGTTATAGAAGTTGGGAACAATCTGAGCACATAAAATATTATAGTCTTTCTTGCAGGTCGTCTTATATATATTTTATTTATATGATCATATTTTATGACATGTTTCACAATTCACCTTTATGAAATATGCATGTATCAGCATAAAAGACATGACAATGTGTTTAATGTGGGTCAATGCAAATAGTCTTGGATGGTTAAATAATCATTACTTTAGTCCTAAGTAAGTGACGATGCCCTGTAAACATGAACTTCAAATTTTATGTGTGGCATTATATTGACACAGCGCATCAACATTTCCTATCTTACAGGTCATAACCATACACATGTTATAAAAGGTGGCTTTCACAAGCACAAACACACCACATGTACACACGGGCATGTATATTTTATTCGACTGAGGAGTGAGGACCTCTCCATTGTCCGACACTCGAATGGGGAGAGTTGAACTTGATCTGAATAATTAAAGTACTAATAACATTTGTATACTAGTTGCTGTCAAACAAGGAACTGTCATATCTGAATAACACAATGGTTTTGCTGCATCAAATTTATAATCAATAATACACAACTTCCTATGCAATTACCTTGAAGGCATATCTGTAGGTTAATACTCATTAAAGGCAAAACTAATTTGTTGTTAGGCCTATGCAAGAGCTGCTGCAGTATAATAATATTAATAATGACATTCTCACAGGGCTTCAAATGGAAGCACACGTGCAGTGTCAAAATGAAGATGTGCCGTGCCGAGCTGGTTTTGGTGCACACTGGGTTTGTCTTGGTTGTTTCCCGCCACAAACCTAAATTGTCAACTGTTGGGTCTGATATAGTGGCAATATTGACAATTAGACAGCCTATTCACAAAGGACCTCAATCACAAACGACCTCACAGCAACCTGGTTCTGAATTTGTTCAAGCCCAATGACAGGCCTTTATGTGTTTGTACAGGAGTAATGTATGGACTGCGAACAAATGAAAGGACAGGGGCACCTCATGACAGTGTGTTATTATAATGCCCATATCGGTGTAAGCTCCTGGTTGCACATCTTTTGTGACACTTAGAATAATTTTTTTAGGCAGGCTTCTTGAACTTGCATGACAAGATTCCTTATAGCAAAGTATTTGCGATACAGCCTGCTTCTTTAATTGACTGCATGGTTGGGAAAAGTGTTCGTCGACACTATCTCTTGACAATGTGACATTATTGTCCAGAGCATAGGCAAAATTCTTGTCATTGAAAATTATTACATTATCACACTGATATCAAAGTATACCTAACTAGTCAGAAAATGGGGATTGGTTGCATATTATGTTTGCAGTGCAGTGATACTCCATGTCGGTAAATAGTACAGGTATAATTGCTCAACACACCGCTCTCTGCCTCAGTTGGCCCCAGGCCATTGGAGAGTGAACATGTGTACTGAAGGGTTATCCAGCAATTTTTCAATCTAAATTCGTGTATTTCTGTCCTAATATGATGTATTACATGTGTTGACATCACTTTATTCTTCTGATCTTTTCTAATTTAGTGTCTGTTTCACAGTTAACTTAAATAAAAACCTTGATTTTATATGAGCAATTCAGGGACTTCATCAAATTTCTGCCGACTTCTGCATTAGCCCCAATGGCCAAATGCTATGCATGCTGGCCTTCCATCCCACAGACCAGGGTTCAACTCCCGCCTGAGTCAAGTAAAATGTGTTTTATTTTTGATTTATTTATGTGCAGTGCTTAATTTGACAGCAAACTTAAACAAACTAAAAGTATTTTTTAAAGTCAAACTGTAATGCATTTGTTCTTTTAATTAGTTGCAATTGAGACCATTATATTTTAAAGATGAACAAAACTTCAGACCTTGGCTTAGCGCTTAGGAATAAACAATTGGATATGATACATGTATACAATGTATATAGAAAGCAGATAGATGTAGACGATACTGAATAGATGAAAAGATAGATAGATAAATAGATCATATAGGCAGACAGATAGACTGATAGATTACATATCTATTTACATTTAAAAAATTCTTTGTTTGAATTTTTTTATATGTTATAGCTGCAGCCTGCCTATCTTTTTTTTTGAAAAAGATTTTCTTGTTATGTAACCGGGAGAAAATATCTGTTATGCTGCCAGCTGGGTTGCCTGCCAGCTGGGTTGCCAGCCAGCCCAAGCGTTATACAGCACCTCCCAGACAGCTGATATATGAATAAATTTTTTTCCCAGCCAGCAGCCTCAACTGCTTTTTCATTACCTGACTGCAAATTTCATCAGTTGAACGCCAAAAATTGACTCCCAGCTGACAACTTTGCCAGCTGGGAAAATCCTAGCTGACAGTCTGCCAGCCAGCCGGGCACCTGCTTCATAACAGACATTTGGTATAACAGATCATGGGGTGTCCCTGAAAGGACAGTGTAGGAATGCTCAGGCTCAGCTGCTCGAGTTTATTGAAACGGTTGCATCGATCGGGACCGTCCAGTTCAGTTAGACCTTACCATGATAATTTCAAAATATCAGAGAATTTGGGACTCTTAATTGACAGCTAAAATGACATTGCAGTGAATAGAAGGTCATAACCAAGTCATTTTAGCTGTCAGATAGTCTGCTGATAAGAATGTCCACCTAAACATGACAGGGTTGTATGCGCAAATCTTAATTAAGAACGCCGAAGAACAGGCCTCATGTTTTCATTCGCTGATGTCTGTTGGTCTGTTTGTGCATTTGTCCATTTGTCTGTCAACAAGATTAAGGAAAAACCGCTGGGTGCTTTCCAATGAAACTCTGCAGGATTTTTCCAATCCCTACAACAAAGAACTGATTCGATTTTGGTGAACATCCATACACCCGATACACCACAATCACCAGGTACAGATCGTCATCTATATCAATGCCATCTGGCGGGCCAGCCTGTGGCATACCACTGACAACAACACTCGGCTAAGATGGAGCAAATGCATGCTGAATTCAATTGACAGTTCTTTGAAAAGACAGGAGTCTTCACCCCTTTCCTTGTGGCGGGCCTTTGCACTCTACAGAGTGCTAGCATCTTTAGCAACTATGTTACCCAAAACAGGTACTTAATTTTAGACAAACTTAGTGACGGTGCTGGTTTCGTGAAGGTTTCGTCGTGTTTGGCTGAGTATCTCGGACCCAGACCGAGTAACGGAGTATTATGAACCCAACGAGGACCCTGAAATGGGAAAAATTCACCCTCGAAGAGGCATGCTGTTTCCATAGCTTAATGGAACTATATCCAAAATCTAATCATTTCGATAATTTGTATCAATAAGTATCTTTCTTATCACCATATAATCACCGCAAAATTTTGGGTGTCAGAATTATTGGACGTAGTGTGGGAATTTTCAGATCTCATTAATTTGAAGGACCTTGAGGTGTAATGTACAAGCAGAGCGGCATGGAATCTTTCGCGACAAAAATATTCAAAAATGCTGTCATAGAAGTTGGGTGCAGACAAACATTATGAAACAAGTACAAAAATATCTCAGCAGCCAGCACATATAGCTCGCAGATTGTCCGTATAATACATTTTATAATGCATATATTTAAGAAATATGCCTGTGTCAGCACAAAAACACGTCTTTAATGTGGTTCTATGCAAATAGTCTTGGGTGGTTAGGTAATCATCAATATTGTCCTAAGTAGTGTGACATAAAAATGTACTGAATTCTGTGTGGCACTATATTGACACATTGCTGGCCACATCCACAGATTCAATACAGATGGTGTGAAAATGGGCTTTTACGTTTACATATACACACCATCATAAATACACACACAAAGGCACATATTATGGAAATTTTGAAGTTCTGAACTTTTTTTGGTCAGATCTTGCAATTTGAAATAGCAAGCAGAGAAATTTTCACAGAACATATTTCACATATTTTACTATATATCAATTTGGAAAATATTGTACGAGGGGCGTTCAGAAAGTTCGAGGCTTTTTTTCATATGGATACTTATTTTCAATATAGAACTATCAATTTTTCACAGGATAAAATTCAGCATATTCGGAAAGGATTTCCAAAATTTTGGACAATTTGGACATTTTTAAGTCATTCTGTGGTTGCCATGGAAACTGAAAGTTCAGCTTCTTGGGGCAGGTAACACTGAAACCAAGAATGCCAAGAAATTGTGACTCTGAGAGAGGTTCTCTCTGTCACTTGTATTAGTGAAATTGACAATATTTGACACAAGAAATATGGTATTAGCTTCTAAATATGCTTTCAAGCACACCAAATGTGGGTATTCTTACACTGAACCCATGTAGGAAAGCACTCCTGCATGCTAGATTTGGCGAGGGAAATTCAGGAGGCAAAGGTGTGTTTCCCTGACTACATGAGGACTTGTGAAAGCATGGATTCACTAGTATGAACAAGAGACCAAAATGGACAGCATTATCCATCCTAGCTATTCCTGTGACATGTTGCTTTACATTAGTCCTGGTTTTCCCTTACTTTAGTCCATGGAGGCCTCTAGTTTCAGGCACTAGTGGAGAAAAGGCTTTGGATGACCGAAATGCTTTCACAGAACTTTGTCTGGAGGACTTCAAGGAACATTTACTTCAATGGGTCAAGTGTATGAATCAATGCTTTTGGTGAGCTTGGGAGTATTTTTTAAGGCTAATATTATATTTCTTGAGTCAAATATTGTCAATCTCACTAATGCAAGTGATAGAGAGAGGTCTCTCACAGCCAAAATTCATAGGATTTAGTGGTTTCAGTGTTACCTGCCCCAAGAAGCTGAACTTTCAATTTCCATGGCAACCCCAGAATGACTTAAAAATGTCCAAAAGTTTAAAAATCCATTCCAAATATGCTGAATTTTATCCTGTGAAAAATCCATAATTCTAGATTGAAAATAAGTGTCCATAGAAAAAAAAGCCTCGAACTTTCTGAACGCCCCTCGTACTTCTTGGAAGTGTCTAAATTACTATTTGGTTAACATGGAAACGAAATGTCAACTGGCACACAATGGCACACGGCACAGCTTTTTTAGACCAAATTCAACAAACTAGCTATGTTTAATTGTTTATAACAGAAATTATTATAATAAAACAATTAATTAGGAGTATTTCTTGACAGGTTTAAAGATTTTCAAAGTATTCTCCATCACATTTCAAAATTTTTCTTTTCATATATTTCAAACTAATTAGCTGAAGCAATTGCGATCCTCTTCGTCAGCTGTCCTATAGCTCTTGAAATGCTCCTGCTTTTAACCATTGCAAAACAGTCAGTGTTCAAGAACCTTGGGATTATAAAGCTACCTCATCTGCATTAATTGCCACACTTGGTCATCCGTGACTTTCATAATACTTAATTAATATTGTACGGGAGTCAAAAAATATTTAGACAGATAGATAGACAGATAGATATGGTAAGTGCAGCCCTCTAAGCCCAGTTCTGGGCGCTCACGAGGGTTGATTGATGAGATGGGAGAGAGAGAGGGAGTCCTCAACATGTTACACATTTTCCTGTTCTAATTGGCCTACCAAGTGCATAAATACAGGACGTAAAGTCCCAATCATCCATCTTTGCATAAACTAAACTATATTTTAGACCAATCGAATCTCACCTTTTTGTCATTTCAGGTTTACGGCACGGTCGGAGGGACGTTGAATCTGTGGATTGGAATAACTTTCGTAACTTTAATAGAACTTTTCGAGTTGATCTACAACTTGATGAAAGACAGATATGACAAAGATAAGGTGGTGGCTATGACAGAGAAATCTGAGAAGATGCCGCCAAGTGGAAAATTCTGACATTCAAGTTGATCCACCTGCAAACTAATTGATATAAAATATCTCACTTTTCAAGTTTAATCAAAACATTTGTACCTGAACAAAGCGCTTAGTTTTCCAAAAAAAAGAAGAAAAAGTAGTATGACTGCAGACTGAGGATGGAAGAATATTTTGTGATATGTCCTCCACTTTGTTCAGGGTAACTGACTTTACCTGTGGTGACTTGTAATTGAAGGGGGTATCATCCTCTTTTGAGATGACTGTTGGACACTGTTTAACAGTTTTGGTATTATGCAAAAACTGCACCTGCTCAATAAATATATCGACATTTGTACAATCACTGTACATGTATATACTGTATTCATCAACATCAAAAATTCACAATGATGAAAATGGTTTATCATAGTTTAAATCGAGAGCCATCAAAATAATGTAACCTGTGGCTTTGTTGCTCTGAGTGAAATCCATGATAAACACCAACAATGTAATTTGTTCAATGTTTTTTATCCAGCCAAACAAAAACTTTACAAGCAAACACTTCTCTTTTGTTCTCTTGATCCTACATGTGCTATTGAGCAACTTGGTTGCAACAAAATCACTTTGACAGGAAAAAATTTAACAATTTATTTGATAACTTTCAATTTTACCCCACAACTTGTTTTAATGGTCACCATCCAGTACAAAAGCCATGAATACTGACTTTTGCACACTGTACTCCAGCAGCAAATACAAATTGATGGTTTAAATCATTGTTGTTACAGTATGCATTAGTCCGACGTTCCTTAATTCCTGCATTTGATGTGAAAAGGAAATAAAAGAAAGAGGCTTGTCCTTTTTTCATTTTAATTCAAAATTGTCTGCCTTCACCAGTAAAAATTTACTGAATCCAAGGAGAGTTGTCTATTCAGGACATGAATAAACCAAAGAGACCATGGTAAGTCACAACATGTTTTTCTTCCAACCCAATGCCGACTGTATTCGGTGAAATGAAGAGCCAGATGCATCATGCCAACAGCATGCCAACATCATGCATTCAGCCCCAGCAAGACATTCAACCAGCATTCATCTGCTACTTTGCTACAGTGCAAGATGTAATATTCTGTATGATGAAAAAAGTAGATTCAGAAATATTGGTGGAAAATCCGATAGATCAATTGAAGGTACAATTGCAAGCAATTTATCTGATTATTTGACAGTCCCCAGATTTTTTCTCCAATTTTGACCTCCAATGTCAAAAATAATACAATCAATTTGATAAGAATTTTCCAAAGTTATATTGGAGTAAGCTTTACCCAGTTCCTTTGGCAGAATAGCTGATATAACAGGAGATGAGATTTTTCCTTTCATTACAATTCTGTTGTTTAAATAACTTATGGCCAAGGCAGGAAACCTTGCATTTTGCCTCATATAAAATAAATATTTTCCCCACTGTCATTTTTTCTGGATCATGGATGCCAAGTCTCCAGTAATGCCTTACATCTTAGTTTTCAACAAAAAGTTTTCTCAAAACAAATTTTGGTGAAACAACAATCTTCCCCTCGCCCCCCCCTTCCAAAGGTATAGCTGATAAAACCTGGGGTTTATGTCTGTAATTGTAATTCTTCTGATGTGTATTATTATGAAATCAAACGAACATCAAATCTTCTTTAATTTCTTAGGCTACAAAAACTACAAGACACAGAGACAAGCTGAAGACAATGGGTTTGAAAAAGAAACCAGTAAAACTATATATACTCACTACTCGATGCCCATACAATCATTCCCATCAAGGAAAAAATCAGAGACTTAAAAGCGATCTTCAAACTCCAATCTTGACCGCAAAAGTCAAACAAAGGAGAAGGATTTTTCAAACAAGAGTTGGGTTAAATGACTGACCGGACTATGAAATTTTTGCCAATTATAGGCTCAACGGCAGGATGATTCAGCAGCTTGTGGACGGGTTCCAGAACAGCGGTTTCTATCCACAAACAGAAAGGAGCCAGGCCATCAAGACCGAAACCCACATAAATCATACTGAAATAGCAATAAACTTAGCTCTAATGAAGTCATCTTCACTTCATGAGTGAGTTTGTGTTTAACGCCCCATCAGCACCAGTGTGGGCTATTATATAGAGGCAACATTGGTTTGGTAGATTCTCTTTAATCGAATTTCTCATGACTTGTAGAAGTAGTCATTCATCTTCATTTCGTCCCTTACTGTTTGTTGGCAAATCTTTGACAGAAGTTCCTATATTGCTTTCGATATCCTCCAGCTGGTAGGCTGGCAGATGTCAGCATTGACCTCCCAAATTAAATGGGAACAAGGTGTTTTCAGACATGATCACGTGACAAAATGACATTCCCGACATTCCACCAAAAAACAAGAAAATCAGAAAGTGATACAAACATAGGCTGCGCAGCAGCAAACCTTCAGCGAATAACACCTTTAGAAGATTACAATAATATCATAAAATTGGTGTGTTTACGAAATTGCTTATAGGTATGCAATAGCGGTCGAGTAGTGACCTTCAATTATCCCTACTTGCCCGCTGCCCTGCCGTCTTCCCGTCTGTTAGATTAATTTACGCATATTATGGCATAGTTTCATGCATGTACAAAGTACAGGTTATGAGGTGTCGGTTGAAAACCAAAAAATATAACGCTGTTATAATTTTCTGAAGTTTTTCCAATAATTCATAAATTGTTATATGGATCAAAAATCACTGCTACATTCCATAGGTGATTTGTTTAGAACTTGTATTACTGTATATGCAATAGTCGGCAAGTTTGGCTCCGATATAAAAGAAATTATTTTAAATATTTTTTCTCAATTTTACAAAAACTATAGAATAGCCATCTGCCAGACCATGAAAAGGCACAACTAGACCATATTAGGCATATGTGTACCAAATTTCATCCATGTATATGGAATAGTGACCGGATGTTGGGCCAGAAACAAAAAATTAATTTTTAATTTTTTTTCAATATTTCAAAAAGTATATAATATTTTCCATCAGACCTTTGAAAAGGCACAACTAGACCATATTGACCATATGTGTACCAAACTTTGTCCATGTACATACAATAGTGACAGATTCTTAGCCCAAAAAAAAAATATATATATGTTCTTATATTTTTTCTAATTTTTTCAGAAAATATAGAATATCTGTCAATGAGACCATCAAAAGGCACAACTAGACCATATAGGCCACATGTGTACCAAATTTCATCCATGCACATGCAATAACGACCGAGCCTTGGCCCGGAAACGAAAAAGAATAATTTTTATATTTTGTTAATTATTTCAAAAAGTATTTAAGATCTATTCATCAGACCATCAAAAGGCACAACTAGACCATACAGGCTAGATGTGTACCAAATTTCATCCACGTACATTCAATAGAGGCCGAGTACTGGGCCGGAAACGATCTATCCGCCCGCCACCCGACCGCCCGCCCGCCCGCCCGCCCGGCGGACGGACAGCATTTTTACCCAAGTGATTACAATACCTTCTTCGAACTTCGTTCGCTGAAGGTAAAAATGCATCAGAGGGCCATATTTGTGATATTTTCTGGCAACAGCTCCTTTTACTTGCCCATTATAGTGCAGGCATCAAGCTGGGATTAGAGCACATTCAGGAAATCTGCAGAATCTAATGGAACGAAAAGTCTGCAAATGGTGAATCAAACAGTTTGCCACATGTTGAAAATCTATGTGACAAATTTGGATTGATTGATGATTGGGGTTTTATGTCCTGTATTTATGCACTTAGTAGGCTAATTAGGACAGGAGGAGGACACGTCAATAAGTGGAAGGATGGATCCAACATAATGCCACATGTGGCAAGAGCTGGATTCGAATCCTGGACACAACGAGGCGGCTCTATACTGGAAGTAACTTTTTCAGAGGCCGCTGGATGGATGTCAATAGTGACCCCGGATTCAAAACGTAATTTGTTAAGACGCCCAGTCTGGCGCTGCCAGTCAGGCCCCTAAGCTCACATGTGCAGCCAGGGCCTGTGGCATTTGCCATGTGCCACTTACGTCAACCACACTGCGCTTCCAAATGCAATCTTAGCACTTGCCATGGTACTTCTTCTGGTCCACGGCATGCTTTACTTGCCGGGTTGCCTATATAGCTCCCATCCAGCGTGATGTGACAGATTTGGATTGATTGATGATTGGGGTTTTATGTCCTGTATTTACGCACTTACTAGGCTACTTAGGACAGGTGGCAAATTTGGAATCAGAGGATTTAAGAAGAATTGTCTGAATGAGTCAAGGACCAACCCACAGAAACTGCACCTGGATTTACATCAACAAAGATATTGAGAAGAACATTGATATTCAGCACTGACAAGGTCAGCTGGTACCCATACAAGCAGAGGCTGAGTCGTGTAAGAAAACAAAAACAGAATCAATAAATCAACGTTACAGAGAGAAATTTCAAAAATATTGTTTTAAATGGACAAATTGAAAATACAAACAAAAGAAAAAAAGGCGTGCATTGGAGCAATTTTATGAATATCATATATATATAATATGGCAGATATGTTTAATATGTGGATATTTAGCCCGGTAAACATGACATCTTTTTCATATATTTACAGAAGCCACTAAGGAAAGCCTGGCAACACTGGCCAAAAAAAATCAGTATGGAGGAGATACTGGCAGATCGAGCGAGTTTGAAAAGGGAGGTGCTTGAAATAGAGAAACGTCGGCTGAATCTCGAGGAGAGGAAGATGTGGTTGGAGAAGGAGGAGAGGATGGCCATGATAAATCTGTTGACTCATCTAGCTTCTAAATAATCTACCTGCTCCTATCTATTTCTATCTATTTCTATCTCCTCCTTTGTCCTCGAATCTCCACCTACAGTTGAGGTCAGAAGTAAGCGTACAGCACAGGGTGATCTATTCAAAGTTGTGTGGCTTTGTCAATTAGGTTTGTATGGACATTATAACACCCTTAGATTATTTGCTGTGATTGTATTGCAACTCACAACATTGAAAAAACTAGAATGAAATACGATTTCTGGTTGACATGAGGCTCTGCATTTACATTCTGACATCATGTGTCATTGATTTGTGGTTTATACAGTCAACACAGATTATTATTTGCACAAACTGATTTTTCATCATATTTCACTAAGAGGTTTAGGACGTCCTAAACTGGATTTCTGTCCTACAACAAAGATTATCCTAGAATGTGGGAGAATTCCTAGGATGTTCCAAGAACAGTGTTTCACCAAAGTTCCTACGTTGTAGGAATCCTATATTCTAGGACAAAATCCAAGGACACCTTGTACGCGTCCTACACCTTCTTTGGTATCCTAAAACAAAGACATTCCAACGAAAAAGTATTAAACAATGGCGGTTTTGTTTGTAAGAGAAAGGAGAAGGATTTTCAACCCAGAGTTGGGTTAAATGACTTACCTGATTATGAAATTGTGGCCAATTATAGGCTCAACAGCAAAATGATCCAGCAGCCTGTGGATGGGTTCAAGAACAGCGGTTTCTGTCCACAAACAGAAAGGAGCCAGGCCATCAAGGCCAAAACCAAGGTATATCATAAAAATTCTCTCTAAATGATGAATTCACCAGTTTGCCACATGTTGAAAATCAACGTGAAAAATTTGGATTGATTGATGATTGGGGTTTTATGTCCTGTATTTACGCACTTACTAGGCTAATTAGGACAGGTGGCAAATTTGGAATCAGAGGACTTAAGAAGAATTGTCTGAATGAGTTAAGGACCAACCTACAGAAACTGCACCTGGATTTACATCAACAAAGATAATGAGAAGAAAATTGATATTGAGCACTGACAAGGTTATTGCCTCAGCTGGTACCCCAACAAGTAGAGGCTGAGTCGTGTAAGAAAACAAAAACGGAATCGAAAATAAAAATATAAGAGAAAGAGATTTCAGAAATCTCATTAATGAACAGATTGATAATGAGAACAAAAAGAAGAAAGGTATGCATTGGAGCAATTTTATGAAAAGTCTCTTGTATTGAAAATCTATAAATTGCCTGCGCCAAGAACTCTAACTAACATCCTTCAAAAGACAAGGTTTCACAGTGCAGTTTTTTTTGCACTGAAACAAAAGGTTCATTTAGTTGACTTATGCTGAAAAGAATCTCATTTTTTGTTTTGACTACATTACACTGAAAGAAAATTTGGCCTACAACATTTCAACTGATGAAATTGAAGGGTAGGACTGTAATGGAAAAAATGTCAATCACGCTTGTGTTTTCATGATTCACGGTCTATCTTCAAAATGAAAGCAACCAATTGGATATCCTTTCAGCAATGGTACAATGCCGTGGAGGTTACTGAAGATTTCCAGGCAATTTAATTAAAATGTTATTAAATTAAGATCTTGAAATTCGGCCAAATGTCGCTCGCCTCCCCCCAAAAATTGCGCGTGCCGTACGCCTATCCAAGTTCACATTGTATACAACAAAACAAGATTCACTTTCTTAGTAACTTGTTCCTCATAAAAGTAATTATGACCAGCCTTTAGAATTATGACAATACAAACGGCTGAAAAGACACAGGGTGCTGCCCTCACGGAGGAGTTGGATTTTACGTCTTACAACACCTTGATGGCTGACATGAAGCAACTCATTGCAAACCACAGACAAATGCTTTCAGAGAGAAAAATTACCAAATTGATTTATTATCCTGGAAAGAGGGCTGTGTGAATATCCAAAACAGCTGATGTGATCACGCAAGCTCGGTCAATGAAAGGAACATATAATATAATTATTATACAAAAATTATCTGTAAATGGTTCCACGTGAAATCATATTTTATTTAGGCCTGTGCCATCTATTTTTGAGTGACCTGCAAAGACGAGGATGGTGTATATTTCAACTGAGTCAGTGAGTTTGTGTTTTACGCCACATCAGCACCGGTGTGGGCTATTTAGAGGCGACTATTTCAACTGAGAGACAGAAGTTCAGGTAAGGCTTATAATTTGTTCTTTATTGTCCAAAGAAAAAGTAAAAAAAATAAATAAATTGAAGACAGATAATGGCAAACTTTTTTGGGAGAAAGAGAACTCAACAAATTATTCCATAGAGGTTACATCTAAAAGATCTATTTCAATTTCAGGACATTGTGCATGCATTGCATTGCTATTTTTTGAATACCTAGTCATGTTTTCTCAATAATTAGTTGGAATACCTTTCAGGAGTGATTTTCTTTCTATGAGTCCATGATCATCCTAGCAATTAGGAACATTTTCTTAATAAAATAAATCACCCGGCTCTAGAGTGTTAATAAAGACAGATTCTTGCCTATATTTATTTTCACAGGTCAGGAACTGAGGAGGACTGCTCGGCTAAAGAAGCGTTATTAGAGGACATCGCGAGAAGGCAACAGGATGGGTTGCTGAATGACGTGACGCCAGAGAAAGAGAAGGAGAAAAAGAACAAAGGAAAGGCAGGAAAATTTTTTTAGCAATGACACAATGCCTTGGAAGTTACCAAAGGATGAATTGAGGAAAGAATTACAGAAAATGTATGATGTGTTTGGATGAGATTAGTGAAAGAGACAGACCTCAACACTGCTAGCAATATTTGCATAAAACCTTAGGCATACAGCCAGTTCATTGCATACAGCTTACACAAAAAACAAAAAAAAACAGATGAAAAAGTCAAAAATTGACAAACCTGGCTGCCATCCACAAGTCCTCATTCACCAGAAAATTGAACACAAGGAGCAGCACCATCTGATAATGACACCAAGAAGACGCTGACGATATCAACTGCTGCAATATCATGAAAACACCTCAATCCTTTAATTTGCTAGACAATCATTGTGACATTTTATTTTGAAAATTATTCAAAAAGAATTAAAACAGTTTAGATCTATGCAAATTCACACTGAATTGCCATGGCAAACTCTTGTGTGCCTTTCAATTTCATCTAAATGCATATATCAGATAAAATAGAGATACTTTTGACTTTCATCATTATCATCAAAATGAAAATCACATCTAAATTGCTCAGTGCTGAAAAGCACAGAGACAAGCTTACGGCATTGGACTTGAAAAAGAAACTGGTAAAACTGTATACTCACTGCTTGATGCATATGCATTATGCACTCATGCCAAAAGGAGAAATTAAAACGAGACAAGAAAAAAAAAATCAAAATTAACAAGAAAACAAAGAACTTGAAATGTTCAATGGCTCTGGATAGAACCGTCAGAAGCCAATGGAAAAAATCAGTGGCCATGCTAATATATGGATTTTAGTGTGTTGCTGCTATAGGATGGATGGATGATTGGGGCTTTATGCCCTGCATGAATGCACTTGGTAGGCTAATTAGGACACAATGAGGCGAAGCATGATTGAAACAGCCATCCAACACAGGCCCTGGTAACCCGGCAACAGCTGGATTCGAACCCTGGGCCTAGCGATTGGCAGGCTAGCAAGCCAACACAAGGCGCAACACAAGCTTCCGGTTCCGCATCTGGACGAGCAACATGTGAAAAATTGAGCTGACGACTTGAGCTTACAAAATGGGAAAGATAAGTGTTTTTGCTTGATATTACTGATACTACCATAGGATTAAGAAAAAGTTTCACCAGCACAAACCCTCACTCCTTCAAGATGCTACAATGAACTGTACTACAAGATCTGTGCATGGAGGTCTATTGACCTACGCATAGAATTTCTATATTCTACATTCTACATCCTATATTCTAAGACCAACTCTACCCCCCCCCACATTGCTGATGTAAGTTGTACATAATGTACAACAAATTAAAATTCACATTTCAAGTCACTTGATCCCCAGAAAAGCAATCATGACAAGCCTAATAATAAGAATAAATTGGAACTCACAAACAAGGCAAAAAACAGAAGGGTGCTGTCCTCATGGAAGAGTCGGATTTTACGTCTTACAACACCTTGATGGATGACATGAAGCAGCTCATTGCAAACCACTAGAAAGTCTGGCAACACCGACCAAAAAAAAATCAGTATGCAGGAGATACCGGCAGATCGAGCGAGTTTGAAAAGAGAGGAACTTGAACTACAGAAACGTCGGCTGAATCTTGAGGAGGAGAAGATGCGGTTGGAGAAGGAGAAGAGGATGGCCACTGATTTTTCATCATATTTCACTAAGAGTTTTAGGATTTCTGTCCTACAACTAAGATTATCCTATAGAATCTGGGACAATTCCTAGGATGTTCCCAGATCAGTGTTTCATGAAAGTTCCTACATTTTAGAATATTCTCGGATAAAATCTAAGGACTCCTTGTAGGTGTCCTACACCTTCTTTGGTGTCCTAAAATAAAGACATTCCAATGAAAACATGGCGTTTTGTTTGTAAGAGAAAGGAGGAGAAGGGTTTTTCAACCAAGAGTTGGGTTAAATGACTAACTGGACTATGAAATTGTGGCCAATTATAGACACAAAATAAAATAAAGAAATTCCAATGAAAACAATTGCATTTTTGTTTGTGAGGGAAAGGAGGAGAAGGGTTCAACCCAGAGTTGGGTTAAATGACTTACTGGACTATGAAATTGAGGCGAATTATAGGCTCAACAGCAAGATGATTCAGCAGCTTGTGGATGGGTTCCAGAACAGCGGTTTCTGTCCACAAACAGAAAGGAGCCAGGCCATCAAGACCGAAACCCAGGTAAATCCTGAAATAGCAATTGACTTAGCTCTAATGAAGTCATCGTCACTTTGTGAGTGAGTTTGTGTTTATCGCCCCATCAGCACCAGTGTGGGCTATATAGAGGCAACATTGGTTTCGGTAGGTTCTCTTTAATCTAATTTCTCATGACTTGTAGAAGTAGTCATTCATCTTCATTTCATCCCTTGCTGTTTGTTGACAAATCTTTGATAGAAGTTCCTGTATTGCTTTCGATATCCTCCAGCTGGCAGATGTCAGCATTGACCTCCCAAATCAAATGGGAACAAGGTGTGTTCAGACATGATCAAGCGACAAAATGACATTCCCGACATTCCACAAAAAAGCAAGAAAATGAGAAAGTGATACAAAAATGCATCAGAGGGACCATATTGGTGATATTTTCAGACTACAGCTCCTTTTTTCTGCCCATTACAGTGCAGGCATCAAACTGGGATTGGAGTACATTCAGGAAATACGATACGATACGGTGAACCTTGTTTTGACATATCCATACAATCTAATTCTACAATAAATTGTTGACAGTCTAAGACCAGAACGTAAATATTTGGTACATGCTATTTCATGATGCAATTCATAGAGTGATTTTACATTTTTACAACCGAAACGTTTGGCAGATTTGATCATTCTTTCAATTAATTTGCAATCAGATTGGGTTAGATTGCCATACCAACAGATGATACAAAAATGTAATGACAGATTGGATAACACTCGTATAAAACAGAGTCAGAATAGAAGAGTCCATGTTAATATCTCTTAATTTCCTTAGAAAGTACATTCTTTGATTAATCTTTTTACGAATTCTCTGAGTATTTGATGTTCCTTTCATGTTACTGTCTATGATGGTTCCTAAATACTTGTATTCTGATACGATTTCAAAGGGTTCATTGTATATAACAACCGGTTGACCAATACAGGGTTCCTTGCTAAAATCAACAATAACTTCTTCTGTTTTTTTCACATTCAGATATAGAAAATTACTTGAACGCCATCTGTGAAATTTGCCAATTTGATCAAAATATGAATTACAATCATCATCAAAAGTCAATTTATCAAGCAAACCGATAATTACAGTAAAATCAGCATATTTAATGATAAGGCATTTACAGTTATCTGACTGAAAGTCGTGTGTACAAAGTAAACAAAACAGCAGAGAGTACACATCCTTGGGGTGCTCCAGTATTGGTAACAATTGAATCAGAAAATGAATCTTTGAAATCTGCAGGATCTAATGGACCAAAAAGTCTCTGCAAATGGTGAGAATCCAACAGTTTGCCACATGTTGAAAATCGATGTGACAAATTTGGATTTATTGATGATTGGGGTTTTATGTCCTGTATTTACGCACTTACTAGGCTAATTAGGACAGGAGGATGACACGGCAATAAGTGGAAGCATGGATCCAACATAATGCCACAGTGGCAAGAGCTGGATTCGAATCCAGGACACAACAAGGCGGCTCTATACTGGAAGTAACTTTTTCAGAGGCCGCTGGATGGGTGTCAATAGTGCCCCCAGCTTCAAAACGTAATTTGTTAAGACGCCCATTATGGCCCTGCCAGTCAGGCCCCTAAACTTGCATGTGCAGCCGGGGCCTGTGGCATTTATCATGTGCCATTAAAATCAACTACGCTATGCTATTATATGCAATCTAAGCACTTGCCACGGTACTTCTTCGGGTCCACAGCATGCTTCACTAGCAGGGTTGCCTATAGCTCCCATCCAGCGCGATGCGACAGATTTGGATTGATTGATGATTGGGGTTTTATGTCCTGTATTTAAGCACTTACTAGGCTAATTAGGACAGGTGGCAAATTCGGAATCAGAGGATTTAAGAAGAATTGTCTGAATGAGTCAAGACCGACCTACAGAAACTGCACCTGGATTTCGATCAACAAAGATAATGAGAAGAAAATTGATATTGAGCACTGATAAGGTCATTGCCTCAGCTGGTACCCCAAGTAGAGGCTGAGTCGTGTAAGAAAACAAAAACGGAATCGAAAATCAACGTTAAAGAGAGAAATTTCAAAAATCTCATTAATTAACAGATTGATAATGCGAACAAGTCTGTTGCTACAACTTAAGGGTGCCAGGATACTACCGAAAATCTTTAAATTGCCAGCCCCAAGAACACAAACAAACATCCTTCAAAAGCCGGACATTTGCCAAAGTTTCACAGTACAGTTTTTATTTTTTGCTATCTGAAACAAAAGGCTGATTTAGTTGACTGATGCTGAAAAGAATGTCGTTTTTTGTATTGACTAAATTACACTAAAAGAAAATTTGGCCTACAACATTTCAACTGATGAAATTGAAGGGTAGGACTGTAATGGAAAAAATGTCAATCACGCTTGTGTTTTCATGATTCACGGTCTATCTTCAAAATGAAAGCAACCAATTGGATATCCTTTCAGCAATGGTACAATGCCGTGGAAGTTACTGAAGATTTCCAGGCAATTTAATTAAAATGTTATAAATTAAGATCTTGAAATTCGGCCAAATGTTGCTCGCCTCCCCCCAAAAATTGCGCGTGCCGTACGCCTATGCAAATTCATATTGTATACAACAAAACAAAATTCACTTTCTAAGTAACTTGTTCCTCATAAAAGTAATCATGACCAGCCTTTAGAATTATAACAATACCAATGGCTGAAAAGACACAGGGTGCTGCCCTCACGGAGGAGTTGGATTTTACATCATACAACACCTTGATGGATGACATGAAGCAACTCATTGCAAACCACAGACAAATGCTTTCAGAGAGAGAAATTACCAAATTGGGCAAGGGCAAATTCATTATCCTGGAAAGAAGGCTGTGTGAATATAAAAAACAGCTGATGTGTTCAAGCAAGCTCGGTCAGTGTAAGGAACATATATATATATCCGTAAATGGTTCCCTGTGAAATCATATTTTATTTTGGCCTGAGCCATCTATTTTTTATATAATTCGTTCTTTATTATCCAAAGAAAAAGTAAAAAAAAATAAATTTAAGACAGATAATGGCAAACTTTTTTGGGAGAAAGAGAACTCAACAAATTATTCCATAGAGGTTACATCTAAAAGATCTATTTCAATTTCAGGACATTGTGCATGCATTGCATTGCTATTTTTTGAATACCTAGTCATGTTTTCTCAATAATTAGTTGGAATACCTTTCAGGAGTGATTTTCTTTTTATGAGTCCATGATCTTCCTAGCAATTAGGAACATTTTCTTATTAAAATAAATCACCCAGCTCTAGAGTGTTAATAAAGACAGATTCTTGACTACATTTACTTTCACAGGTCAGGAACTGAGGAGGACTACTCTGCTAAAGAAGCGTTATTAGAGGACATCGCGAGAAGGCAACAGGATGGGTTGCTGAATGACGTGACGCCAGAGAAAGAGAAGGAGAAAAAGAACAAAGGAAAGGCAGAGGCTGAGGAAATGCGGAAGGCAGCAATGGAGACACTTGGAAAAAGGGGTTTTAAAATTACAATGTACATAATTTAGCAAATGTGATGGCCCAAAGATTTTGAAAGTGCTTTGGTATGTGATAAATATATCTCTGCAATAAGAAATTTGTGAAATCCTGGTGTAAATCAGTAATTGCCTGTCATTGGAACTTTGGTTATTGAGAGCACACATACCAGTCCTCAGGATCATGTACAGAAATCACTCAAGACATACCGTCCGACCTCAGCAGACAGGGTGCCAGCTATAGCAATTACAAGTCGCGGCACACGGTGAAAGCCGTTACAGCTGTTGCACCAAATGGTTCTTTGGTTTTTGTATCAGATCTTTATCCAGGCTCAACATCCGACGCAGCAAACACCGAGCATTCTAAATTTCTGGATCATCTGAGACCTGGCGACCTTGTCCTGGCCGACCAAGGTTTCAACATCCATGACAAGATGCCGAGTGGGGTGCATCTTAATATTCCCCCTTTCTTGACAGCACGGTCAAGTTTCACCCGTCAAGAGGCTGAGCTGTGCTATAAAATCGCTTGAAGCAGGATTCATGTGGAGCGGGCAAATGAGAGAATCAAAAACTATGAAATCCTAAATCACATCACAGCCAACTGCAGATCAATATCTACAAAACTACGTCAACTTTGTTCAGCCTTTGTGAATCTTCAAGCTCCGCTGTTGAAGAAGATAGCTAATTGAAGCTTTTCAGAGATGTAGCAGACAATTTGAAATACCACTTTGCAGAACATGATAGTATCAAGAAAGCCAAGTATTTACACCGCCACTGGTGCTCTGGTTTGAAGTGCTATCATGCCACCTGACACAGCTGTACATGAACCTGTATGGATATAGACCCTAATTACGCTGTGTGTTGACAAGACACTGCGGATATTGACAGCTTCACCTTTTCTGCTGTGTATCAGTATGGGCCCTCCATTAGGGTGGTCCAAAAAACTTTTTTTGTCAATATCAATTCGCATACCCTCCTATTTTGTGAGAAATGGTGCAAAAACAATGCAGCTTAAATTTTATGAAAATCCAACAAGAGGAAGGGGTCCCCCAAAGGCCTTTAGGTTGCAGTGTTTTTTTAATTTTCGACCATTTTCGCCAATCCGCAGTTCTCTATAACTTCGTCAGTATTAGTCAAACAACATTCTAATTGCCATGGTGGGAAAGCTCTCAAAAAGACCTTCAATTTGCATACCAACATCAATGGTCTAGGACGATATCTTGATTCCCATTAGCCCTTCAGCCTGCACTCTTTAGAATTAAAATGATGCAGATTGTCTAATCCTGTTAAAAAAATGGCTTTGGAATTTTTTTCAATGATAATTACAGTGATTCGCATTCTCATAGTTCCAGAATGACCAAATACAAAAAACTTTTTGATTTTTACCATGGGAGTGCCTGGCATGTGAGTGATGAAGTTTTAATGTTAACGTCAGTTGAAAACTCGTAAAATGTGAGATGGGGCCTGTTGCATTTCATATAATATCTTCGTCAGAATTTATTGCAGGGCAACATGAGTGGTACCAAATGAAAGGAAATACTCTTAGCATTCTCCTGGTACCAATGATGTAGTCCTATATTTAATTCTTGTGAAGTTAAAATATGAAATATAACAGCCCCTCCATGAATTGTTTCAATAATTCCGACGAAATTTTGCATTAAAACTTCCAAGCTTATAAATCTGGATTTTCCATGACCAAAAATTTAAAAAATATTTTGTTTGCTTATTCTGAAACTTGAAGAATGTGAATCACAGCAATTATCATTGAAAAAACATCAAAAGCCTTTTTTTAATAGGATTAGAGAGTCAGCGACATTTTCATTCAGAAAAGTGCAGGCCGAAGAGTCAATGGGAGTCAAGATATCGTCCTAGACCATTGATGTTGGTATTCAAAATATAGGTCTTTTTGAGAGCCTTCTAACCATAGCAATTAGAATACTGTATGCCTAATACTGACGAAGTTATGGAGAACCGCGGATTTGTGAAAATGGTCGAATATTAAAAAAACATTGCAACTTTAAGGCCTTTGGGGGACCCCTTCCTCTTGTTCGATTTTCATAAAATTTCTCATGCATCAGTTTTATACCTAACCTCATCAAACAAGAGGGTATGCGATGTGAAATTCACAAAATAATTTTTTCCCATCTAAAAATGAACCACCCTACCCTCCATTGGCCCTTACATGCCGGGGGTCAATTAATGTGATCTATGAGGGCATGACACAAAATAATGTGAACATGCATTATACAGTATCAGACGAAAGTTTAGACCGCGTCAATATTTTTTCAATATCGGGGCAAATAGTGGCATAGATGAAAAAATTCTTCATGGGCTTTCTTGCCTATGCATCAGGGAAGTTCTACAATAGAGCAAACTTCATCTATTTTTATCACTTACTTGAATATGTGTGATAAACAACAATTTCAGGTGGTCTAAACTTACGGTCTGATGCTGGTTACATCCAAAAAGGCCCTTAATGGCATTTTACATTGGAGGAAAGGTCAGTAAATCATTCAATGTTATTTTAGACGAGTTATTCAACCACGTTTCATGTGATTTAAAGGAAATCAGTCATGACATAGGAAAAAACATGCTTTTTAATTTATTTTTATAATTTCACCTTAGGGGGTAATAAAGGTGATCCAATGAGCCAAAATTGTTAATAAATAAAAGGTCAACTAAATAGCACCAAGAAAATATAAGTCTGACAAAATTTCATCCTTCTAATGGTGTATGAATACACTTGACACCCAGTCACACTGCAAAAAATGGTATTTTTTTGCGGGTTTTGTCTAATGGAAATTATTTGAAGTATCACAAAACAATGACCGGGGTGTTTACATTGACCTGAGCATGTGTCCTGATAAAATCAAACAACTTTTGTTCTTTTTCCACAGTACAGACGCAATTACAGACGCCTCTCTGGAAAGTGTGTTGAAACGTAATGTTAATGAATGGACCAGTTTTACGCCTTCCGTAAAAGTGGCTGTAGTTTCATCATAAGTAAAGCGAACGAACAGAAGCTGTTTGATTTTATCAGGACACATGCTCAGGTCAATGTAAACACCCCGGTCATTGTTTTATGATACTTCAAATAGTTTCTATTAGACAAAACCAGCGAAAAAACACCATTTTTTGCAGTGTGACTGGGTATCAAGTGTATTCATACGCCATTAGAAGGATGAAAATTTGTGAGACACATATTTTCTTGGTGCTATTTAGTTGACCTTTTATTTATTAACAATTTTGGCTCATTGGATCACCTTTATTACCCCCTAAGGTGAAAATATAATAAATAAATTAAAAAGCATGTTTTTTCCTATGTCATGACTGATTTCCTTTAAATCACATGAAACGTGATAGAATAACTCATCTAAAATAACATTGAATTATTTACCAACCTTTCCTCCATTGTACAATGCCATTAAGGGCCTTTTTGGATGTACGCAACATCAGACCGTAAGTTTAGACCACCTGAAATTGTTGTTTATCGCACATATTCAAGCAAGTGATAAAAATCGATCAAGTTTTCGCTATTGTAGTCCTTCCTTGATACATAGGCAAGAAAATCCATGAAGAACTTTTTCAGCTAAGCCACTATTTGCCCCGATATTGAAAAAATACTGACGCGGTCTAAACTTTCGTCTGATACTGTAGCATATACAATGTAACATTTACTTATGCATGCACTGATGTAAACTGAATAGATAGACAATTTCATGCAAAAAAGGTTTTTATTAAAATGAGTTGTGATGATCTGTTTCAGAAGTCTGCTACCTAAACACCGTCACGACAAGATGCTGACAGGGAGATTGAGCAAGAGATGATGAATCACTCAGAGATAGAAGAAGTTTGATATTTTGAATAAATTTTTGAATGTATTGCAAAATAAATGTGGAAAAGATTCAGAGTGTTTTTTTAAAATCTGGATTAGCGGTGGTCTCTGGGAATCATAGGGCAAAGGTCCAATAATCAAAGGATGCCTCTGAGGCAGCATAGATGGATGGATGTTTGGGGCTTTACGTCCTGTATTTATGCACTAGGTAGGCTAATTAGGACAGGAGGAGGACAAGGCAATGAGGCAAAGGATGATTGAAACAGCCATCCAACATAGGCGCAGGTGACCTGGAAAGAGCTGGATTTGAACCCTGGACCCAGCGATTGGCAGTCCAGCACACTACCACTATACCAACACTCCCCCCAACTGTAATAAGAAAGACACGAGGGAAAATAACATGGATTCGTCCATTGGACAGAGATCTCGCTGAAACGTAAGGAGAAGAAATGTAGAGTAGGTCAGGCCAAGAAGCCCGGGTTAGGTGAGAGGCCCCCCCCCCTCCCGGTTTATATCTGAACTTACATTTTTGGTGCGTCTTCTTATTATTAGGATTGAAGTTAGAGGCTTTTCAGGTGACATCACAAATTTTCAAGGCGAACAGCACCAAACCATAGTAGAACTTAAAGAGAAACAAAAAATTGTGCATGGTTTTAGTAACTTTGACTAATTCTTTGAAAGCGGTTGTCAGAAATAACCATGGAAATTTTTAAAAGTATAATGGATATCTGCATAAATGTGATTTGGATCATGTTTTTGCATTTTAGTTCGAAATATAGAGGTAAAATTAAAATATGTGGGTTTGGGGCGAGAGGCCCCACATGGCATGGGGCATGAGGCCCCCTACACTGGGGTTTCAAAGCTACTTCAGGAACCATTTAATAATGTGTGCTTTACCTTAAATCTTGATAGAATAGCTAATTAAAATAGAAAAAAATTGGCAAAAGTTTAAACAGGGCAAAAAATATTTAAAAAAATAAATGTATGAGCAGAAAAATTCTGAAATTCAGAAGAAGTGAATAGAATGCCTTAAAAATGATAGAAGAACCCCAAGAAATAACTTTCAAGCTGAATGCACTTGCAAAAAAATTTGACATTAGATTATAATAGGGGGGGGGGGGCTTCTTGCCCGATGGATGGGGCAAGAAGGCCATTTTAATTTTTTTTACAAAAATGGCCGTAACTTAACTCCTTTATTAAAATTAGTAGACATTGTTTCACTGGTTATAAATAGAGTCAGGCGATCCCTTCCTGACACCATAAGCATTCAAAGAATCAATCATAAACATAGGCTGCGCAGCAGCAAACCTTCAGCGAATAACACCTTTAGAAGATTACAATAATATCATAAAATTGGTGCGTTTACGAAATTGCTTAGGTCTATAGGTATGCAATAGCTGTCGAGTAGTGGCCTTCCATTATCTAAATTTTTCCAATGATTCATAAAGTGTTATACGCAGCAAAAAGCACTGCTAAATTGCATAGGTGATTTGTTTAGAAAAATGCATTACTGTATATGCAATAGTGGGGAAGTTTTGGCTCCGATATAAAAAAAATTATTTTAAATATTTTTTCTCAATATTACAAAAACTATAGAATAGCCATCTGTCAGACCATGAAAAGGCACAACTAGACCATACAAGCCATATGTGTACCAAACCTCATCCATGTATATGGAATAGTGACCGGATGTTTGGCCAGAAACAAAAATAATAATTTTTATGTTTTTTTCAATATTTGAAAAAGTATATAATATTTCCATCAGACGTGTCAAAAGGCACAACTAGACCATATTGACCACATTTGTACCAAAGTTCATCCATGTACATGCAATAGTGAGCGAGTCTTAGCCCAAAAAACAAAAAAAATATGTTTTTTTATTTTTTCTCATTTTTTCAGAAAGTATAGAATATCTGTCAATGAGACCATCAAAAGGTACAACTAGACCATATAGGCCACGTGTGTACCAAATTTCATCCATGCACATGCAATAGTGACCGAGCCTTGGCCCGGAAACGAAAAAAAATTTTTTTTTATATTTTGTTAATTATTTCAAAAAGTATTTAAGATCTAATCATCAGACCATCAAAAGGCACAACTAGACCATACAGGCTAGATGTGTACCAAATTTCATCCACATACATGCAATAGAGGCCGAGTGACGGGCCGGAAACGATCTATCCGCCCGCCGCCCGACGGACGGACAGCATTTTTACCCAAGTGATTACAATACCTTCTTCGAACTTCGTTCGCTGAAGGTAAAAAGTAGGTCAAATCGAACCTCGAAGTTAAGGGGGGGGGCTTCATGCCCCGACCTACTCTACTGATACTGATTTTGAATAAACTTCAGTCATGCAAGAAGTTTCTAGTCCTAGCTTAAGTCCAAGTCAATCTACAAAAAAAAAGTGAAACATTAATAAACGCCATGAAATTCCCCACTACTCCATAGCCTCAACGGCTCAGCCCTTCTTTTAGCTCTGTCAAGAAAATTCCGGTTCTGCAAAACAAATTTCATCATGAAATAGTAATAAATCAGTTACGCCTGTCATATCAGACCGCCAGTAATGACTGTTTATCAATGAATAATACTTTGGGCAAGTCCGAGGAATGTCGTTTTGATGCAACATGCACCTAATTGCAAGATTCAGTAGTGTTTGTCTACAATCTTGACCCTATCCTCATCTTTCTTTTCCCTGATAAGTTTTCCATCAGTGAGCCTAGTCATGAATAACTACCCTTCATCTCTTGTCAGTCATTAGTAGAAAGTGAGCGAGTTGCAATACAAACTAGTAAAGACTAAACTTGCGCATCGGAGCACTTGTTCAGCGCATCTGGGAATAATGTGACCTGCAGCAGAGCTTGTCTGAAGCCTGATAAAGTCAATATGTTAGTTTTTTTTACCAAGAAATTCTAAATTTGTCAGAGTTAACTCTCATTCCACTTTGCTGTGGATAGATGGATAATTGGAACTTCATATCCTGTATTTATGCATAGATAATGCCAATACACTGTTGTCACTGTAATTTAAATAACCTTTCTTTTTTTTAAATACAAAAACAAGTTATCCTCAAAACTTGGAAGTGTCAAAATGTACTGGTAATGGTTGACTCACTGCCACCTAAAATTTTCAAACGGAGTGTTTACAGGAACATTTACACTGAAAAATTCATAACTGCTATGGTGAATGACACCCTTACTCTAAAAACTTTCCGAACCAACTTAAATACGCAGAGATTCAACCACCACACAAAAAGGGAGGACGCTGGAATAAGCCAACTACAGACCTGTCCGTATTCTGACATCCGTCTAAAGGATCTTCAAAAAAGAAATCGATCAACTTGACGATGTATTGACAAAGTGTTCACAGGAACATTTACACAAGATCCATACAATTCACAAGCCAAATTTCAAATTGGGACCACCGCCATAGAACTCCCATTTAAATGAACGGATTTCGGATAGGTTTTTTTTTTCAAATTTTCAAATGGGACAGCCCAAAGATTTTGAAAGTGCTTTGATGAAAATCACAAGCTAAAATTAACATTTTAATATTTCAACAACCTTTCAAAATTTTGACATATTTCAGATAACGATAATCGGCATTAATCGCAGGCCAATACAAATAAACCTAAGTGCACAACAAAAGATACCAGATCATCTCCATTTTGTTACCTTTGAGTAAATATGGTAAAGGCAGTGAGTGAGCGAGTTAGTGTTTTACGCCCCACATGCACCGGCGTGGGCTATTTAGAATCACAGCCAGCAAAAATGGTATCGGAGCAAAGACCGCCAACAGGATAGGGGAGCCCCAAGGAAAGAAGCCCTCATAATGGGAGACTCCAACACAAAGTAAATTATGAACAACCTGGACCATTGAATTAGGCCTACATGGTCCCTGACTGGAGGACACTTACAAAATTTAGGACTAAAGGTTGGAAGAATCAAAGAATAGTGTGCACAATATTCCTTGGCACAACAACCTCATGATGTGAAGTTTTTCTGGAGCCTGCTTTTCCAGTTATGGTTTGTCGTATTCAAGCTGTAAAAAAATGAAAGGACACCCAGGTCCACCCAATGGGAACGAGTTTACCCAGAAACACGGATCTTGGACACAGAAAGTACAGTCCAGGCAAGTAAAATCGAGTGCATGGAGAAAATTAAAGAAGGAGACAAGGAGACTCTGAGAAGGATACTTGACAACACAGATGAAAGAGGCTAACGAAGAACCAAGGCCAGAAAGGAGAAAGGGACACAATGGGCAGAATGGAGGCCATGTGGAACCGAGGAGAGAAGATAATGTGAAATAAAGAAAGCTGTAACACAGCAACACACACGAGGAAGAATGAGTAATTCACAAAATCAGCAAATTCTCATAGAATCATAAAATAGTTTTAATGAAATTCACATGCTGTGGTCAAGCATTTTCATAAATATTTTGATGAAATTCACATACTGGCAAAAAAATCCAGTAGTTTAAAAGACAAATATGCAGATTTCCAATTCACCGATAAATCTAAAATAAACGAAAACTTGCGGATACAGTCACTATCTACATGTGCAAGAATCAACCATAAATTTGAAACAATACTTCAAGGTTGCCTTTAACTTAATACAGCTGAAGTCACAAGGATAAACCCAGAAATGTCTGAGCATGTCATGCTTTATCAGTATCACACCTGTATTATGTGGTGAAGTATTCAACAACTCCTGAGTCTATGCTTTTGACTTCAGCTGTAAGGCTGCCTCATGACCTTCACGTAGGGACTCGCTGCATTGTCCTCTCATCTCAGATCTGAACCCACAGCCAACACAGCAAGAGAGACCAGTCGAGGAAAACAGACAAACTAAAATTTATAATAGTTTACTCAACGTGTACACAGAGTATATAATCAGAACAGGACAAGAAGAAATATGTACCTTTCATACATAATTGATTAACTGTCATACAATGAAAAAATAAAGAGAACAACAATTTCTGAACAATAACCAAATAAGAGTACAAGATTGTCAAAATTAACTCTTCAAACATGATACAAAATGTTTCAACAGACAAAAAACTTTCTGCGATAATATAACATGAATTGCGGAACTACAAGAATTGTCTAAAACACATAAAATGCCTCATTACTGAGTAAGCACCTGTCTATCTCAGCGTAATTGTAAGTCTATCTAATTACATGACCCTGGTCCATCTTCATAATAGGTTCAAACAGAAAATTCCAAGTTGGTTTGATAAATCGCAACAACAATATTACTAGTATTTTAAATGGTCCTCCATTCACAGTGGTATTTTATTCTAAAGCAATAAACGAGAACTGCACTTACGTACTAGTACAGCAGTTGGCTCGAGTTAAAGCACTTTCTTCATTTTCTGATTAATAATGTCGATTCAATGAATTAACAAATGCCACATAATCTGATTTTCAATCATAAGCACTATCTAGGAATATCAAAAGATAATTGGATAAGAGCTGGCACATCAACGATGCAATCATGTACATTGTATAACAATGATCAATACAACATTGTAAAACATGTTTGTAAAGACATTCACATATATATTAACAAATACACCACTAAATAACTGAAATATTCTCGTAAACTTAAAAGAAAAGAAAATCCACAAAAAGGAACTCAGTGTTTCAACACTTTTTGTAACAAAAAAAAAGATTTTTAGACTACTTCTACCCAATCACACCTATATACGTCAATGGCAATTCATTGCACTAGTTAAAACAGATTACTAACTCTATATTTGATCTGTAACATTAATGCCAATTCTTATCTAATCTATAATAACAGTTACTAATTTACTATCAATATAAGGTAAAACTTAATGCAATACCTGAAACCCTTAGCTTTTTCGTAGAATAATTACTTGTTCATACTTAATAATGGGAGGATTACATCCTATATGAATTACCAAAAACGCACCACAATAACTTGAGCAATCATAAACAATAAATTAGGGTGACCCAAGTTGCTCTTTTGCTCATCTTCGAAAAGATACATTCAAATATTTGCAATCAATATCAACAATATAAAGGTTATCATAAGAGGGAACCATGCAAGTTACAGTCTCAGAATAGAAATATACAAAAATAATGTCATATAATATTAACATACTTCTACTCTACACAGATTCTTCCGTTTACTTTTGCTCATCTTTGCATCATGAGGCCGAACACATTTATATTTTAGTTTCTCGAGAAGATCCAAGAAGCTAAAGATCAATTATGTCTGGCCTGGACCATTATTTCAATCTTTCAGCTTTTTTGCCAACATGATGATGAACGAACACATGTGAATTCTTTGCCGGTAAAATGTCAGTCCAATAAAATACTGCCGTCCTCAAGGTAATCCCCAGATCCATGCTGAATAATGTGGGTCTTGAAATTGACCTCGTTAAAAGTGCTGTAAGTACAGTTGAAAGACGTGCACAAGAAAATCCTGGACACTTTTGGGTTGTGAATTTGCCGCAGATTGATCACCAAAGGTTGTTTGTCTCCGTGGGAACGCACCAGGTGGGCGCGGGAAGACAAGCTGTCGGGAAACTCTTTTGTGCAGTAGAAGCAACCATAGAGGGAGCTGCCGTTTCGAATAGCAGCCGAGGAAACTCCCATGATCGTTGATTTTTTGGCATTTTGGTTTCTGTTTGCGATTGCAAGAGTTTTTAATTGTGCCGAGGCTGAAGTGGACTTCTTTGCTATTTTTCTGGAAGATTTATTGAATGTCTTAATATTGCTTCTGTTGCTTTCGTCCTCATCACTGCCATCGCTCAGGAGCATGACTTCCTCACTGTTCGCCCTTGTGTCCAACTTTACTGTATCATTCATTGCATGTTGCATGCGTTGCATTTGTTGGATCTGCCCTCCTTGATTACTCTTTGCCTTTGTTTCGCCGTTAGAAAGTAAATGAGGGTACATGAATATCTTCTCAATAGACAGTAACGATGGTCGAAGCAATCTCATCTTACCCCGGGCTTCTGCCATCAAGCTTTCGCGACTGAGCATGGGCTTCTTGACTCTCGATAGAGCCATGCACTCGTTAGAGTAGAGGTCAGGGTGAGCGAACATCAGGTGGTTCCTCATGACGGACCAGCGCTCGTCTTTGCGGTGGCACACGTTACACACCCAGCAGGAGGAGCTGTCGTCACTCATGATGAATTTGCCGCCTCTGCTCGTCTCGTACAAACTAGACTGAGAGCCAGAAGACTGAGAGCCGGAAGGAGACAGTACTGTGGGACTGGCACTGTTGGAATGTGTCTCTTTGGGACTGCTCAGTGGCAAACCTTTCTTTGGCGAAGACTGCATTGACGGGCGATTGTCAAGAATGGAACGGAGAGTGATGCCCTCTGCTGGTTTGTGGAGAGAACTATTAGAAGAATTTTGAGCAGACGAGTTAGCAGAATAGCCGTCATGGTGTTGCAAAGGGGGTGCAGCACGATGCAGAGCCACGGGAACAGCATGATGAGAGCCCACAGAAGCAGGTAACGCATCAACATCGATTGATTCAATGGCTGGCCTGTGATTTGGAGGAGGTCTGTTCAATGCTGTAGTGGTAGACTTCCTAGCTACATTCATCTGTTGTACGTTCATGGGTCTGTTGTCAAAGTCTATGACTGTAGGCACTTGGACGATCAACTTCGGTTGGAGACCTCTATGTTTATTCTTTAAGTGGTCGACCACATTTCTCCGTCGTTTGTTGGTGAATATGCAGTAATTGCACGCCCACTTAGCACCAGGCATGTGGTGCCACAGGTGCTCCGCAACCAGGTGTTTGTGTCGTGTGCGGTACATGCACCGTTTGCACGAGTAAACCCCGTTACTCCTTGTGTAATAGTCTCTTGCTGCGATGATAAGATCAGCTACCATGCGGGTACGAACAATCATGCTGTCATACATACTCTTTAAAGCTGTGAGGTTGTTGGGATTAATTGCAGGGTTTTGTTCTGAGGCTCCCTTGTCGGGCTCAGGCTCCGGACTCCTTTGCATCGAAATGGGCACATTGTGGGCAAACGAATCGGGATCTGGTTCCGAGGTACCATCCGTGGAACTCCAGTTGGAGAGGCATGGGACTTTAAGGTCCAGATTTGTGTACGTCCCGGACGTCCTCTCCAACAGGCTTTCCTTCAGGTCGATTTCCAGGGCAGTCCTAAGGTCGGGGTAAGAGCTGGGGCATGCTGAGACGTGCTGCTCCAAGTGAGATGTTAACTTGGCCACACTTTCGTTGTTGTAGCCACAATGAGGACAGAACCAAACGTAAACCAGCCTCTTTTTGCTTACGGCCTGGACGGCAAACAGGACCCCCACGGGTTTGTCAGGGTGGGTCAAGTAGAAGTGTTCCAGCATCTCCCGGGCGTCTGACGTGAATTTGCCGCACATGGTGCAGTGGATTCTCAGGGCGCTGTCCACCTGGTGGAGGTAAACGTGAGCGCTCCAGAGCACCATGTCCGCGTTGTTGGTCATCACCTTGCACACGTTGCAGCTGATGAAACTGTCTCCATGCACGGTTATACCCTTTATTTCCGGTTCTTTCGATTCACCCTCTGCAATGCAAACACTTTCAGTTCAACAACAAATATGTGAAATAGCAAATTTTCAAGCAATAGGCATCTTACCATAACATCAATATCATCCTAAATTTAGTCAGCTCATTTCGCTTTATTTTTTTTCCTAGCACTAAAAAATTATGAAATTGATTTCGGGCATTGACACCCCGGATCATATTCCACTTTCTCAGAGGAATTTTTCTTCACACTATACCACTATATAAACAAATACCATAGTTAGTAGTAAAAGCTACCCTAAAAGAAACCACAAATGATAGAACAGCATTTTATTATTTTGTTGATTTAATTTATACAAGTTTCTTAATCACTTTTGTGCAATTGAACATAAAAATTACAATTTTTTTTCAGGATATCACGCAAAGTTTACTTATTGGATACTCAAAGTTTAATGACCCAAAAAGGCCAATTACGGTGTCATTATCAATAACTTACCCGAGTCATTGGTCTTCTCAGGAGCAGGGGACTCGCTGGCAGTTTTCTGAGTATCTTCATTGTTTTGCTGCTTTTCTTGTGTTAGTTGTGATTGTGTTTGTTGCGACTGTTGATCTTGTGATTGCTTTTCTTGTGTTTGTTTTTCTTGTATTTCTTTTTCTTGCAGTTGTTTTTCGAGTATTTCTTTTTCTTGTATGAGCTTTTCTTGAACCTGCTTTTCCAGTTCACGTTTATCTTGTTCAAGCTGTAAATTAAAAAGGACACATTAAGAGAGCAGCTTGTAGACAGGCTAATTTCCTAATTTTGTACACCTGAACAAACACCATTTCAATCATTAGGTTCTCACTTCATAAATTGATGCATCTGCCAGAACTTCTCCAGCCTCAAAATATGAAAATTATTTCACCAGATCAGCACCATAGCAGTGCTTTTCCTAGGACCAAAATTCAATTAGTTAGCCACAAGGCCAATTTTCAGTTAAATGCATGGATGTGCGGCTAATTTGCATGCAAAAATATGGAATTTTCATTAACACATGGAGGATGCATTAGCCAATGTTAATGTGGCAAATGGCTAGGAAAAGCACTGACCATAGGTTTTGTATTAATTCCCTGAAGTACTTGCAAGATGCGAGTTACCATATCTAGTGCGACTCATTTTGTGTGTCACAGCCAACTATCACAACTCACATCAGCAGAGCCTTCAGTGAACAAATCAGACATGCCGACAAAGCTGGCCAATCAACAGGCTTTCACACGCTATGCAAATGAGGCCGATTTAGCCGATTTACTCACTTTCCAAAGTCGCATATACATGATTCTTTTAAAAGGACTACGCAATAGATCTCACTGTGAGCTTTAAAATGACAGACTATTGACAGTTATGGGTGGGTCCCTGTACAGCAAAAACTCACTACGGAAATTGTAAACATTAGACGTAGACAGAGATGCTGCATGCAGATTGGCTGAGATGCTTGAGACATAAATCTATGATAAATAAAGATTCTCTGAGGGATTCGTCTGGGGTAGATTCTTCGAGTGTCAAAATTAGGCAGCATCTCATTTATCAAAGCTATGACCTTCCTTTTGACACAGCTCCAACCACTTCGAAATATAATCAAGAAATCTGCTCAATGAACTCACCGCTTGACTCATAGGCCTCAGGCCCAGCCTCGCCACCTGCATTGTCTCAAAGTGGCCCAGCTTCGCATAGTGGTCAGGATGCCTCTTTGAGATGTGGCTGACAAGCTGCATGCGGCTGAATGTCTGTTGACCACACTGAGAACAGACGAACATGTGAGTTAGAACGTGATTGAGAAAGGCTTCTTGGTCCTGACACTTCACCTGGCAGAAGTCACACAGCAAGAAGGTCTTGATCTGAAATCAAAACGTCATGAGAAATTAGCAATTTTTTAACATATCATAACAGAAATTTTTAATACAATGTAATCTAATTTGTCATGGTAATAGATCCCATTTATAGGCTTAATATCTGCTCATCGCCGATCACCATAGTGCATGACAAAATTATACCAATCATTCACCCCATCATGATAACGGTTAAACCTCTTGTTTTCTCTGGCTTATGGGTACTGTTTTAATATTCAATATTGAGAAAAAGCTACACAATCACAACACTGTGACCACAGAAGCATGTCAGGATTTCTGAAAACCTGAAGATAAATGTATATAGATATCCACTAATTGTAAGTTATTCACCTGACCAGAGCTGTCCTTCTCCCTGTGAATGAGACCGAACACGGGAGCATTGGGAGTGATATCCGGTGGAGGAGTCACCCGGCAAACCAGGCCAGGCGCCCGAGAGGGAGGTGGGGCTTGGGGGACGGCAGCTGCTGGAGGGCCAACATGCGCAGGAGAGGCGACAGATGCAGGACGGGCGACCTGCGCAGAATGAGCAGCCGATGCAGAATGACTGGCAGAGTGCCCAACCGGTGCAGAGTGACCAACTGGTGCAGAGTGACCAACCGGTGCAGAGTGACCAACCGGCGCAGAGTGACCGACCGATGCAGAATGGCCAACGGGTGCAGGGGGTGGGAAATAAGGAGCTCCGTAAAAAGGATATCCATACGAAGGGTAATAAGGAGGACGTCCATAATGAGGAGGAAGATCAGCTCGGTCCAAGAAGTGCCTGGGAGGGCGTGGCATCCCAGTTGGCATTCCCATAGGACCATTGCTGTACCTCTGGTGCGAGTCCATCATGCTGCTTGGAGGCATACGTCTTTCTGGAGGAATCAGATTGTCATTCTTATCTGTCCGATGGTGAGATTCTGTCACTTTTAACCGGGAAGGGATTGGTACACCCTGCGGGGAGACCTCCATCGCAACAGGGCCACTGTTTGAAATATTAAACACATTTTCGGGAGGAAGCTGACTCGAGGCAGATGCCATGGTACGGTCAACTTGGGCTGCCAGGGATTGCATACTGGAGAAGTAGGGCAAGGGTCCATTTGCACTTCTTCGGCTATTGTCATTTAACTGGCCACTGTCTCCATTTCTGCTTTTGACACTTTGCGAACGGAACATCTCCGTGTTTGGCTGAGGAGAAGGAAGTGGCTTTGAAGTGGGAGGAGACGCGGAATAGTACTGCTGCATGATGGAGAGGTCATCTCCGAGGTCACGGTCGTCGTCCTTGGGACAGATGTTGATGACCTGCATGTTGTCCTCCCCGTCTTCATCCTCCTCTTCCATCGCCTCCATAAAATTACGCCTTCGACTCATTTCGCTGAAATTATGTAGAATTTATAAGTAAGACATAAAGCACTCTTGTGAAAGAGAGACAAGTTTGCCTACCAAACCCTTATTGTTATATATATTATGCAAATATGCATCAATGATACAAATACCCCACCTTTTTCTCCCTTGGGACTGCTGGCTTGATGAAGATCAAGACATGTTCATGTGGCAATCTGAAATAGACAAAACTTTCACACATTATTTTGGAGCCACAAACAAAAACAGCTGCACTACTGGCCAAATATTAGAAAAACAGCATGATCCTTGTCATTGGATTATATTATGCAAGTCTGCCTGTATGTGCTCAGATTCTTATCGTGGATATTTATGTGTGTTAAGAATATCTGTTGTCTGGTTGGCAGACACACAGCATTGGTCTTTGCCTAGTTGGTAGTCAGACTAGTTAACTGCACACTAATTGACACTTTTGATAGACTTGCAAAATTCACATATATATATCAAACCAAGTTGGTAGCTAGACATTATCCTCTGGATGAGAGAGTGAGTTTGTGTAAAGCCCCATCATCACTGGTATGGTCTATTTAGGATTATAGGACGTTTCACCGCTTGGGCTTTTCACCGCCGGCAGTAGCGGGACGTTTCACTGTTGGTTTATAACAATGTTAGCCAAGTAATTATATGCCTTGTATAAGCTTGAATAATCGTATTTCAACAAAAGCGCAAAATATTGTGTGTGTTGCTACTCTATCTACATGATCTATGATTATCTAATCTTTTTGTTATTTTGCAGTAGGCCTAGATAAACGTAACATTTTGTCGTGTCTCATTCCTCATGTTGCAATGTAGCTGAAAGTATGCAATGTAACAAGGAAACATAACTAAATGAACATTGTGATTAAAAAGAATAATGAAGGATAACAATATCCACTAAAACAACAAAGTGATCCTTTTCAATTACTTTAATAACCGAATAGTGAAGTTAAGTGGTGGTGAAATGTCTCACACTGCCGACGGTGAAACGTCCCAGCGGTGAAACGTCCTGCTACCCTATTTAGAGGCAAAGACATTACCCTCTGACTCTGGCGTGAAGTTCTTTTAACTTTCAAGGAAGGCCCGGCAGTTACAAGTATTATTTACAGTGGAAAAGTTTTCAACTTGGTCTCTTGTCTGTTGAGTAGGCAGTGGCATTCGGCTATTTAATGATTAGGGGTGGGGTTGTTCCAAGGAAAAGTAGTTATGTCAAACTAAATTCAACATCTCCCTTTGCGGTCTTGAGCATTTTACAAAGCTCAGGGGAGGAGCACAAAATGACTTGTAACCATTAAGTGATGTACAATGTACGGTACAAGAGTACTAATAGCATCAAAGTTGTTACATATGCATCAATACACTTCTGATCAAATCGACTAAAGCATTTTGGGTATTGCAGGTTGGATCTTTTTTTCCTCAGAATGTCTATGGCCTTGGATTATCGCTCAAACCCGTTTGGAACTTGGGTCCGTAGAGCAACAATGCACACTTAAAAGGTAATGCTTTACTTAAGAAGACAAAACAGACTAACTACTCAATCTTACGTGCATGAGATAGGATATTTGAAATGATTTAACAGCAGGAATGTCTGCCGAAAATTCACTCGTCCCTCAGAGGTTTACAAAGGTTTGGCACCTTACGTTAAATTAACACACTATTCTAAAAAGCGCCGCCTTGTGGGAAATTTATTTGGAACAGGGATGTTACGCGTGCTGTGATTGGTCGAAAAGTTGAAAATGGCGAGTTGTGTGGCGGGAACAGATCGGTAATGTTTTGATCAGGGAAAAATATTGTGCGTTTTGACTTTACTTGAAGTTGTTTGGCCCTCCTACGGGAAGTGGGACGCGGAGATGGATGTTTCGCAACTTTCCTCACGGAAATTCCTTTGTTTCGCGGTGAGTGCAGCCTGGCAAGGCGTCCTGAATTTGAGTTTGCAGAGAAGAATGATACTTTGGTTCAGGTGTACGGTCAACTGGGCGACAAACAACTAGGCGACACCTGTCAGCACCAACTAGGTGACAAGAAATTTGGAAGTCTCATATCAATGCAACTGGGTGACAAGCAGTTCCAACTGGGTGACAAGCAGTTCCAACTGGGTGACACAAATAATATACACTGCACTTCCAACTTGGAGTCTTGCCTCTAGGACACAAGTTCACAAAACACATCCAGCTAGGTGACAGTACATTTCCTAATTGTTCACCATTGAAGGTGTGTCACCTAACCTGGTTGGTATCCACAATAAAATATATGTCACCTGGATGGTATCTGCTGTCACCTAGTTGTTAACAAGTGTAGCCTAGTTGGTAGGGTATGTCGACTAGTTGGTTGTCGCCAAGTTGGTAGGGTATGTCGACTAGTTGGTTGTCGCCAAGTTGGTAGGGTATGTCGACTAGTTGGTTGTTGCCTAGTTGGTAGTGTTGTAGTCTAGTTGTCTGTCGCCTAGTTGACTGGCTATCTTTGGTTCAGGTCAACATACCATCTAGTCTGGTATCAAGTCAAGTCGTATACACGCCAACTCGTAGACACACACCTGGTGGTCAACCAACTAGTAGACAACCAACAGGTAGACACGCGGGAGTACCAAGTTGTACACAACAAATTTATAGGGATGGCCAAGTCGTATGATATTGATAAATTATCATATTCAAATGGCAGATTATAATCTGAATTGCAATTGGAAAAATGTTCAACTTCAAAGGCCTCTCAAAGCTGTCACCACTCTTGCTTAAATATTGTCATCAGGAGGTTATTGACTTTCAAAAATTGCACCTGTAGCTGTGGGGAACCATCAAGTTAATAAAAAAGTTTATCAAACCTTACGAATATTTTGATGACGCTTCGCTTGCAAAAAAAGTTCATTGTGGGGATGAATTCTATAGCTCCCTTCCAACCATCAAGTATCATCTGGTGGGCCCCTAACTGGAATTTGCAATAAGAATTTGGGTGAACAAGTTTGCCCAACGAATCTTGCATGCCACCGCGCTGGGCACTGTCACTGGATTCACCGTTTTAGCCTGGCTCACCAGGCTAATTCAGGAGTAATGGTCTGAAAATATTGCCTGTCAACTCTACTGTTCAATAACTACAGGTTCAATAATATATCTGTTTTTGTGTTTTATTGGTTTGTTAGGGTAGCTAGATGTATGGAAATTACTTTTTTTTTTTCAATTTCAAAATATTTTTTTCCCCAAAATTTTTTTTTCAAGATTTGAAAAAAAAAAAAAAATTCTTTCAACTTTTTTATTTTTTTTTCAAAAGAGGAAATCGGGCAACTTCTGTTTTTCAAAATTTAAACATTTTTTGCTCCAAGATTTAAACATTTTTTTCCTAAATTAAAAAAAAGAAAAAAATTGTTTTCCTAGATGAAAAAAACTATTTTTTTGTTCCAAATTTTTTTCAATTTCGCCAATATTTTCAAAGGAGGAAATTGGGCGACTTCAAGATTTAAAAAAATCGTACACATTCTTTTCGTGGTTATTTGGATATTATTTTGTTCATGGAACAACCACAATAACAGCGCTTCACTTGCCGCAATTCAGAACCACCTTTCTCTGCCATTTCCAAAAAAGTAGACTTAACTCTTTCACCAGCATTGCTACATATTTTGCCGTCATCACTGCCACTTGAGCCAGGCTTTGAATCCGCGGATTCTTGTTTTGAGACCATAAGATCATATAGAGACCATAAGATTTTACACTTTCTTATTTTACCTCATCTCTTTCAGGTAATATCGTGAGCCATCATGAATCGGGAGAATCGTCAGTCATTTTTCTCCCCTGCTGCGGCTGAGAGACAATCGTTACCCCCCTCTCGACATGGCCTTGGGCCGGACATGATGTCGCCCGCTTCTCAGTCGACGGCAGAATCCTCGTCTTGTTCTTCTCGGGTGATTGGCTACCCTAGCATGAACCACCATGTGCATGAGCAGAGGAGGCGAAGTCATCTAAACAGCCAGCCCGGCAACCATCATCACGTGCGATCGTGCAATTCTGGAAGCATACAAGCCAAAGTGTTACCCCACCCTGGACGTCATTCTCTCAACACGTCATTGCCTCATTATGTCCGTCATAGGCCCAATTACAGTGTCATTTCACCACTCAGCGCCAACTTCTATCACAATCATAACGTGAGCTGCCCTGTCAAAGGTGAGTGCCAGACCAATTTAATTAAAATAACGGTTAATAAGCCTTCCTGAATCCTGAATTGACTGTTCATTAGGCCTATTCCTGAACTGATCAGCTGATTTTTGAAGGCTTAGCGGCAAAAAAATTCATCATGAAACTCAAGAAAAAAAACAATGATGTTGTATGTATCATGTACACGATGTACAGATGTATGTATAATGTAAAAGCTGTAAATGGGAAATGCCCAAAAAAAAGAGAGAAAAAAACCCACCCTTTTCAACCATATAACTGACTCACTGAGAAGCTCTCGATCATTAGCTGATCAGAATGATTCCCTGACTGACTTTTGAGTCAATTTTCATGCCATCACGCGTTAATCTTTATTTCGTACTGCGACCCACAAACTTATGGCAATTTGTTTGCCATGGTAAACAAATAGGCTAAGCCTCTGTCTTCTACAACTCCGGCTGAGAGATTATATTCAAAGTGTGGAAAACACACTTTGACACCTACACTGTATCACAGTTTTCATAAGCACCTATATAACCAGTGCTCTCTGCTCATATCCTCATTCAATTTCTCTCAGCATTCTATGCTGCCGGCATTGAGAGTTTAAATATTAGTGCTAGTAGAATTATGTTTTACTAGTAATATATATTTCAGTGAGATATTAGTTTCAGTTTGTTCAGCTCATGGAAGGAATTACATGGTAATCCTGAGGAAGGAACTCCAGATGCAGTTAAATGTGTAAGTATTTTTGTTTCTGAGCCACTTAAATGGTTAGTGGGAAGAAACTTTACCATGCTTTCCAAGTTACTAGCAGGATAGCTGAAAGTATGGCCAAATATTTCAGTGTAAGTATTACTTGTTTCTGAGCCACTTAAATGGTTAGTGGAAAGAAACTTTTCCATGCATTCCAAGTTACTAGCGGGGTAGCTGGAAGTATGGCCAAATATTTCACGGTCTTGATTCGGCGCCACTTAAACGGTTAGTGGAAAGAAACTTTACCATGCGTTCCAAGTTACTAACGGGGTAGCTGGAAGTATGGCCAAATATTGCACGGTCTCAGTCATTTAACGGGCAATGATGAGTCTCGTGCGACAAGGGGCATGCCACGCCCGCTTTGTCTATATGTGAGTAGTTAAAGTTTCTGATTCACTTAATGGGCAGTGGAAAGAAACTTGCCATTAATTCTGAGCTACCACAGGAGTAGCTAGAATATGGTTAACATAGTAGTTCACATTCTCAGCCATTGGATTGGCAATGGTGAGACTTGTTGAATGTGTGTCATGATATCTCACAGGACTTGTAAGTATTCAACTTCGGGGCCACTATATTGTGTACTGAATATATATATCATGATTCTGAGCTATCACTGGAATAGCTAGGAAAGGACACACAGAATGATACATATTCTTAGTTCTCAGCCATACAATGAGCAATGGTGAGACTTGGAAGAACATGATTAGTGATACTTGACATGACTCACAAGTATTCTAGTTTAGAATCACTTGTTTGTCTACCAAAAAATGTATATTTATATATATGTCATAGTTCTGAGCTACCAACGGAAAAGCTAGAATATGATACTCAAACGTGGATCACATTCTTTACCATTCAATGGATAATGGTAAGAATTTAAAAGCATGTGTCATGCTACTTCAGGAGATCTGCATTCCATAAATATTTCATTTTAGGAATGACTTTATTATTATACACGAAGAAAATAATGATGATGTCATTGTTCTGAGTTACCACCTGAGTGGCTTAAAATGTCATATGCTATAATTCGCACTCTTGGCCATTTAAACAGTTATGCTGAAAATGGTAGACCATTTAAGCTTCATGAAACTTCAGAGTACAATTGTTGTCTACTGATGACTAGCTTATCATAACTTCTGAGCTATCACCTGAGTAGCTAGAAATGAAACATGGTGTAATGATGGTTCAAATTTCTTAGCCATTCATTGGGTAATGGTAAGAATGGTGGAACATGCAACAAGGTACTTCATCATATCTGTAAGTATTTCATTTCCAGAGCCAGATGTACGACTGAAAAAGAAAGAATAGAAAACACCATGAATTCTGAGCTACCGCTGGAATAGCTAGAATATGATACATAATAGTTTGCATTTCTCAGCCATTCAATGGGCAATGGTGAGACTTATTTGCTTGACAGCTGGGTCTTGGGTCCGCTGTTTGGAGCAAGCAATCGGATCAAGGCTGCAGCCCGGCAAATCCAAATCGAACAAGTAGTTAAATTTGAAGAAGCTGGAATGCTAGGACAGCTGTCCAGCAGGGCATGTATGCACAGAAGTGAAAAGAAGCAGCTCAAGTACAATATTGTAACCTGCCCTCCATTGCATAGCAGCAGGCTACTGTAGCCAGGAGGCTTGTGGGAAATGGATGTCTAAACAACTAGTCACATTCTCAAATGTTTAATGGTGAGGCTTGCAGGACATGCTTCATGATATAAGATTATTAAGTGCCCTATTTCCGAGTCACTTCTGAACATGACATTCTGTTATCATTCTGAGCTACCACCATGGCAGCTAGAACATGTATTGGCTTCAATCAGCATTAAAGCAGTCTTGTATCTTTAGCCATTTGCTGTGAAATAGTGAAGAAAAAAAAGCATGATGCATCATCACCATGGATGAAAGTTCAGATCATTTGTAAGCGTATTCCTGTCTGATTAATAGTGAAAGGAAATTCACCATGTCCTTAGCTACCGCTCAAGCATGGCATCAACAGTCATAGTTCACGAAGGCAGCCAGCACAAGCAGTTCAGTTACTTTAAAAGCATTCTGAGTGGATTATAAGTACAAAGAAGCGGAACATGTATATGTAGCAGCAGCATTGTAGCCTGCTAAGATATAATATTCATGACAGACTAGTCATTTTGAAAACTCGCTTCATCTCATTCAGGCATGTAAGGCGAAAGTGGTTGGAATCCAGATCTACCCTGATGCAAACACCTGATAAAGTCTGCCTATAGATGACTTGCCAGTGTAAGTGAGGTAATACCAGGTATAACAGCTAGTCTGTCACAATTAAAGACAGATCACTTTACAGACTCCTGTTCCTGCCTCCCTGCAGCAGACTACCAACTCTGAGGGAGGCAACTTACACACACCTTGTCGTGTAATTAGTGCGGCTTTATTGCTAAAGCTTAACAATGGTCTGCTGACTTTGAAAAGGACGACCATATTGAGGTTCGAAGATGCCACAAAAACCAGTCCTTGCATTTGTTATGAGTAAAGCTTACTTACTTAAGAACCAACTAGGTAGCCCTATAGTTAGTGGGCGAGTTTGTGTTTTACGTCCCATCAGCCCCATTGGGGACTATGTAGAGGCCCTAGACCATAGGAGTAACTTTTGATGATCAGAGACTGGCTCATCATCTGGTTTAATAACTTCCACATGAGCAGGAATTCTTTCCGTGCAAGCTCTTGTGTTTCAGGTTGACAAGCTAATCTTTAAACCAAAGTAGGGGGACAGCCATTTCAGCCAGTCATCACCAGTCGCATCTATGACTGTCATCCATAGGGTCATAGTCAAATACTTGGGATCAAGAAACATGTCTTCGTCCTGTGACAAGCAAAGCCGTGGCAGTAGTCACTGCTTAATGCCTATTTCGATAGGATTCCAGCAGAGTTTGTTAAGCTCGGATGACCTATTAAGATAATTCTGTGTGCATCTCTCTCTTGCAGCAAGAACAAAACCTTCATAGTATGGAAACAACATGCCCCCAAACAAATCAGTCCGATTGCGGCTACATGACAAAATTTGGATACTCCTCATGTAGAAAATAAATAAATAAAATTATCACTTCAACAGTGCTGGTTACCTCAACAAACCCTTTTGTAACGGACCAGTAACCTAGATTTAGTCATTGGAGGGAGAAATGGAGTGGTTGATGTTTTTTGTCATCAAACCTGGTACACCTCTGGTGATAGCGTGCCACACCACTTTACTTAAGTAACTATTATACATTCATACATTCTATAAGCCTTACCTACAAGAAAGACTACAAATGTTCTTTGCAATATTTATGGTATATATAGAGGCCTATAGGAAACCCAAAATCGCAGGTTATTCCTAAAGGTATCTCGATATTACCTGTCTGTGGTAGAGGCCTAGAGAAGCAGTTATATTCCTATCACATGAATGCAGATGGACTGTAAACAAAGAAACACAGCACCTGATTCCTCATATATAGTGATGTGGTTTCATTTGGATATATCCCTGAATTTAAGACAGATGTGATATTTCTCTTTGATGGGACAGTGAGTGTCCAACATTAGTAGTTCAGATGGCGCTATATCCAATGAACTCTTGACAGATTACTGTCAGATAATTCATGCCTTTCTTGCCTAATTCAATCATACATTAAGCATGTTAGGACAATTTAACTCAGGCCTTTACCTGATGGCTTGTGCCCTTTTGCATCATTCCTTAAAGAAGGAGAATGTCCACATTATATATAGTTTTGACAGTCTACTGGACCCATCAGGTATTGTCCGAACATTCTGCGTCCAAAATAATTAATTTTGCAGTTACCACAAGTCAACGCTGCAGGTCTACAAATGCAATGTAGTATTCATCAGAACATAGTCTAGTGGGGTCTACCCATGACGAGGTATGCTTATTTCCAATTTGGGATATTCCAAAGTCTTTCTAACTGACGAGCGCAGACTTTTAAACAAGAAACTTGGTTGGTCATATGGGACATTGCAATGCTAATGACCATAATCGACTTGTGTATACATTTAATTTCATTCAATGAATTACTTTCATTTTATGTTGCGGTAAGGAACCTTGTCTCAGACAGTGGAAACCTCCCACTGTGTCTTTAGCGGTGTTAATTAAAAACACTGGTAATAAGCCTGCATTATTGTGCCCATTCTTGTCCAAATAATGTATGTAGTTTCACTTCACATAAACTTGTGAATTATGATTTAATACCCTTTTTCAAACTTTAACATTTTGATGAAGGCCCTGTGAATCAGTCTTTGTGGTGTCTGTTGCCAAATACTGAACCGAAATTCAATATTCCTCTAGAAAACCCGATAGGACATATATTGGATATTTGATAATGAATGATTCAACAAGGCGGTACTGCCAGGTTTGACAAAATTAGCAATAGAACATAGTCCCTATGCTTACAACGACCCAGTACAGTCATTTGCAGCTTGCATTGCCCCTATAAGGGGTTCCCGCATTTAACCTGATGCGGCCTATAATTAGGGTTTTACACCATATTTCACTCTGTCCGTTGAAGCTTTGGGCAAAAATTCCATCATGGCACAGGCAATCTCTTACTAATTAGTAGAATGTGTCCAGCCTTTGTTATCTCTCCAAAGATACAAGAAGTAAGGTCCGCTGTTTTCTGGACCTGCAAAAGAACATTGCCTTAATGCATATGGCAAACTGGTCAATGGACATAAACCTCATAGCACAGTCTCTTGCGCTTTACTAAACTTACATGAGGCAAAAACTTGGCTGCAAGTCTAGGTTTTGCCAATTGGTTATTATCTTATGATCCTACATGAAAGCTCTTTTGGTTCATAGCTTATCTTTTAGGTGCGCCAGACTTGAATTTATCCATCTCCCACCATTCATTCAATTTGAAAGTTTGGTACATTATTGTTCATTTGGAACATTCAATGGTTTAATTTATTTGATCCTCACACAATCCACTAAGTGATTAAAAGAAGCCGTTTTGACCGATGAAAATTCTATTTTGAGCACTAGCATTTATGCTCACACAATGGTTACTTCTGGATGTCATTTGACAGTTCCCACCTCCAATCTGGGAATCTTAGCCTATTTGTTTACCATGGCAAACAAATTGCCATAATTTTGTGGGTCGCAGTACGAAATAAAGTTAAAATCCTCCCTTAACGGGATAGGATTAATCTTTGTGAGTAAAGACCCACAAACTTATGGCACCTGAGGGTCCCACCCTCCTCCCCGCGGTCAAAGGGGTTATGCTTCGAAAAATTTGAATGAGGATATGAGCAGAGAGCACTGGTTATATAGGTGCTTATGAAAACTGTGATACAGTGTAGGTGTCAAAGTGTGTTTTCCACACTTTGAATATAATCTCTCAGCCGGAGTTGTAGAAGACAGAGGCTTAGCCTATTTGTTTACCATGGCAAACAAATTGCCATAAGTTTGTGGGTCTTTACTCACAAAGATTAATCCTATCCCGTTAAGGGAGGATTTTAAATTAGACACATTTGAACCTGTCATCATCATGTCAGGGTTCGAAATTAGCGTGAATTTGATAGGAGTCTGTCGGACTCCCTATGTTTCAGATTTTGGGAGTCCGTCTGAAAATGTGGGAGTCCAAATATTTAATTAGTATTTAGATTTGCGGATTTTCTGAAGATTTGACATTAAATATTTCTTATTTTTGTTCACCAAAAACATCAGTCTATCAGTCAACCAATGAAAATAACTATTAGGTAAGACTAAACAATTATGTGATCAGAAGGCTACACTATCCAACCATTGATTATTTTGGAGGAAATACAAAATGGTTTAAAATTCTCCAGAGAAGACAATCTGCCATAAATCTATTATATGTATGTATGTGGCTATAGGCTTATTGCATTGTACAATTGGCAGCTCTGTTATGAAGAATTTCAGCATATTTGAAGGCATGAAAGTTAATTGCACTTCAGCGTGACACTTCAGAATGACAGTCCAATACAAATTTGACACTTCCAGGACAATCCTAAAAAAACAATCACACCCTTTTGAATTGGTTAATTGATCTTAATTGGATTGGAAAATTGGGTGACACTAGGGTGATTGGAACTGAGTGGACTGCATTCAAGGCAAATTGCCATTATTCACAATTGCCGTGAATTTGGCTGCATTTACAGTTTATGAGTCCCACGGACTCCTTACTGCTCATCAAAAAGGAGTCCGTGGACAAATAAAGGAGTCTCGGACTCCCGCTAATTTCGAACCCTGCCAAGACGACAAACCTGATGGTTTAGGGCATAAACCCTTCTACAGATCTACAAGGCTATGATATTGCATTAAATGCATTTATTTATATCACGGAATGGTCATAATTTTGTATACGTTTCTTTTATTGCAGCTGTTCCTCACGCCAGTGCACAGCGTAGACGGGTAGTGGCCCCCAAACTAATGTACCTCAAGAACCGGTTACCTGAACGTGAAGTGATGAGAGGACCGTCCAATTTAAGTGCTAGTAGAGGTGTGCAACATGTCCAGCAGAGGGACAGCAGTCACAACACCACGAGTGACTATCGTGTACCTATGAACCATAGCCGGCTAAGTGATCCTCGAGGAGGAGAAACGTCATTTATGAACCATAGCCGGCTTAGTGATCCTCGGGGAGAGACGTCATTTCAAAGACATCAGCCGCATCACCGGCAAACTTCAGTTAATCGCAGTAATGATGACGGTTTCAGTGTGCATAGTGGCATTAATGGGCGTGCTTTCAATCATTCAAATGTGGCGCCAAACAACATCACAGCTGAGTTTTCCGATAACGACAGCATCGGCCCTGACGACAGTAGGTCATGCATTCGGAACCAGGTGGATAGTATAGTTCGATCTGGTAATTGGGACCGCGAGGTGTCGTTGAGTAAGATGAACCGCGTGGACATGAGGCAAGTGGGGCATATGGTCATGAGGCCTGACATGTCTGGAGAGTCGTTCCTCCGAGGTGGGGACAATTTTGGAGACAGTAGTGCTCAAGAAGTGGACATGACTGCTGTTAAAGATGAGCCTCAGTCCGATGATGATGTTCGCACAATAGACTCTCCTCCCAGTGACGCTGTCGCTGATGTAGCGCCTTCCGAGAGGAACTCTTTAATTAATGAAAATATAAATAATAATATGAGAGACAATAGTCGTACATCACTGGATATTTTTAACGATCACAGTGACCTCCAAGCACGGAACAAAGAGCAAGGCTCAAAAGCAAGGAATCTTCACGAAAATGAGGTGTGTGACTATGTGTAAATGTTATGGTGTTAACTCATTGTGTATGTGCTATTCTATAATTTGTTAAATCATTTTTATCCCCAAGGCCACACATAATTGATTCTTAGCTTCGCGGACCCGCCGACACAATAGATTTCCTGCCGATGGAAAAAAAAAATTTTTTCACCTTTTTTTTTTTTGTCCTACCGTCCGACCCTACAAAAAGTGCCTTGAGAGGAATCCGAGAAGCTAAAGATCAATTATGCGTGGCCTAAGTTTTCTATTGGCGTTTGGTCCTATTTATGTGGACCTTAAAGAACCAAAATTTGACTTGTGATTATTTTTGTAATTTCAGGCCACTGTAGTGGAGAACTGGACAATTCAGTATACGAGAGGGAAAGCAGCAAAAACTGCAAGAATCATTGGATATCAAAGGTATGGCATTCAGTCAAAATTTTGACCCAAAGGCCGAATGTGATGCCAGTTTCCACTGTCAGGAAATAGTGACTGTTGGCTGTTTAATATCATGTGTGTATTTCCTTGGTCACGCGCTATTTAGCCTTATCATAACTTTAAGCCCTTTAAATGCTTTAATGTACCCAACACTTTTAAACCATTTTCATCTGGAGACAAATTAATTTAGGCTTTAGTAAAATGAGTAGGCCTATGTAATAATTGATTTTCTAAAGGAAGTTTAGTGATAATCTCGGAGAGGTGCTTTTCTAAAAACACATCTGCCACAGCAACTATTTATATCTATGATGATTGTACTACTGGACTCGACTCACTAGAGTCAAACTGAAGGGCACTCCTTGGAAAAATGAGAATTGAAAAATTGTCTTTTCCACAGTGGATGCCAGACTGTTTAAAGTGTTCAATCGCCGTAATTCGATAAGAATTTAATTAAAAAAATTTAATTCAGAGGCAGAAATAATCAATTGTGGAAGAGCAACACAATTGGGGAACGTCTGGACAGAGATTTGCTGCTAACTACATCTGGGAAGACGTACCGCTTGGATGGACCTCTAGACGCACTCACCAGCAAAAAAATTGGTGAGTAGGCCAATGTACTACTGTTTTGTAATGTCAACTTAAGCTTGATTTTTACCCATTGCATTATTTGCAATGAGTAAAATCAATTGTATTATGATTTGTGTGATTGCCTTTCAGTATGGTGAGCGTCGATGAGCAGATTTATCTGGAATGGGCACTATATATTATCATACTATATTATCATATCATACTATATTATATTATTTTTGAAAAGAGGCGGATGATGTTGTGTGAAAGGCTCTGATTTACCTATGTGTCTTGTAATGACAGTTGACATCTGCTTTATAAATAATCTTAAATCTTAAAATTAAATTTTTGCTCCTTGCCCATTTCCAAGAAGGTCATAAATATGCATAATGGGCATCCACCAACCAAATTGAACTATGCTTTTGTGTCCTAATCTTGTAAACAAATATTGGTCAATATTTGAATTTAAATGAAATTATCAAATTTATGTGAAGCAATGGCGCAATCACAGAGGTATACATAATGGTCTTTTCCATCATGTCTGCGCGGGTTTGGGAACTTTTTATGCAAGCTTGAATAAGGTACTCTGGAAATTTTTAAAGGATCATTTGAATGTTATGTCATATTCTTTTTCAGGCCTGAGTAATGGAATTATTTTGGCTTTCAAGAACGGATTCCCAGAGAACTGGAGATCTGTTTTGGAAGAATGGTAGGTAGAAAGAAAAAAAATTTAATTTGATTATTGTTTCTTCTGAATTGAAGTGCCCATGTGGATAAGAGGATTTAGAAATTTGGATGTTGATATTTCTTCCACTAAAATTGTGTCCTCAATCGTTGATATTGAATTCAGATGATATCAGCTTTTAATTGCAGTAAAAATTGTTAATGGCCTTTAGAACTTGTCCAAAATTGCAAAAATAAGAAAAAACATCACTGAAACGCCGTGAAATTATGATCAACAGTTATAAACGGCCACTAGAAGCATGTAGGAGATATTTATTTCCCTCTAAGACCTCTGGTTGTTGGGAAATTGGCGAAAATGAGTGTTCGCGTTCTGATGTGAAGAGTACTGTCGTGGTGGATTTTGGATAATCTCAGGTCTAGCCTGTGTTTTTGGTGGTGAGGATATTTGACGTTATGTTATATCATCGAAATTTCTTTCTTTAGGGCCGAGTCTTCGGACAGTGAAAGTGAAGAAGAAGATTTTGAAGAGGAAGAAGGTGAAATGGCAGGTGAAGAAGAGATAGAAGGTGAAGAAGAAAACTTGTGGGACAGTGACGAAGATGAAGAATTGAATTGCAGACCTGCAGAGTTGCCGAAAGTGTCCCCTCTGAAAAACAATTGGAAGAAGAAATCAGAGGAGGATGGAAAAGAAGTAAACAGAAAGAAGGGAAAGACTGAAACGAAGAGTCTGAAGAGAAGTAAAGAAAGTAAGACGGACAAGAAGGAGTCAAACAAAAGAGAAGCAAAGAAGAAACAACCTAAATCGTCTGCAAGGAGAATTGTCTCTGACAGCGAAGAAGAACTTGACATCACAAAGGAAGGGCGAAGTAAGATTAACACAACTAAAGAGAAAGCTGCTAAACCAAGCAAAAATACAAAGACGAAGCAATCTAAAGTAGAAAAGACTAAATCACAACCCATGGACAATGCAAAGCAGGGAAGTAACAAAAAAGACACTCCCAGAGCAAAAGCGAAAAATGTTGCCAAGGAAACAAAAGAACAGGTGAAGAACAAGACCCCCAGTCGGAAGGTTCGGAAAAAGGATGAAATTGGGGAAGAGACTGAAAGTAAGTGTGTGAAGCCATGGTCATTCTGTGTCCAACCTCGGTCAGAAATAAGATAACTTTTATGGCCCCTGAAATATCAAATGTTCTTTAGAGCTCTGAAGTTGAAGTATAGCATTGGAATTATTATGCAACTTGTACCCCTCTTCCAATTGGCTAAGATAATTTTCAGGTAGCCAATCAGCTCTCTTGACCAATTAAGATTTTATAACCCCTATTTCCATATATGGTATAGCTCTCTAATTGCCATCCGGTCGGTTTTTGGAGCAGCTAGATCCTCGTCCTTTGAGTAGTCTTTGGATGGTTTTTAAGTAAATTTGGCATTTTTAGCGCTTAAAGTTAGTGTATTTGTCAAATTTTAAAAAAATAGTCCGGGAGCCCACAACTCCACATTTACTTTAGGCCACACATAATTGATCTTTAGCTTCTCGGATCCTCTCAAGGTTCTTTTTCTAGGGTCGGTCGGTAGGACAAAAAAAAAAAAGGTAAAAAAAATTTTTTTTATAATGTCAAAAAAAAAATTTTTTTTTTTTTTTCAATTTTTTTTTTCCATCGGCAGTGTATCTATTGTGTCGGCGGGTCCGCGAAGCTAAGAATCAATTATGTGTGGCCTTATCTTCTTATATGTATGGACTGGCAGTTTAAAGGGGGTAAATAATCCCCACTCTGTTTTGAGAAATTTAAATCAGGCTTATCCTAAAATTATGATACTGACTTCTGGTGTATGTCTTAATTCTGAGTCTTATTGTGTGATTTCTGCACATTGCAGCACCCACTATGTCCATTGAAGGCTTGCCAAGAACATCGTCAGGACGTCGAGTGAAACCTGTGCTTGCCTGGTGGGCCGGACAGAGAGTTTTCTGTAGCAATGACATTGTGGAGATCGTCTGCGATGCGTCTGCAGAAGCCCTGAAGAAGGAGAAGGTCTCCATCCTGAATTTTGAAGTTACTCCCGTAAGAACAAATTTTTACATTTCTCAAATCGCGAGATATAATTTTCATATATATATATATGTATATATATATATAGAGAGAGAGAGAGAGAACATTCTTTATTTATGTGAAATGGGCTCACAAACTAGCCCCCAGCCCTCTTGGGCTTACAATTCACTTAAAAATACATGTAATTCAAAATGACCATTGATAATATCTTATTGATTTAAAGTTATATATATGTCAAATCCAAAATTAACCTGACCAAAAGTGACCGTATCCCATCGATGCGATTGCCGATTTCTGAAAATACTTAAAGCTTCCCAGTAGCATGTCGTCAGATTAAAATGATATCCAAAAGAACGATTTAAGTCATATTAAACTTATTCTAACTGCCAAATTTACTTAACTGTCATTGCAAGCTCAATGAAGATGAATTCCTTTAAAAATGTAAAAAAGTACTTTTTCTTGCTGTGGAAAATCCTTGATTTGTTAACAAATCAAGCATTGGAAGGCTCTCCTGTAGTAAATTAATTTATATTATTTTTAAAAATCACTTTTAAAATTATGGAAAACACACTCGGAAGTGTATACTATACTTAAAATCTGTCAGTTTATGGACTATAACTGCAAGTTGAATTTACATAGAATAGGCTGACTTACTAGCTTTAATGCTTTGTTTCATTGTGTCTACGTATCGCGTTTCAGAGAGGAAAGGCCTTCTTCAATGAGTGCCAAAAACCAAGGACACCAACCGGAAGAAGTCATTCTATGTCGCATAAGACAAATAAGACGAAAAAGAATACCGAGGGATCAAAGACTTCTGTTACGAAAAGAGATGAGTCGCAGCAATTAAATTCAACAGCTACAATAACAGGAGATGATACAGCAGATGATACAGCTGGTGATACAGCTGGTGATACAGCAAATGATACAGCAGATGACCCAGCTGGTGATACAGCAGATGATACAGCTGATGATACAGCAGATGATACAGCAGAAGAAGGTGACGAGGATTTAAAATTACGTCGCAAGAAAGAAGTGAATTTGGACGAAAAGATAAAACAGATTCATCTGAAAAAAGTTTCACATAGTCAAAGGGTCAGTGAAAGTCATTCCAGTCCACTGAAGCATTCTTCAACATCTCCAAAGAAAGGAATGGACACTAAAGGAAAACAGACACTTGAAATGGACAGTTGTGCTGAAACTTTAGAAAGTAAAGGTAGGACATCAAAGCTGAGTCTCCGGAAATCCCCAGCAGTGAAAAGAAAAGAAAAATCCAATAAAGACGTTGACAGTTCACTGACAGAAAATGAAGGGAGAGAGGTGAACATTCAGAATAATGAAAAAGAATATGCAAATTCCATAGATGAAGATGAGGCTCAGACATCGTCACATGAATTATACGAGTCAAAACACCTGACAAGAAGCAAGGCAAATTTTTCGAGTCAGGAAAGTCTATTTTCTGGTGATGACTGTGCAAACAAGTCCAGAAGCCCTGTTAAAGTCAGCAAAGGTGCAAGAAAGTTGTACCAAGTGAAACGTCGGTTGTCGAAAAGTCTTGCTGCTGCCGAAAAAAATTCAGACGATAGAAATGATCTGCCTCCAGCTAAGTTGGAAATTTCACAATCTTCTGTAAAGAAGCCGCAATTGAAGAAGTGCAATGTGAGTTTGATGAAGTTAAAAGAGGCTGTTAAGTCATCTGAACATGGTGCTGATGTTGACAATGTTGAGAGAAAATCGAGGAGAAATCTGAAGCGAGCCAGAAATTCTCAATCATCTCAGGACGAGGAGAAGGAGGATGAGAATGCCGATGATCTTCAAAGATTGACAAGAAAATCAAATAAGGTAAAAATTGTTAATGTTATCAAATATTCTAAAATTAATTAGCGTAATTCGAGGTAAGATATGTGCTAAATTTTTAGTGCCTCATTCACCATCTGTTGCGACTTGGGCGATTTGATAAATTCAAATACTCCTTCTAAAGTGAGTTTGAAAAGGCCAAGAAAAGCTTGGGTAAATTTTTTCAGCCTCTTGCACTTCCACCGGTTCAAATCCAGCTCTTTCCGGGTCACCTGGGCCTATGTTGGACGGCAGTTTTGAATCTTCCTTCGCCTCATTGCCATGTCCTCCTGTCCAAATTAGCCTACCAAGTGCATAAATACAGGACGTAAAGCCCCAATCATTCATCCAATGCACTTCCACCTCAATTTCTGTCCAACTCTCAGCCGTGCTCGTTTAAAAACTAGAGAGCTTCTTTTAATAAAAATCTCTTTTGAGTTATGGTTAGTTTTATATAAAAAATCTCTTATTGAGTTATGGTCAGTTTTATATAAAAAACAAAGGTCTGTGTACTGATTCACCAGAGCTTCCACCCTTCTCTCAAAGTCATAGCTCTGGTGAGTCAATGCACAGACCTTTGTGATATGAAAACTAACCATAATGGACTTCCAGAGGTCAGAATTAAGCTTATATAGTTTTTTTTTTTTAGTTCTTGTTTCTATGAAATTAAATGTTCTTTAAAAGTTCTTTAAAAGAATTATGGATTGATTGTTTGAATTGTTCTACTATATTCCAGGTGTATAAAGGAAAAGAAACAAAGAGATTAAGGAGAGTCAAGTCTCCTTCCGTCGATTACAGGGAAGAGTACAGCTTCTCAGAATAGGCTTTGGCTGATTCATATTTTAGGTGCATCTATGTTGTAGCTTTTTGGCTCACTTATCTGCCGATTGGAGTCAGTGTATTAAATTAAAATAACTGAATTACACTTATCTTTTCACCCTGAAAAGAGTAATTATATAGTTTTAATATTATTCATAACATTTTCCATTTAACCTTTGTCCAGCTCAAATTTTCACCACCTCACCCGAATGGAGGTCATTTACTTTTGTTCTACAGCTAAACTAGTGTCGTCAAAATCAGTTTAGTGGAGGAGTGTGTTTAGCTGTCATAATATGTATTGTCATTTCATGGATTTGAAAATTTAAAGTTTTACATGAAAATATTATCAAAATGAACTGCTGAAAACTTCTAAATTTAGTAGCTACGTGTGTTAATGTATGTCATGTACATGAACTTTATAAGTTGTGGGAGGGCTTTGAAATTAGTTGTACTACATTTGACGTAGATATGTCAAATATACTGTACTAGTTTGTGTATTGCAATGTGTATATAGGATCTGTGTATATAGTAACTGCATTTTGACCTGCATTTTGTCCTGCATTTTGTCCTGCATTTTGTCCTGCATTTTGCTGAAAGAGAATCAAGAGAAAATCGACATTTCCAAAAAATTGTAAGCGATAAATATCAACTAAAAGCAATGTGAGTGTTAATATTATTGTCAAATCAATCTTGTATTCATGAGAGAAATCGATTTAAGGGCTTCTGTTCTGCATTTTGCACATTAGTAAATCAAGAGAAAATCAACCTTTTGAATTTTTTTATCAACCTTTCCAGACATTGTTACCTGTAGACATTAGCAATTAAGAAATTGTTGCTGATTTATCAAATTATTAAATAATTGTTGAATACATCAAGTGATGTATGGCCTTTTAAATTGGAATTTATTTCAACTTTTGAAAATATATGTGTTGTATTTTAACATTTCTGAAAATAATTTATTAACATTTAATCTAGCATATAATATTGTGAAGGTATTTAGTGGTCCGATATGGGATATCAATTTCTTCTGTACAGTGTTGAACTGTGAAGATGTACATGCTTTGATGAAAGTTTCATTGAAACCAAGATCGAATTGTTAAAAAAAATACATTTTTATCTTTGGATTTTTTCTTCACATTTGAATTTTAAAAAGTGAATCGCTCTTTGTCAGCAATTCCATTGGATGGGCATTAACAAGTAGAGTTCTGTGAGCAGTGAAAATGCTTTTGGAGCATGTGAATTTCATCTAAGGTGACTGTCTTTGGCCTGTGGTTAGACTATATTCTTGTTCATCAATAACGCTTTGCAAAGCGAATCTCAGTGTGTCCAAAATAGGATGAGATGCTTCTTGCTGGATTAGTACTTAGAACTGTGAGCAATGAAAATGTTTTTGAAGCATATGAATTTCATCTAAGGTGACTGTCTTTGGCCTGTGGTTAGACTATATTCTTGTTCATCAATAACGCTTTGCAAAGCGAATCTCAGTGTGTCCAAAATAGGATGAGATGCTTCTTGCTGGATTAGTACTTAGAACTGTAAGCAATGAAAATGTTTTTGAAGCATGTGAATTTCATCTAAGGTGACTGTCTTTGGCCTGTGGTTAGACTGTATTCTTGTTCATCAATAACGCTTTGCAAAGCGAATCTCAGTGTGTCCAAAATAGGATGAGATGCTTCTTGCTGGATTAGTACCTGAAACTGTAAGCAATGAAAATGTTTTTGAAGCATGTTAATTTCATCTAAGGTGACTATCTTTGGCTTGTGGTTAAACTGTTCTTGTTCATCAATAACGCTTTGCAAAGCGAATCTCGGTGTGTCCAAAATAGGGTGAGATCCTACTTGCTGGATTAGTACTTCTATAATCAAAGAAAATGCATTAAAAGCATGTGAATTTCATCTAAGGAGACTATTTTTGGCCTGTTGTTAGACCATATTCTTGTTCATCAATAACGCTTTGCAAAGCGAATCTCAGTGTGTCCAAAATAGGGTGAGATGCTTCTTGCTGAATTAGTACTTCTGTAATAAATAAAAAAAATGCATTAAAAGCGTGTGAATTTCATCTAAGGAGGCTATTTTTGGCCTATGGTTAGACCATATTCTTTTTCATCAATGACACTTTGCACAGCGAATCTTAGTGTGTCCAAAATAGGGTGAGATGTTTCTTGCTGGATAAGTACTTCTGTAATGAAAAAAATGCATTAAAAGCGTGTGAATTTCATCTAAGGAGACTATTTTTGGCCTGTGGTTAGAGATTATATTCTTGTTCATCAATAACACTTTGCAAAGCGAATCTCAGTTTGTCTATGAGATGCTGGATTGGTACTTAGAACAGTTACTACAAGCAATGAAAATGTTTTTGGAGCATATGAATTTCATCTAAGGTGACTATCTTTGGCTTGTGGTTAGACTGTATTCTTGTTCATCAATAACACTTTGCAAAGTGAATCTCGGTGTTTCCAAAAGAGGGTGAGATCCTACTTGCTGGATTAGTACTTCTATAATCAAAGACAATGCATTAAAAGCATGTGGATTTCATCTAAGGTAACGTGTAATGTTGCCTATGGGTGTAGTGTTGCCAATGGTTTTAATGTTGCCAATGGGTGTAATGTTGCCATTGGTGAAATGTTGCCATTGGGTGTAATGTTGCCAATGGGTGTAATGTTGCCAATGCTTCATGCTTCAATGGTGAGCTGAGGAGGCGTTGCCTATACCAGCTTTGTGCAGGTCTCGTGATCGGGCGGGTGCAAGTGCGGTGCGGCTAAAAACATAGTTCTTTACATTATCTTCTTAATTTCTGCTGTGAATGCTGCACTACTGGCAGCTTCGACACAGCTAGCTGGGAGCGAATTCCAATGAGGGATCGTCCTTACGAAATAGGAGCATTTATAAACGTTCAGTGATGCACCTATCACAGCCTTCTTCTTATCATGGCACCTCCTGGTGCTTTGTAAGTGTGCTGGAATCACAACTGCTGGAAAAGGTATTTTAACTAATCCCTGATCTATCCGGTGAAACATCGTAACATCTTCAATCATCCTTCTCTGTTCTAGGCTTTTCCATTTTAATTCCTGAACCAAGCCACTCACGCTGGTATACCTGCTGTAATTCCCAGTAGCAAAACGTGCTGCTGCATTTTGGACCCCTTCTATGAGTTTAACATGCTTTTTGGTGTACGGAGACCATGCACAAGATGCATATTCTAACTGCGGCTTGACTAAAGTTAGGTAAGCCAAAGCTTTAATTTCCTGAGAACAGGAGTGTAAATTCCTCCGCAGCATGCCCAATGTTTTGAGTGCTTTTGATGTTATCTTTTTTGTATGTAAGTCCCATGACAACTTATGACTAAGTGTCACGCCTAGATAGTCATGATGGTCCACTCTCGGTACAACCTGACCTTTCATTTTATATTCGTACTCCGATGGTGATCTTTTGAGTGTAATTGACATGACAGCACATTTTAACACATTAAAGTCCATACTCCAGGTGTTTGCCCAGCTCTCCAGTGTATTAAGATCCTCTTGAAATTTCTTGTGATCATCCTCAGATTTTATTTGCCTATACAGGGTGCTGTCATTAGCAAAAAGCCTCAATTCCGAGTGTAGATTGTTTACGATGTCGTTAATAAAAACGAGAAAGAGAAGAGGCCCCATTACGGTGCCTTTGGGCACTCCTGATGTCACCTTACACGGCTCTGAAGGACATCCATTCACCACAACAGCTTGTGTTCTATTTCCCAGGAACGCTTTTACCCATCTAAGGCTCTTTCCTGAAATCCCGTAATATCTTAACTTTAATGCAAGGCGAAGGTGGGAGACTTTATCAAAAGCCTTGCTAAAATCTAACAAGGCAATGTCAGTTTGGCCCCTTTTATCTATTGTCTCTGCCCAGTCATGGACCACTGAAACCAACTGTGTGGAACAAGAATAACCGGAGCGAAAACCATGTTGTTTCGGGGTCAAGATGTTATTCCTCTCCAGGTGGGCTGATATATGACTAAACATAATGTGCTCCATGCACTTACATAAAATATTGGTAAGAGAAACAGGGCGATAATTCGCTGGGCACATTTTATCACCTTTCTTGTATAATCCAGTAACCCGTGCGTGTAACCAGTCGCCTGGCACCTTGCCACAGTTGAAAGACTGCTGAAAGATGCAGGTTACTATATCTGTGATTGAGTACGCCAGTTCTTTTAAGACTCTAGCCGGCAGATCGTCAGGCCCACTTGCTTTATTGGGTTTAAGACCATGAAGTAGCTTAGCAATCCCATTTCTCGTAAATGTCACATTGCCTATTTCGGGGAATGGCGATGCTCCAAGATCTGGTGGTTCAAGTGATGTTTCCTCAACAAATACAGATCTAAATTGTCCGTTTAAGGCTTCTGCCTTATCTGTGTCTGTAATGTGATATTTGTCATCACTGCGAAGTACTGGTACTCCCATAGTCTCTGTACGTTTTTGTTTGATGTAGCTATAAAACTTCTTGGCTTCACCTAATTTCAGGCTGTCGCCAAGGTTGTTCACGTATTTGTTGTGTGCATCATGGATTAATTTTTGCACATAATTCCTGTGGGTGCTGTAGTTTTCCCATGCTGTTTGGGAATTGCTAGCTCAAGATTGCTCTGTTGTAGAGTTTGTTTCTCGTTCTCATTTGTTTTTTAATGTCTCTGGTTATCCAAGGTAAGTGTCTGGTGCCTTTTGTTCTCTTAGTTGGAATGTATTTACTAATCCAATGGATGTAGTGTTGCCAATGGGTGTCGTGTTGCCAAGGGTGTAATGTTACCAATGGGTGTAATGTTGCCTATGGGTTTAATGTTGCTAATGAGTGTAATGTTGCCTATAGGTGTGATGTTGCCAATGGGTGTAATGTTGCCTATGGGTTTAATGTTGTCAATGGGTGTAATGTTGCCAATGGGTGTTATGTTGCCAATGGGTGTAATGTTTACCAAGTGGTTGCAAAGTATTTTAATGCGATGTCGTGCAGTGGTAGCAGAGCTACTTTTGTGCATCTCATGCACTCCGTCCTAGTTTAATTTTGTGAAGAGCAATGATCTATTTATAACCTCACTGTGGTGATGTCACAACTCTATGACATCACAATGCAGTGGCGTCACAATGGTTACAAATACTCAGTTCAGTTGAAATAAACAAGTGAAGCTGCAACAATGTCTTGGATCAAATTGTCTTTTGCATTTTCTCTGAGAGGCAACAGTCTTTTCTGATCCCTGTCATGTGACGTCATTCTGACAAATCACAGAAGAGGAATTGCATTTGAGGTGTAACAATCACTATTGTTACTAATTTGTTAGCTAGTGATGTCATTCATTGACGTCAGCCAGTGATGTCAGTTGGTGATATCAGCCACGGACATCAGAAGGTGATGTCAGCTTGTGCAATCGGTTAATGATGTGTAGTAAATGAGAGAGAAGCAAAGACACAGGTCTGACACATACACAATCTGAGACTCAAGAGAATGTCCCTCAGTTGGCACTGAGCTTTTATGCAGTCAAGTGTGACACTGGCACCTCCTGGTGACCGGTGACATGGATCCCTCTGGTGGGGGGCTCTGCAGCATTCCTGGTGGGCTGAAATACCGTGATTCACCACAATCTCCCCTTCCACATTTTTGGCAGACAGTGGTGCAGGTGACATCACGGCAGTCTTGAAGATGTGGTGTGCTTAATCCCGGGGAGTCTGTCGGATGGAGATAATTTATTTCGGGAAATCCGGGGGTCCATCCAACAGGTGTCCATTATTCGCGGAATCCTGGTCCATAAGGTCCATATCCCTGATTCCAGGGCGGATGTCTTCAAAGCCGCGGTCTCTGTTCAATGAAGGTTTCTGTCTTCTATCATCAAGTCTGTAACTTTCCTGCGGTACCAGTGTTCGCTCTGAGGCTAGTCCTCAGAGCAGGGCGGGCATACCATCTGCTTCCTTTATTGCGGCACATTCCGCACCCCAAGTTGTCAGTGATGGACAGTAAAAAAATGTGGAAGGGGAGATTGTGGTGAATCACGGTATTTCAGCCCACCAGGAATGCTGCAGAGCCCCCCACCAGAGGGATCCATGTCACCGGTCACCAGGAGGTGCCAGTGTCACACTTGACTGCATAAAAGCTCAGTGCCAACTGAGGGACATTCTCTTGAGTCTCAGATTGTGTATGTGTCAGACCTGTGTCTTTGCTTCTCTCTCATTTACTACATTGGTGTACAGAAGTGCTTGGTACCTGGATTCATTCTTCGGCCTTGGACATTTTGACATTGAAGATTGAGAAATTGTCATGCTGTATTAACAGCAGTGTGACTCTGCAAAGTGAAGACCGACACTGCACATTGGAGAACTCCTGAGCCCAGCCATTGGACTACAAAGATCAAGGCTGGTATTTATTCAGTTTGTCTTGAAATTAGACACACTGTTGAGATATTCAACAGTTTGTTGAAGGGCAGACCATTACTTAGTTTATTTAACATTTCATATTTAGTTTAACTATTCTACCAATTTTTGGGTGGGATTAAGGGCTTACTTAAATTTAAAGTTAGCTATATTTTGACAGTTACTGTTTTCACACAAACACTTAAGCAGGTGGATTAAGCAAGTCACTTGTGTCTCACGCTTGATAAAGCTTTAAGTCTTGTGTTTGTGTGTATAGTATATTTCACATGAAAATTTAAGCAGGTGAATTAGGCAGACACTTGCGTCTTACGCTTGATAAAGCTTATTTTTGTGTGTTTCATGTGAGTGTCTGCAAGACTGTCAAAAAGTTGACAGCAAAATATTCATAAATATTTAGTTAATTATTAGGGTAGGCTTTCATTTTTTTAACAGTCCCCTGTTTAATTAATTTTCATTTATTTTGGGATTTAGTAAATTGTCCTTTGAACTTTTAGGACAACTTATATAATTTTTAATTTTTTGGGACTTCAGAATTAGTTAATTTTTTTTTATGGTTCCCTGTACCATTTCCTTTTCTTGGAAGGGAGAGAGGTTAGGGTTCCATTCATTAACTATTTTCATCTAGTTATATTTGGGTGTATTCCCATAAATTTAGTTGTAATTTGGAACATTTTTGGTTCCTTGTACCATCTCCTTGTTGCGAAGGGGAGAGAGGTCAGGGCTCCAGTTATTGACCAATTACATCTAATTAAATTAAACTGGTGTTATCATTGTGTAGTTACAATCAATTCTACACTTATTTAGACATCTTATTTTGTGGCAGTTTTGAACAACTGAGTTACTTGTGCTGGGTTTGCAGATTGCAGTACCTGCCTGGTGACTTGGAAGTTTGAATATTTCTGCTACAAATTTGGTGTAAATTTATTAGCCAATTGTTTCCAGTTTTCTGCTAATCAGTGCTAGCCAGTTGCTATTGCGAGGTTGTCTTTGACGTACCAGCTAAGCTCTTGGTTAGTACTACAAATATTTTATAAATTTATTAGCAGCTAAACAGTTAGGCGTTACATCTCAGCTTAGTAATTACTAAATTGTTTCATTTATTTGCCAGAACTTTGTAAGTGGTTGCCATTGACTTAGTTGCAGCGGCTGGGCGGCAAAGTTTGCAGAGTCTGCCGGGCAATTTGGAATTTGTGCTCCTATTACTTTGAATTCTGACAATTTAAATATTCAATTTATTAATTGACCAATTGGTAATTATTCGACTGCTATAGCGGGGCAGCGTGTATCGTTAGCCAGCTAAGTTGTTGAAATTTGTCTAGTTGGTTAATTCATATTTCTAATACCAATATCAACTAACCGATAGGTTATATTTTGTAGTTGGTCTAGCCCTCAACAATACTGTTTGAATTACCAAATCACAGCACAGTGGTGAACCACTCGCATAGCTCACAAGTGATCTTGTTGGAGTTTGTGAGGAGGTCTCCAGGTTTGCTTGTGAACAGTTACAAGTTCCACGAAATCTCGAGACTTCGCAGATTGTTGTATCACCTGTACTCACGACTCATTGTGAGATTGTTAGAGTGCACAGGGAGGTTAACATTTCTGGTGGAGTTTTGCCAAATCTACCAGTTGAGTCTTGCCAAATCTACCAGTCGAGTCATGCCAAAACTACCACATCTCCTGCTTTGTGTTCTGCGTTTTACCAAATCTACCAGATCTTCAGCTTGCGCAGTCTGATCAGTCTACAAAACTTCCAGCTGTCATTTTGGTTCAGTGGTACCTCGCCACCTTCTTCTGAATATAGTTTGGTCAGACAACTCATGCACAGCGAGATTGGTTTATCTGTCAGCATGACGGCACCACTCTTATATAAAGAGGTTGGTCTACTTGCTTGTCTGATTGAACCAATTCTTGTGTAAGAATATATGTCTACCTGCTCTTTCAATTGTATATTCAGCTGTCATTGTTTGATTGGATCACTCTTATATAAAGAGGTAGGGCTATCAGCTGGCTTGATTGTACCACTCTTAACTAAAGAGGTAGGTCAATCTGCTAGTTTGATTGAAACCAACCTTATGTACAGAGAGTCTGCCTATCAAGTTGAACTTCATCTGTCAAATCAGTTCATCATAATCATCAGCTAGTTCTGACATCGTCTGCTCTGCTCAAGTGTGGAACTGTTGTCTGTATCTCGTCACACCAGTGACCAGTTTGGGAGTGTATCAACTGTCAGCATCTGTCCAGCTCCCTGCATTGTCTCTCATCCTCTCCATCTAGCAAGCTTCAACCATGGACCATGGGAAGGATATTAAAGAATTGCAGATGGCTTTCACTGTAGAAGGAGGAGGAGCTGGAAGGCAAACGGCAGTTCAGCTCAATAGCAGCAAAGGATCGGCTGACAGTGAGAGCACTCGGCAATATCACTCATCGAAGCATGCCAACCAAGAGAACCAACTGCGCCATACTACTGAATCTTCACATGGATCATCTTCCTGTAGGCACAGCAAGAGTAGTCGGGAGGTCAGAAAACAGCTGAGGGAACAAATAAAGCAGGCACAGCAACAAATTGAGGAATGGCATAGAAGGGACGCACAAGTGCAAAGAGAAGCAGAGGAATTGCGTAGACGGATGGCCGCCATTGAGGAGCAGAATATTATCCTGGCAAAGAAATTGGAGGAACGGTCTCAGCGTGGTACGCCTAATTCTGGCCGTTCAAAAGGTTCCAGAAGATCCCGACACTCGCAGGTGTCTAGTACCAGCCGCTCGCAAGTCTCCTATCAATCTCAAGTTTCTCCTGCTGCCGCATCAAGTCAGCCAGTGGACCAGCTCAGCCTTCATGACTGCAGACAAATGGCAGAGAAGTCAGATGGCAAGATGGTGAACCAGGCTGGAACTCACAAGAGCCAACAACTTCAATATGCCATCAGGGGTCACCCACCTCTTGTGCGAAGCCAGCCTATCACAGATCCCAAGAAGCCAACTGCAACCATGGGAAGCGAAAACACCAGTGGACAACCAGCTGGGAACATCAAAACTCCTGGGGTGATCGGTAGTGGTCCAGCGGTAGCCAGTGTCCGCTCTGAGGCTAGTCCTCAGAGCAGGGCGGGCATACCATCTGCTTCCTTTATTGCGGCACATTCCGCACCCCAAGTTGTCAGTGATGGACAGTCCAAAATTTCCAGGGATCATTCTCTGTCTGTAAGTTTGAATCCCGAGCCTGAGAAGTTTTCTGATGTCACACTGAAAAATCTGATGATTGAATCCCAGCTGTCAAGACTACAACTGATACCCGTACCAAGGCTCCCGGAAGATCTTTCTCCAGATGTGCAGCGTGTGAGTTCTGGCAATGCTGTAGCTCTGAATATCCAGCGGGACCTGCATGGGCCTACTCCCTATCCAGAGCACTTGCCTTTTGCATCTGATGAGTTTCATCAACCAAGGCCTCGGCATCAAAACCAGCAAGTGTCTGAACTGCACTCCCCTTCACTCGTCAGTCAACGGGTTTCGCAGGCAAACCAGTCAGACAAGCATTTACCCGACAAACATGGTTTTCCCAGTGGAACAGCCAGTCCAGCCTTCGACTCTCCTAGCTCTATGGTGGAAAATGAAGTGGAAAATGACCAAGCTTCTGCTGTCACTGACAAAGATAAAATTCTGCCGTCAATAGTTACTACAGAGTGCGTCGGTGATGCTGTTAGCAAACAGGTGATGAGCAGAGTCAACTCTGAGAATTTTTCTTGGAGTGGGGCGGCTCCATCACATTGTGTCAGCAATACAAGATCCTGCCAAAGCAACAATGGGGAGCATTCAGCCATCAGTGACATCTGCACTTCAGCTGACGACACCACCAGGACATCAATGTGTGACCCTGAGATGGTGCCCACTGCCGTTGCATTATCCCCTATAGAGTGCTGCCATCAAGAAGAGAGGGGAGGGGAACCAGATGTAAATTTCATTCAGCAGGATTGTTCCAGCCCCCGTCAGCCTTCAGAGGCCACTCCACTGTTTGATGAAGACCTCGAACTGGAAACAGGGAAACTATCAGTCCCAGTGACTGATATGAATTCTGTCAGCGAAATCCCTCAATTGCCACCGCCATGTGAATGTGAGGTGCCGCAGTACCAAGACAGGAATGAGTGCCTGCCGACAGATTCCAGTAAATACTTTGATACTGAGCGGCCACTGGAAGACAACCGACTGAGGCCATTTGTTACTATGGGACGAGATCCCTGGATGATTTCATCTCTGCATGGTCAACAGCACCGACCACCCAACAAGAGGACTGCGACAACTGCATGCGACTTCCATTTGAAAATATTTGGAACTATCCACGACTTCAATCTGCATGACAATATGCAGGAGGAAGACAGGGATCCAGCTCATTATTTCACAGCAGTTGAAGGAGAGTATCCTGCGTCAAGTGTCAACCACACACATCTGCCTCTTCCACTACTATTTGGGCCAGCAGAGGCAGTCAGGGAGGTTAGGGAGCTGTGTTCAGAAGCCAGAGTCCACACTGTGACTGGTTTCTGGTGTTGGACGGGCTTCCGTATACCAGTCGTCCCTGTACCACCGGCTTGCCAGCCTACCATCGAGTCAGCTGCAACTGATGAGAGATGTATGCAGAAGGAGTCATTTGGCCCAATTGAACTGACACTCTTGCCCAGTAATCAGGAAGATGACATCCGCCAGCTACGCCCAAGGGAGACTTCATTCTGCATAAAGCAGCGACTGATCTCCGAGAAGTCTACGGAACCGTCAGGGGCCATTTGGCACCAACATGAAGACCTTCAGCCTTCAGCAGACCAGCAGGTGTTACAGGTCCAACTAACTGAAGCTGGTGGGAATGACTGTTTTGGGGCGAAACGACCTGACGTTGTGACCAGCGATGCCATTTCCAATTGGTCAGAGAGTCCCAGACCAGCTACTACTTTATGGCCTGTGGTGATGCCACAGAATGCTCAGAGTGCGGCTGCAGTTTCTGTTGGACACTCATCCTCTCCACAGGGATTGCCATGCTTGCACTGCTACTGTGAAGATGACACCAGAAAGCTGGACCAGGTGAAGAGGCGAATCGTCATGAAGCTGATGCAGCTGTCTCCAGAAGAATTTCCAGAACTGTCCGTGACAATAATTCAGAAAGACCAACACCTGCAGCACAGAGACGTACAGCCACCACCTCCACCTGAGATGATTGACTGTACTCTTGCGGAATTGGATAGGAGTAAACTCCCACAGACTCTTCAACGACTGGAATGGCCTAGAACATCACCAAGGACCCCTTCAGGAAGAAGACCAAGCAGCCCAGTGTCCTGTTCCCCTGGCTGTATCATTGGTGATGTCATTCCTCGACCACTGGTAAATGCATTCCCGGTATGTTTGGAGAATCATTCCGGTGGTCCTGTACTCAAAGATGGGCCATTCAGCATCTTACCACCTGCGGAGGACATTGTCCAAACCAAGAAGTCTGTGCACAGTCAACTTTGGGGGACCGCAAGAGTGGCAACTATATGGATTGGACATGAAGATGATGGGAGAGCAGACTGCCAATACCAATCTTCACCATCTCTACAGTGGCATCTGCAAAATTGGAAGTCACCCCCCTTGATGTCTCTCCCTGGCTTCGCCTCCCACTCAGCTCATCAAGACGACCGAAGTCCAGTCATCTCCAGTCCTATCCAGGAAGTTGCGGTACATGGAGTATCAGATCCCTGGACACACACGGATCTTCATGAAGACTCCGGGTACTTTGACGACAGTGACTCACTCTTGATGGATGACCCAAAAGCAAGCGGGTGGCAGTAATCGGCCATACTTCCGCCCAGATTCATCCTGACAGGCCAACAACTCCTCCCGGCAGATCAACAAGCCATCTACAAAGGCTAACCATCCAAGACTACGTATGCAGACCAATCGCCCCAGACAATGTCTACAGACCATTTGACAGAGGCAAACCACCAAAACTTGGGAGGTTGCCATGCCAAACAGGTCATGAGGTCAACGCTCCTGACCTCCAAGATATTCTTGGAGATCCACTCTGCCATGTGCTGGCTTGGCAGAATCTGTCCAGCACGAATTCCATTAAAGTGCTGCTGGACCCGGACCGACCACCACCGGACGACTTACTAATCAACTAGTCCAGTGTTCTTCCACATTCAGGCCTGCTGGTGATGGGATATCTTCTGCCTGAATCAACAAGAATTTACTGCACTACACTGGACTTCATCTGCACCGGTTATGTGTGTAATATGCACCTGCACTGCAAAGTTATGTAGACCAGTTAATGTTACATTAGTTACATTTATCAGTCAGATTTATTAAAAATGTTTAGTTTGTAACTAAATTTTACATGTTATGGTTCCTTCCAGGGACTGTTTGAAGTCGTCCTGCATTCATACATGTATGTCCATGTTTGAGAAAGAGTGCCATGCAAGTCGTCCCTGTCACAGTTTGCACCACATGGAGGTTAAAGTTTTTGAACCACATGGAGGTCCTACTGTGACAGGTCATCCTGACAACACTGCAGTGGTGATGCCAGAAATTTCATTATTGGAAGTCTGCCGGCTGTTACATATTACCCGTGAGACCCCAGGATGCGGTACCTGTCATGAATGTGATGTGTCTGCTATTCAAGTGCCCTTCAGTGCCATCTAATTGAGGACCTAGGATTGAGGACATCTCTGTGCCAGGTCCCGAGCTTCGGAACTTCCGCCGGTTGGACCACTGGATCTGAGCAAACCCAACTGATGGACCACTGGAGTCATGGTTCTGCGCCTGATGAACTGCCGGCTTTGAGGACATCCGCCCAGGCATCAGGGATATGGTCCTCATGGACCCCGGATTCCATGAATAATGGACCTCTGTTGGACGGACTCCCCGGATTTCCCGCAATAAATGATCTCCATCTGACGGACTTCCCGGGATTAAGGACACCACATCTTCAAGACTGCCGTGATGTCACCTACACCACTGTCTGCCAAAAATGTGGAAGGGGAGATTGTGGTGAATCACGGCATTTAAGCCCACCAGGAGCGCTGTACAGCCCCACCAGAGGGATCCATGTCACCGGTCACCAGGAGGTGCCAGTGTCACACTTGACTGCATAAAAGCTCAGTGCCAACTGAGGGACATTCTCTTGAGTCTCAGATTGTGTATGTGTCAGACCTGTGTCTTTGCTTCTCTCTCATTTACTACAGATGTAAGCCAGTGACATCAGTAGGTGATGTCAGCCAGTGACATCAACAAGCAATGTCAGTTGGTGCTGTCATCCACTGACATCAGTTGGTCATGTCAGGCGATGACTTCCACAGATGACATCAGCCGGTGACATCAGTTGGTGACATCAGTTGGTGACATCAGTTGGTGACATCAGCTGGTGATGTCAGCACTGTGACTTCAGTAGGCCGATCTGACATCAACCAATGACACTGGCTGGTAACATCAGCCAGTGACGCCAGCCGGTGACATCAGTTGGTGACATTATAGCTCCTGATGTCAGCCAGTGACATCATTTGGATGCTATTTAACAAACTGCCTACCACAGCACCAGTGGTAAACCCCCCCCCTTAGCCCCCCTCAAACTCATTACCAAAAATATCCTCATATGCTCTGATACAGAAAAAGACAATTCCCGTATGTCAGGGCATATCCAGAAATGGCCTGGGGGGCATAACAAGGGGTGAATATGGCTTTTCCTTTTTGTTAATTTTGGGCTGGGAGGAGGCACCGACAACAAAGTTTCTCCCCATTATCAGCATATTTACGAAATAATGGCACATTTTTACTGCAAATGAGAGACGCTTTAAAGTGCCTTGTGCACGTCATGTTTTTAATTAAATGTATTTTTTGTGCATTTTTATGAGCTCACAAACTCACAGGATTCGTACTTTTCCTGCTGATGAGTGACAATATGATTCCTTTGCACTATGTGATTTTGGGAGGTATGAAAAGATTATAATTTAACTGTCATTTGCTCACTTTTACAGATTCTGCATGTGTGTGTTAGGTTTCGGCCCGAATATATTGTCTTTCAGCTATTTTTCTCATACATTTTCTTATTCTGCCCCCTGGTGGTGGTCATAGACAATTCTAATGGTGACCATTGAATTTCTTGGCCCCAAAAACATATATTTTGACCCAAAGATTATCATCCTAGACCAATTAGAAGCCGAGATATAACAAAATTATGATTATCGGCGGCCATTTTCAAAATGGCCGCCTGGTGGAGTTAGCCCGCACTTTCTGGAGGGGGCGCCCCGGCCAAAATTTTTTGTTTTGACCTCATAAACTTGGATCAACATTCAAAAATTGCTCCCACTCAACTGGTCACGGGATCTATGGTGGGGTCCTCTACTATTCATGACAGAGAGGCTTCGCTCACAAGAAGCACTGGATGCTGGGATTGTCATTGCAATTTTACAGAGCCTCACTGTATGGTTGAATAAATTTGACAAATTCGGGAGAGTTCAGTTGGTGTTTCGAGGCCCTGCATTTTTCGGCTCCACCAGTCGCTCGGCCCGCTAAATAATTAGGTCAGTGTTTGAAACAGTGGCGTAGCTAGAAATCCATGAGTGGGGGGGCCGAGGGGGGGCCAGGGTCTGAGCCAGGGGGGCCCACCTTTAGCGGCATTTTTGGGGCAATACAAGCGTAAAAATTGACGACTCGACATAAGCCCTCCTTACAAATGACATAGGAACATTGATGCTCTTTTCTTCTGGTGAACACTAACTGCATTTACTATTTAATTCAGATATATGGTAATAAAAAACACTAAATATTCTTTCACAATTACTTTTTAGAGAGAAATGACTTTCCATAAAACCAGTTGAAAAAAGTGGAGAACTTTGACTTCAGCCATTCAATTTTATATGCTCACGGAATGAGAGAACATGTGGTGTTACAATCATTGTCATACCTGTTTAACACAGTCTTGAATGGCCTCATGAAATTACTCTTTTTTTTTAATCTGGTCAAATAGGGATCAATAGGCCTAAAAGCTAATGGTGATTGCTGAAAATGACACAAATTCCAAAAATATTGGGAAATTCCATGCAACCCATGAAAAACTGAGCAGTTTGTACAAATCACTCTGGTTAATCGGTAGCAGCACTGGGCTCTTCTCAGCTAGTTAATCGGACCTGTCCAGAGACATTTCAAAGGCGCAATATTTCTTTATCTCAACAATGGCAGTGGCAAGGGACAGATTTCCTCAAATCACAAGACTTTTGGTGTTGCATAGAAATGCTACAGATAGCCTATATAGGCATACCAGAGGGGTTGGGGGAGTAAAAATTGGGAAACAGTAAGATTCGAAGCAAAAAGGAAAACAATTCAGGTAGATATTAAATAAACATAATTAAAATCCAATGGTTTCCACAAGATTTCTTTTGAAATAGTGTTAAATCTGAATCTTAAAAATTAGGGAAAATTTCACAAGGCCGCCCTAAAAACTTCAGAAGGTACGCCTATTGCCGGATATTTTCAAAGAAAATAAAAAATTGTCAAATGCCTTAGAACTTGTTAAAGGGCAACCTTAATTCTGGTGAGAATCAGGTATAAGTGAGCACCGGCTCAGGTCACGAAAACGGACGTGCTGGTCTCAAATAATTTTTCAAATTTCTCAAATCTGAAATGGGGGGGCCAGTGGGGGGGCCACTAATCCATTTGGGGGGGCCTTGGCCTCCCAGGCCCCCCATAGCTACGCCACTGGTTTGAAACACTGTTTGGTAGAGGCCATCCTAAGCAGAATAATAAAACAAGGTCATGCACTGGACATTTCAGGCTAATTTTATTTTATTTTACTCCAAAGCCAGAGGGGGGGGGGCAAGAGGGGGGGCAAGAGCAGCCACAGGGGGGGGGGCAATTGCCCCACCTTGCCCCCCCCTGGCTATGCCACTGGAGAGCGCCCTAATAAAAAAAGTGTCTGCAGCAAAATCTGTAAATCTGTAGAAGTTATAATGCACCTTTGGAGGTTTTATGAACTTCTGCAGCTGGCTGCAAAATTCTGCAGTTGCCAAAAAAAAACTGCAGGGGTTTTGGTGCTCGATCGTCTGTCCTAGCAGCGTTTCTGAAAAGTTTCTGCAGCAGAATCTGCAGTTCTGTAGGAGTTATGGAGGCTAACTGAGCTCAGGAGTTTCAGACCACTTTGGCAAGAGCCTTGCCGCTACCAAGGAAACATTGCTGGGGTAGTGGTTTGGGGGTCGGTCGGAGGGGGGATGGGGGTTTTGGTAGTGCTCTTGTCACTGCAGCGTTTCTGAAAAGTTTCTGCGACAAAATCTGTAATGCTGTAGGAGTTATACGGCTTGGGAGGTTTTAGGAACTTCTGCAGCTAACTGCCTACAGGAAGCTGCAGAATTCTGCAGTTTTGCAGCTCCCTGCAGATATTTTTTGAAACTGCAGAATTCTGCAGCCTCCTAATGAATTCTGCAGCTAGATGTGAAGTGCATACAACCTCCCAAGCTGCATGTTATAAACTTTTGACTTTGGAGAATAATTTATAAGTAGTAATTTCTACATACATGTATGTATGATATATATGCAATTTATAGGACCAAGACTGTTATGTTAATTCGGTCTTTTCTTTGCAGAAGATGCTGAGTCGAAGGAGGAATATTCGAGCAGTTTAACAATTTCACAGGAGTTCATTCTGGATTACTTCAAGCAGACGTCTCTTCAGCGAATGTTGCGATTGATGGGATCTCAAAAGTAACTTTTTTGGCTTGTGCTGAAATAACTAACACTTCATGGCAGTAAATGACAGCAGAGTACAGCCTGAAAATGGTGGAATTATCAGTTTGAGTTAGATGGAGTTAACAGGGTGTGCATTATTCTCCTGCTGGCAAAGTCACCTGAGTGCTGGCACAGCGCTTCGCTCAAGCGCTAGTGGGACCTTGACATTGTGAAGATGCAGCATTGGAGTTATTTTTGGATTTTTTAACATGTAGAAGAGTGCATGCTAGGACAGGATTTACATTCACGTAGGGACTCTTGACCCCTAGGTGTACTTGTAGAACGATGGAAGAAACAGAAGCTTCAGACAACTTAATTGAGAAATTAGAAGCTTCTGATGACATTAAAGAAGAAACAGAAGCTCCAGATAACCAAACGGAAGAATTAGAAGCTTCAGATGACCAAATGGAAGAATCAGAAGCTGCAAACAAAATAAAAGAAGAAACATATGCTTCAAATAGTTGAATCGGAAGCATCGGACAAAATAAAAGAAGAAACGGAAGCTCGAGATGGTCTAAAAGAAGAATTAGAAGCTTTAGACAACCCTACATATGAATTAGAAGCTTCCAACGAAATGAAAGAAGAAATAGACACACAAGACAACCTAAGAAAAGAATTAGAAACTTCAGATAGTGACAAATTAGAAACTCTAGAATACCCTGAAAGAAGAAAGAGAAGTTTCAGACAACCGAAGAGAAACATCATCGAGTAATCTTGCTGATGAGGAAATATTTGAATGTGATGTTTGTGCACAGATATTTATGGTTTCGAGTGATTTGAAGGAACATGTCAAAACGCATGTGAATGTCAATGATGAACATAGCACCTGAAACTGCTGAAACAAAGCAGAATGACAATCTGATTTAGAAGATGTGAACAGTGAATTACCTCACTTTGAATCGAATGGCATTCAGGCTGAGACTCAACAGGTTGAGATGCTGGACAAATAGAGAGCAGGGCAGGAATCCAACGATGTCAATTCCAAAGTAGCACAAGAACCAGTTGGTGAAATAAACGAGTTAGTGTCAAAAATGAAAAAGTATTATCAGGATAACAGAGAAAAGTTAATAATATATGTTCTGTCTGTGACAAAAGGTTCAGAAGTAAAGAAATACTGACGCAGCACATGTTGACGCACAGTGATGAGAAGCCATTTGGATGTTCTGTTTGTCAGAAGGCGTTCAGGAGAAAATCTCACCTGGTGGTGCATTTGAGAACTCACAGTGAAGACAAACCATTCGGATGTTCTAGTTGTGATAAGAGATTCGGAACGAAGCACCAGCTTGATAACCACTTCAGAACACACAGCGGAGAAAAGCCGTACGAATGTTTCTGCGGTATGAAGTTCGTACAGAAACAACATCTTGATAGACACTTACGAACCCACAGTGGGGAGAGACCGTATGAATGTTCTACGTGTGGAACCAAATTCAGCTTAAAACACCATCTGGAAAGACACGAACGCATACACAGCGGAGAGAAGCCGTTCGAATGTTTGTTGTGCGGGAATAAGGGACCGTTCAGAATTTATGACTGGGGGGGTGGGAGTTTTGGCCGAGGGGTACTAACTTTTCACACGTGTTTCAAGGGGGGGTATTAATTTTTTACAACACTTCCAAGGGGGGGTAAGAAATTTTAACAAAGAAAAAATGTTAAAAAACACGCATAAACTAATTTTATTTGGACCTTTCTACACGCAAAAGTCCGCGAAATGACGCGAATCTGTACGCGTGGCAGTGTGTAACAGTATATATATGTGTGTATTACTTTGTATGTCATGGGGGGGGGTACTAAAAATATGCGTGAAACCTAAGGGTGGGTTACTAAAAATCCGCATGAAACTCAAGGGGGGGTATCAATTTTTGACGGGAAGTTCCAGCAAAACTCCCACCCCCCCAGTCATAAATTCTGAACGATCCCTAAGTTCACGCGTAAAGGTCATCTCGTTCAACACATGAGAAATCACACTGGCGATAAGCCGCATGTTTGTTCGGTGTGTGATAAAAAGTTCAGCGGAAAAGGAGACCTCAATTCACACATGAGAACACACACTGGAGAGAAGCCGCACAGATGTTTGGTGTGTGATAAGAAGTTCAACGGATCGAACGACTTGAATAAACACATGAGAATCCACACGGGAGAGAGACCGTACGGATGTTACGTTTGTGGGAAAAAGTTCGGCACGAAAAGTGACCTCAATAAACATGTGAGGACACACACTGGAGAGAAACCGTACGAGTGTTCTTCTTGTGGTAAACGGTTTGCTTTCAAAGCATCTCTCACTCATCACATGAAAAAGACAACTCCAAGCGCTTGCCTCAACAACAAGGCTGGTGAAAGTGACAAACCAGACAAACCGGAGTTGAAAACATGAACTATTTTCTGATTAGATTTATAGTGCTGTTGTAACATCATCTCATTGTCATCAAATTTTTATTTTTTAATTGAAAAAGTTGTGAAATTATTTTTGATCATATTTTAGTTTCTTAAAAGAGTAAATGTGCTATATTGTACCAGGATGCTAGACATAATCAAATGTCAGCCCACTATTTATATTGTAGCATAATATTATGTTCATGATAAAAACATAAAATAAATCATAAATGAAATATTAGCCTATATCTATGTCAAAAAGATTTCTATCCAGATTCCTATACAGTTATGGTAGATTGAGATTGTATAAGGGCCAACCATTAGATATTCGTGAGGGGGGAGCTAGGAGTTTTCCTGAACAGGAAATTATTTATTTCACTGTGATGCTGACACAAATCAAAAAAATGTGTCGAGAAAAGAAACCATTTTATTGCCATGAAAACCCAATACTTGTTGCAGACTGTCTTCTGGAACGTTAAAAAAAACAACAATTAAGTTGGAAGCAACCATTAGGTCCTTATGGGGGGGGGGGTCTGTCTTGGAAATAATTAAATAATTTCTTGCATAGTTTTTTGGAAATAATTCTGTTTGAGAATTCTTGAATAAATAATTCCTGCTTGGGGGCTGGTATATGCCAAAGAAGGTCTAGCTTGATTAGAAACTGATATTTGAGGATGTCAAATTTATTAGTAAATTGGCTTTTTAATCGCGATCGCTGTCGACATTGTTGCAGCAACAAAATTTCCTGTCTGGGAAAACTCCGACCCCCGGGTTAACCCCCCCCCCCTACAATTATCTAATGGTGGTCCCTTATATTTGCTGGAACGAAAGGGGTGTTTTAATGAAATGCCAAGGAATTCCTGCAAATTGTAACCTTTTGGCCTGTTGCAAAACCTAAATGGATTCCTCACAGGCAGTCCCCAGTATTAGGTGGTGTTCAGTAAGAAACTTTATACAGACTGTACAAGCTGTGGATTCCTGTGCAATTTCATGAAAAATAGAAAAATATGAAACATACATGTATAAAAGTGATCAGCCATGGAGGTCTATTCTCATACAAAACTGCCATGCAGTGTTATTGGCCTATAGCTTTAATTTTATTGAGGCCTATGTGTTTGCAAGATATATATTATATTGGTAGGTCTTTCCCAATGTATACCCACTGGAATAAAGCTGATGACTTTGTTTACATGATAAGAATTATTTGTTGTTACGTTTAATAGTAGTTATTTTGTAAACAGTTAACTAACTGCATTTATAAAGCAATTAGTTCTTGGTATAACTATGTTTGTCTGTTACTGTCAACCCCCTAAAAAAGATCCTGGATCCGCCACTGACGAGTGATGCATTTGACACCAGGCAGCTTTTGATAATGGGCTGCATTCTGGGCAGTGTTCAGATACCAGTAGATCAGTCCAGCATTGTCTGAAGTTTTGCCAAAGCTCACTCAGCTCAGTACTCTGAGGCTACTCTCAGTGTTAGCTGCTCAGTGTCACCAGAGATTGAACATCATTTGGTAAGTAGGAAAATTTATGACTTGCCAAATGGGGACAGGGCACTGACAGGAGAGAGAAACTTCAGGAGCAGTTAAACCTAGGCAGTTAAACATCTTAAAGGCGTACACTGCTGCTAGTTGCAGGTGTATTTCTATGGAAAGGCATGTTCAGCACTTTGCAGCTCACCATGCTCACAGGTCTGATAACTGCATGCAGTTTAACAAATGTGAATTGTGTCCTAATATCCCAACAGCTTTAATCTGGTTCATTTCATGCAGGGCTGTGGCTAAGTTGGTAACGGGGCGACCATTTAATAATGATAAATCAGGAGGGGGGCTTAAGAGTTTTCCTCGGCGGGAAATTAGTTATTTCACGGTAAGGCGGCCGTATTTGGTTACTTCAAGTGTGTCAAGTTCGCGAATATTCATTCCAAAATCAAGCATCGCCTTTTTAACTTTTTTAAGAAAAACCCCCAAGGGAAATTATTTATTTCAAGACTGCCTAGAATGACTATTATTTATTTCACCAAAACTGGGCAAGAAATTATTTATTTAAAAAATCTCCTAGCCCACGCCCCCCCCCCCCCATGAGAAGAAGTGGTGGCCCCCTAACACTCCTCAAGCTCCTGGGGTGCCGGAACAAGCCTTCAACATTAGTGGATTTTCTTTGAAGCTTCTTGAAAAAACAACTTGGAGGCAGAGACATTCCTATTGGAGTCTTCCTGCCCTTGCCTCTCAGTCTGATTGGTCCAGCCATTTTTGTCCCAAGCTGGAGTATTTTTAGTACATTTTAATGTAACTTTTTTGCAGAAAATATTCAATTCAGGATTTTTATTCTCGAAAAGACATTTTTATCTATTAGTTGATATACTGTGCATGTTAACTGTTCAGATATAATAGGGGAAAACTATAAAATGTCTGTCCAGCCACATTCTTGATCGGGCACCAGTTCGGATCCAGACAGGGTGGTCCAGATATGCCTGAGCATGTTTCGCAATTCACTGGCCCGGTCACTGCATCACTGCTTATTTTCTTTAAAATGCTATACTATGTCATCTCAGTGGTGTAGGAGGCCCTGGTCCTCGTATGCCCCCACCCCCTGAATCCGCCACTGGGCACTAGCTATAACCATCAAATTTTGTAAGCCATGATTAGGAGCTCAGTGAGGGGAGCGCAAAAGCTTTTCTAAGGACCTTAGTACACTTTGAAGTTTCTCAAGACTCCTGATGGTCTCTTTTCAGGGCAGGATCAACAAAAATTATCAAAGATGGCTGCCAAAGAGGTCAACCCGGTGGCAAAACTCAAAATAGAAACCGAGAATGACTGTCTTGAGAATGAACAGTCAAGTGAATTGAAGTCTGAATCACATGTGAAACAGTCAGCTGAACAGTCGACTACTGAACAGTTGAGTGAAGTGAAAACTGAATCACCAACCAAACCGTCAACTGCTGAACCGATGAAAGAAGAGAAATTTGAATTGCCTTTACAATGTGAAACTATTTCTGAAATGCTTGTGAGTCAAATTGAATTGACAAATAATCACAGCGCTTGCTCAGATGATGAGTATGTCATCAACATCATCCCCATAAACCATGAAACTGTCGATGACAAAGAAGGCAAAGGAGAATTTGTTCCGGAACATCACCTGGAGGAACCAGAAACAACAGGATCCATCATTAAGATGACTAATGAAGCATTTAATGGAGTTTTTCAGGACGATATTCCAGTTGGAATTGACTTGGGAAATGTTGGCCAAGAGATGCAGCAAAAAACGCAACAGCCAAAAAAGGGCAAGTGCCTTGCTGGAAAGTTGCCTAACACAAGTAAGAAAGGAAAACATAAACAATGTCCCATATGTCGGAAAATGTTCAGCAGTCGAAAAGGAACTTTGGAGAGGCATATCAAGAAGCTTCATGGCAAAGTTGTCAAACCCAGCAGATGTTCTGTTTGCGGAAAAATGTTTCGTCATATAAGAAATTTTAATAAGCACATGAAAATACACAGTGGAGAGAAGCCATATGGATGTTCAGTGTGTGGCAGAAAGTTCAGAGAGAAGGCTTTTCTAGTGAACCACAATGTAACGCACAGTGGAGAGAAGCCACATGGATGTTCTGCTTGTGGGAAAAGGTTTGCACAGAAAAGTAGCCTTCAAGTTCACATGCGAAATCACAGAGAAGAAAAACCCTATGGATGTTCAGTTTGTAATAAACAGTTTATCAGAAAGGCTTATCTAGTGCATCATATGCAAATGCACTCGAGAAAGCCTCACCGATGTATTGCATGTGGGAAATATTTTGCTTCAGAAGAAAAACTTGATACACACAAGAAAATCCATATGAAGCCATGTGAATGTTCTGTTTGTGGGAAAAGATTGAGCAGCAAAACCTGGCTTAAAAAACACATGAAGAATGTTCACAAGCTGAATGGAGATATTGTTGAGGAAAAGGAGATTACCCAAGAACATGAAGAAGGTGTTGACAGCAACAAGTCAACAGCATCAGACCCATCTGATAATTTACTGACAACAAATGACGTGTTCAAATGCATAATTTGCAATGAACGTTTTGTCAGTGAAAAGCAGATTAGAGTTCATATGAAAACTCATTTCACTGGAAAGCCATACAGATGTCCTGAATGTGATAAAAGTGTTAATAATATGTATTCGCTTGTAACTCACACGAGAACACACAGTGGAGAGAAGCCGTATGGATGTTCCTTATGTGATAAACAATTCGTCACTAGAACGTATGCCATGATACACATCAGAAATCACAGTCACAGGAAGCCTAATCAATGTTTCATATGTGGACTAACATTCAGTTATAATACAAACCTCCGAAAACATTTGAGAGCACACACAGGAGAGAAGCCATTTGGATGTTCCGTTTGTGACAAAAAGTTTGTTCATAAAGATACTCTTGCCAATCATATGGAGACACACAGGAAACAAATGCCATATGCATGCACTGTTTGCGACCGGAGGTTCAAACGTAAACGTTACCTTGTGAAACACATGCCAAGACACAGTGGTCCACAGAAAACATATCGATTTGAATGTTCTTCTTGTGAGAAATATTTTAAATTTAAAGGAGATGTTACAAAACATATGGAAAGATGTGGAGAGCATGCGGTATGAATGTTCTCTTTGTGAGAAATCTCATCTTGACAGTCATAATGTAAACACACTGTATAATAGAATTTCATGTCATGTGATGGAGAGATCAGACGTTCAAATGCCGATCATGTTTGAAAAGCAGAATCAATATTTCAAGTCACACACTGCAGGTTTCCGATGAGGAGAAACCATATTGGTGCTAAAAACATTCTCCAGAAAATATGTTTGTGACGATGCAATATGTCAGAATACTACAGTGAGAAGCTTTAATGTTATTTTATTGTGATAAACAATATATTACTATCAACAGTTTTGGATGCCATGTGAAATACACTTTCTGCCCGTTCCTCTTGTCATTGCACGTAAAATGATGGTCACATGATTTATATTGTAACCTAAGACTAACCAAATATTCTACTAAAATAAAGATATGTTTGCTGTAGTTTATGACCTTGTCTTTGAGGGGGGAGGGTTGGTCTAGTGGTAGCGTGATGCAGAAGGGCTGCCAATCGCTGGGTCCAGGGTTCGTATCCAGCTCTTGCCGGGTCACCTGGGCCTATGTTGGACGGCTGTTTCAAACATCCTTCGCCTCATTGCTGTGTCCTCCCCCTGTCCTAATTAGCCTACCAAGTGCATAAATATAGGACGTAAAGCCCCAATCATCCAATGACCTTGTCTTTGAAAACTAATCAACTAAATCAAGAGATCATCTGATCACTGTGTAGTGTCCAGCATCCTCTGGTTAAGGTTTGCAGAACTGCATGTTGGTTGGTTCCATACACATTTGGAGATAGATGCCAAAATAACCTTCCAAGCTCTACAGTATCATAATTATGTCTGAGAACAGGATATGATGTTGGGCCAAGAAGTTTCAATGTTGGAGTGAAATATGCGACTTGCGTAATTTCATCAGACATACTGTATAAGCTTGTATAGGCCACATAACAACTGAGCTGCTCAGTATTACAGAGTCTAGAAAAATTAATATCTGAAAAAGCTAATGTGCAGTGTAACTACTTACCTGTTGCCACCTTAAAATTTTATCATAATTTGCCAACCAGTGCAAAAGCCCCAAATCATCCATCCAGCCACCATTTTATCCATTGAAATATTCAAAGGCACTGACATATATTAAATATATATATGTGAGTGCCTAATTTTTGAATGGTAATAAAATAATTTGAAAATTGTCCAAAGTCCATGTGTATATTTTTCATTATTTGGCATGTTCACGAATTTGTGAAGGTGCAAAAACGAGCATGTGCTAGTTTGTGGCAACCTCCCATCGCAGGACTCGTTTATACTCGGCCTGCCAACAGGCTCTACAAAATGCTTAAGATTTTTAAAGCATTGTCAGCATTTTTCCGGCGTGATTTAATCAATTGTTTATGGCTTTCTACAAAGAAAACTCATTTAAACAACATACAGGCAACTATGAAACACTCAAGCATTCATTGAATTGCTTTGAAAAATCTCAAACTGTTAAGTATGTCTGTCACACTGGAGGAAAGTTAATCTTTTTTTTCTACTTCACAAAACAGTGTATGATGTGGTCAGGGTAGCTTCCCAAGCTTGCACTGAGAAGTGAGGATGGATGCAGGTGGAAGGATATAGTTATGATAGGCAGTCCCAATTCGACCCAGAGGCCAAATAAGAGGCCAAATGGTCATGTATATATCAGTCCAACAGGCCCCGGGGGGCTGCGGAGGATAAACTGACACAAACTATTAGACAGGCTCAGCTCAACTCGCATTGGTTGGGTGAACTGTCTTTAACATGCCTGTAAACATGGTATTAACCATGCAAGACTGTTAAGCCCGGTTGGGTCAGAGACAATGATAAGTGGATTCAATAATGCTAAAGGTCTAAAATTAATAATATCCAAAAAAAAATCTACACAATAAAAAAGCCGCAATCCCAATACAAATTAATGTTGACTGAGATGCAAAAAAAAAAAAAAAAAAATTCTGAGCTGTGACAATATTGTTTTTTAATATTGATATTTTGAGAAATAATCATGACATATACATGTCATAGAATTTAATAGTTAGGCTAAATAAGAAGAACAATAAACTATTCCCAAACGGTGCAGTTTGGTTACGCCTGTTTACAAAATGCCTCTTGAAATCAACCCAGCAAAGTCACAATGATTCAGCTGAATCGCGATTGCAGTCTGAGCAATGTTGTGACATTTAAGTACTCACCCTCCAGAGTAAAGTCATTACATCTGGCAAGGTTGGATAATGTCCTCAATTGCCATTTCTTCATAAAATAGAAATACACATTGTTGTGGCCTCAATTTTCGCTCATTTTACCATCGTTTTTACACCTGAAAAGCCATCCAACTTTCATATTTTCTATTTCCAGCACTCATTTATTATTCCAGACACATTCCACATCACTTGACAGCATTAGGTAACGCAAATTTAAGTTTGAACACTGCCAATACACATCCTGAATCCACACAGCCCAGAAATAAGTGTCTCACACCTGCACAAAGGACAAAGGAATTCTGCTTAATTATTTCTATTTTGACTTCATTTAATACACAATCTAGTTCTTTTTCATTGTATTTTAATTTAAACTTTGTGATTTTGCTACCTCTTATCGTTTCTGGCTCCAATACACATTGTTTTGACCTTGTTTTTCACGCATTTTACCTTCATTTTTGCCCCTGTAAAGCTATTTTATTGTTGTAATTTTCTATCTTCAGCACTCATTCAGTACTCCAGACACATACTACTACACCGGAGAACATTAGTTTTGGGGATTTCAAATCTTGAAGAGCACAGCTTAACAGAAACTTATATTGCTCTGAAGCAAACCCTCAGCAGCTGACACATTTAAAAATTCACATTGACCTGTGAAGTCTTACAGTTTTATAGACTCTTCTTAACTTTTCCTCTCACAGACCTGAGAGACTCACTGCTTTTGCCTCTAGACTCTGACAGACCTCAGAGCCTCACTCTTCTTAACTTTTCCTCTCACAGACCTGGGAGACTCACTGCTTTTGCCTCTAAACTCTGACAGACCTCAGAGCCTTACTCTTCTTACCTTTTCCTCTCACAGACCTGAGAGACTCACTGCTTCTGCCTCTAGACTCTGACAGACCTCAGAGCCTCACTCTTCTTACCTTTTCCTCTCACAGACCTGAGAGACTCGCTGCTTTTGCCTCTAGACTCTGACAGACCTCAGAGCCTCACTCTTCTTAACTTTTCCTCTCACAGACCTGAGAGACTCACTGCTTCTGCCTCTAAACTCTGACAGACCTCAGAGCCTCACTCTTCTTACCTTTTCCACTCACAGACCTGAGAGACTCACTGCTTTTGCCTCTAGACTCTGACAGACCTCAGAGCCTTACTCTTCTTACCTTTTCCTCTCACAGACCTGAGAGACTCACTGCTTCTGCCTCTAGACTCTGACAGACCTCAGAGCCTCACTCTTCTTACCTTTTCCTCTCACAGACCTGAGAGACTCACTGCTTTTGCCTCTAGACTCTGACAGACCTCAGAGCCTCACTCTTCTTAACTTTTCCTCTCACAGACAAGGGAGACTCACTGCTTTTGCCTCTAAACTCTGACAGACCTCAGAGCCTTACTCTTCTTAACTTTTCCTCTCACAGACCTGAGAGACTCGCTGCTTCTGCTTCTAAACTCTGACAGACCTCAGAGCCTCACTCTTCTCACCTCTAGCCTCTCACAAACCTGAAAGACTTACTAATCTTACCTGTTGACTCTGACAGACCTCAGAGCCTCACTCTTCTCACCTCTGCCTCTCACAGACCTAAGCCTCACTACTGTTACCTCTTGTCTCTGACAGACCTCAGAGCATCACTTTTCCTACATCTTGCCTCTCACAGACCTGAGAGACTCACAACTAATCTCTTAATTGTCTCTGGCAGACCTCAAAGCCTCTGTATACTGACCTCTTGCCTCTCATAGACCTGAGAGACTCGCACTCTAACTTCTGTCTCTGACAGACCTCAGAGCCTCGCTACTGTTATCTCTAGTTGCTGACAGACCTCAGAGCACCGCAAATTGTACCTCTTGTCTCTATTAGACCTCAGAGCCTTGCTACTCCTGCCTCTGACAGACTTCAGATTCAAACTTGCCTCTTCTCTCTGACCTCAGAGCCTTGTTACTCTAACTTCTTGCCTCTGACAAACCGGAGAGACTCGCACTCTAACCTCAAGCCTCTGACAGACCTCAGAGTGCAATTCTCTTTCACTTAAATGACGTCCGAACATGCAAAGCTATACTCTGATGTCCTGCGCATTGGTATAAATGATTCCAATCAAAGACATATATACAATCCAGGTCCCAGACCCTATGTCCAACAGAGGTCAAGCAACTCAGACTCTCTGAAATTACAGAACATATTTGATCCTTTGATGCACTCAGACAAACCCGAAGAACACTGTAGGCCTATCCAAACAAAAAAACAAACCGACAGTACTAAAAACAATACTCTAAAGGCCTGTGTATGGAATGCACAAAGTTTGAGACAAAAAACTGAATTAGTGAAGAATTTTGGGGATGAATTTGATCTCGACTTGTTTCTTTTCACAGAAACTTGGTTGAAGGCAGATGATATTGTAGAAATTGGAAACTTGGAAAGAAATGGCGAGTATGTTTATATTGGCACACCTCGGGAAGACAGACCTGGTGGTGGTGTTGGCTGCATTTTAAGGTCAGGCTTGAAAGCAAAAAAAATCAACAGCAAGAAAACCAAAACTTTTGAGCATATGGAAATCCAAATAAATCACAATGGCAAAACTATCACGATTCTTCTTGTGTACCGGCCTGAACCCTCAAACAAAAACAAATACAGGTTAACAGACTTTTTTGAGGAATTCACACAATTCTTAGCTCAGTATCAATCATATCACAATGAAGTTGTGTTAACTGGTGATTTTAATTTTCACATGAACAAGCCTAACGATGCCAGAGTCAGACAGTTCAACAGCATCCTTGAAAATGTATGGTCTTGAACAGCATGTTTCTTCACCAACCCACAAAGAGGGGAACACATTGGACCTCGTAATCACACAAAGGAACTCAATTCTAAGAGACTGTGTTGTCAGTGACTTGCTCTCTGACCATAACTGTGTACTTTTCAATGTAGCCATGGGGAAAATAAAAAGTGCCAAAAAGAAAATTGCTTTCAGAAAACTGCGCAACATCAATTTGAATCTTTTTAGAAAAGACATTGACAAACACTTGTACATGAAATTGCAAAAAGAAATCTCATCTGAATACCTGTCAAAACTGGTTCTGCTTTACAATTCATCAACTGAGGTACTTGACAAACATGCACCTCTGATTACGAAGCAGGTTACACTGCGCAAACCTACTCCATTTACTAATGCTGACATAAAAAATCTAAAAACGGCTAAGAGAAAAGCAGAGCGAACTTGGAGAAGAACTGGGCTTGAGAAAGATTGGGAAGATTTTCAGCTCAAACGAAATGCATTAAATGACCATCTCAATCAGCTGAAATCTGATGATCTGAGGGCAAAGATTGAGAATACTAAGGGAAATTCAAAGGCCATGTTCAAGGTACTTAATTCTAACCTGAACAGGAAACAAGAATTGCCACTGCCAAGTCATGAAAATAGCAAAGACCTTGCAAATGACTTCAACACATTCTTTGATGAAAAAATCAAGAAAATAAGGACGCAACTGGACTCTGGCAGCAACCACACTGCAGTTAGTGACAATTTTACAGGCAACAAATTATTTCAGTTCAAAACCCTATCAGAATCGGAAATTAAGAAATTGATAAAAAATATGCCTGTCAAACACTGTCAACTAGACCCCATCCCCACATGGTTACTGCTTGAGTGCATCGACGAATTTCTTCCATTGATAACTGGAATAGTCAACACATCATTGACCTTAGGGGAGATGCCCCTTGATCTGAAGCATGCACTGGTTAAGCCACTTTTAAAGAAAGGAGGACTTGATCTGATCAAGAAAAACTACCGACCAGTATCAAACTTGTCCTTCCTTGGAAAGATAATTGAAAGTGCAGTTATTAAACAATACATGGATCACCTTGCTCGTAGCAAACTTGATGATGACAAGCAATCAGCATATAAGCAATTTCACAGTACAGAGACCCTTCCCAGCTGACAAAACTGGTGGTTAACTGAGAGTTATCACGTGAAATTGCCCCTCAGTTATCACGTGGAAAACTGATAGGTTATTGCAAATGCTAACCACGTGATTTTGTCACCAGTTAACCACGTGATTTTCTGGGGGCAATCTTCACCAGTTAACCACATGATTTTCTGGTGAATATCTTCACCAGTTAACCACGTGATTTTCTGGGGGCCAATCTTCAACAGTTAACCATGTGATTTTCTGGGGGCCAATCTTCACCAGTTAACCACATGATTTTCTGGTGAATATCTTCACCAGTTAACCATGTGATTTTCTGGGGGGCAATCTTCACCAGTTAAAATTATTTGAGAAGAGGCAAAATCTCCAACTCGTTAACTTGGCTCTTCATCAAGCCAGTCAACTTGGACTGTTTCAAGCAATATCTTGGGCTTTCAATAGCTGTGGGACTGAAGTAAAGCCACAAGAACTTGAAGCTGAAAATTTGTCACAACCAGTGTGATGCAGTGACGCTCTTTTCAGTCTTCTTAATGGCTTACCAGAATCAAGGATTGTAGTCGTACATGATTCACATTTCGGATAACTAGTCTTTTGAAATAATATCCAATATGTGCTCCTTTTTGAGCTAATAAGCATCATTCCACCATATACTGAGCATTAATTCAGATTTAGAAATCATAATCATTTGTTTAATTCGTTTAAACTCAGTTAAAGTAAACTTAGTGCGGAACTCGGTAAACAGCTGTGTTTCTAGTACAGGTGGCTCCATCTATATTTCTGGGCGGCAATCTTCACCAGTTAACCACGTGAAGAAAAACATGTGATAACTCTCAGTTATGTCATGAAGATAGTGAAGTGATAATCTGGTGAAGTTCATCACATGGTTATCCTGTGAAAATGCTGGGGAGTTTTTTCACGTGAAGAAAAACACGTGATAACTCTCAGTTATGTCATGAAGATGGTGTAGCGTTAATCTGGTGACATTCATCACGTGGTTATCCCGTGAAAATGTGGGAGTTTTTCTCACGTGAACCCAAACACGTGATAACTCTCAGTTATGTCATGTTCACCAGTTTCCCCCCGTGTTTATCACGTGAACTTCACGTGCATTGTCAGCTGGGTTCTAACAAAGATCCACAATGACACAATGTTGAATATGAGCAAGGGTGAAATTACAATGCTTGTACTGCTAGATCTGTCAGCTGCTTTTGACACAATTGATCACAATATGTTACTGGCAAGATTGAAAAACAGATACGGCGTGTGCAACTCAGCTCTCAACTGGTTTAAGTCATACATTTCAGAAAGATCACAATCAGTCTTGGTAAATGACCAAACATCAGATAGGCTTCATCTCAAATTTGGTGTCCCTCAAGGGTCTAAGCTTGGTCCAATCCTATTCAATTCTTACATTGCCCCACTTAGTGAAGTTGCCTCACGAAACCAAATTGAGGATCAGAAATACGCTGATGATGAGCAACTCATTATATCATTTAAGCCAAACGTCACAGATCAAGAAATAGCAATTGAGAAAATGGAGAAATGCATTACGGAAATTAGAAATTTTCTCCATGAAAACAAACTGTGCAATAACGGTGACAAAACAGAACTTCTCTTGATTGGCACGCCACACCAACTGAATAAACTTCAGCTTTCATCAATCAAAGTTGATAATGTTTCAATCAAAACAGCAGAGGATGTCAGAAATTTAGGTGTGACCATGGACAAAAACATGACAATGGAGAAACAAGTAAACAAAATGTGCCGAAATGCCTACTTTAATCTGCGAAACATTTCCAAACTCCGAAAGTCTATGAACAAAGACATAGTAAAAACTGCAGTAAATGCTTTGGTCACACCCCACCTGGACTATGGTGATGGCCTTTTGTATGGCATATCTCAGCATCTAATGAACAAACTTCAGGTAGCCCAAAACTCAGCAGTTCGTCTCATAGAGAGGTTACAACGACATGACAGTGTGGGACCACACAGAAAGAAACTTCATTGGCTGCCAATTCCTGCCAGAATACAGTTCAAACTGATGACCACAACTTGGAAGGCATTGAACAACCAAGCACCAACATACATTCAGCAACTCGTCCAACTCAAACCCAACCTGTGCCATAACCTAAGGAGCAACAGCAAACTTTTGTTGATGGAACCAGCTTCAAGCAACCACAATAAATTTGAAGATAGAGCTTTCTCTTTTGCAGCACCAAAACTCTGGAACAAGCTACCAGGAAGTGTCATGGCTGCAGAGACTCTGGATTCATTCAAGATAAAACTAAAAACCCACTTGTTTAAAACATTTTACAAATAACAGCCAACTCACACGAGCGCTTTTGAGCAGTTTACTGGAAAAGGCGCTATATAAATTACTATTATTATTATTATTATTATTATTATTAGTATATAGACTATAGAGCCTCATGTAGTATCTCCCTGATAAATACTGAGGCCTATTGTCAGCAAAGTACATGTATAAGTCCATCAACAAAAGCTAAGTTCAAAATATATCCATGTTCGCATGAAGAGAATAAATCAGGGGCGGACTGGCGGCATTTCAAGCCCCGTGGCAAAATAAGGCAATGGGCCCAATGTCCTTGCTATCGGCGATATTTTAAAATAGTAAAGCAAATTACTACGTTAAAACTAGGGTGGGGGCCCACACAAGAGGGTGATGTCCTATTCAGAAAGTGTGGCTACAACACATATTCACATAATCAAGAACATGAATGCAAAATTGGACTATTTTCTTGAAATTGTCATTTTTGGCACCTTGGATGGGCCCCTGAGTGGATGGGCCCGTGGCATCTGCCACTTTGCCACATAGGCCAGTCCACCCCTGGAATAAATCCTTTTCAATGCTAAATATTCCATAGAATAGCTGTTATAGTTTTGGCCTGTGGTTAGACTGCATTTTTGTTCACCGCAACACTGCAAAAAGTGAATTACAAAAGGAGTAGATGCTATGGGTTAAATTAGTACTTATGTATAAGCAATGAAATGCTTTTGTTTTGTGTGAATATCCCGGAACTGACTCATGTATCTTGGGTTTGTGGTTAGACTGCAGTCTCTTCAAGCTTGACTCTTACAGTTGAATTTGTACAGATGTCTTTTCATCACCCACTTAATTTTTTCAGTTCATATCACACCCGTAGGATCACACCACCCGGGCTTTGGATCCAAGGTTCTTGTTCTGGTTTTACTTGTATCAGTTTGATACACAAGTTCCAGTAGGGGAAAGGCAAGTTACTGGTCCATACACCCTACCTCCTGGTGGTGAAAATATCATTTGAGAAGGCATTGCCATTTGTTAGAACATAGGTGTAAGGGGGCAACCATTATAATCAGGGGGGGCTTGCAGTTTTCCTCAGCGGGAAATTAAATTTCAAAGTAACGGCGACCGTAATTATTTGTTTCATGAGCATGAAGTCCCTGAATATTCATTCCTAAATGAAGCATCACCTTCTTAAGAAAAACCCCCACCAGATATTATTTATTTCAAGACAGCCCAGAAAGAATTAATTCATTTCATCAAAACTGACCAAGAAATTATTTATTTAAAAAAACACCAAGCACCCCCCCCCCTCCGGCCCCCCTTGAGATGAAATGGTGGCCCACTAAACCAACTTGTAAATTATTTATTTTGCAGTTGGGAGATTTTTGACATGTGCTAACACTAGAAATACCCATTGACTTAGGATGCATCAAAGGTTGGGAAATGGATACTACAAGTATATATACCTACCTAGGAAAGTGCCTAGCTGTTTAGGCAGAAAGGATCATTTGTGATAGCTGTGCATGCAAAAGCCCCTTGTGACAGATATTGTTACTTAAATTTGCACTGGACTGTGCTGTCCTCTTTGGGAAAGGGTGTGGTGAGGCCACTCCCTGCTCATTTATCATTCTCCATTCGGTTTGCTGGCTAATCTTTCTTAAAATTGTATCAACTAACCTGCCCTAGCCCTACAATGCAATGTTTGTTTGTGTTTTACGCCTCTGCAGCACCTTAGTGGGCCATATCGAGGCAGGCGATCGCCGTATGATGATGAGATGAGAAGACTGGGAGTCTGGCACTTACCCTATTAATTCAGGGATGCCCAGGGTCTTTCAGTTGCCCCAGCATAGAATACTGGATACAACCCGCCTCCATTTAATGTCCCATGGGCTCGGACTAAAGTCAGTTCTCGGGGTGAGATTTAAACCCACGCCCAGAAAGCCAGTTGACAAGCGCACTTACCAATTAGGCCCAAGTGGGCACACGACGTAATCCCCGACGTTGCTAATTGGTGAAGGGCTGGTCTGTTGGTCACGTAGATATGTATGGTGGAGATTATGTCGCCCCCACGTGAACACGACGTCGGGGTTTTTTTACAACATTGCCACAACGTCGCAAGCTAACGTCGAACTCCTGACATTGCCTCACAATGTTGTAAAACTTCGCCACAACGTTGCATGCTAACGTCATATCTTTGACGTTGCTTCACAACGTTGTGACAACATAATTTCAACCATACAATTCTACGTCATTTGACGAAAAGTGTGACGTCGTTGCAACGTTGCTGCAACGTCGATGTGCCCATGGGGGCCACGGGCAAACTCTACAATACAATGCAATGCTATCAGACCCTATGCTTCTGTGCTTGGTTATAGTGATGAATCCTTTAGTTTTAGGAAATTGAAGACAAAAACAACGCAGAAGCGTCTCCCTCATTCAAACAATGTTTGCAGAAAATGCTAATCTAATTTTATGGTTGTTTAATCTGAATTATTGTTCAGTGAGCCGGTTTACTAGCCTTTCTCCTGCGATCGTCTGTGCCATCAATTCACAATTGACTTTTTGGGAACTAAAGCATTAAGCCAGAATAATATGGTTTGAAAGAAATGATATTTGCCTATTCAGTGTGGATTCAGAGATTCTTGTACAATGTACTCGTATATGATTTGATATGCATTGCAGCCGACTCTGGGTCTTTCAAGTCTGAACTTCAAAGTTTTAAGAAATAGGGAAATTCATTTCTGTTGCCGTGGAAACAAAAAGTCTATTATTTAGTCCAAATCCGACCAATAAAAGGTGTGTAAATAATCATAAATGTAACACTAAATATGCAATTGAAGATGAGCGAAAATATTTCTTAAAAGCCGCAAGGTATGTCCTTTGTGGCAGGTATTCTACGTAACTGCGATGTATTGCTGTCCTTCAATGGACTTCTTCAAGTAGATTGTCTAATGCAAAAACCTCTTTCCCATCAATCTTTTTATCTTGTTTACTTCCTGACCAATGACAGTTAATGCTAGGAAATCCTGTGGATGTTGGCCTTCAACTTGCTGCTCTACCAACCTTTAACTCCACCAAGTTGACAAGGCTTAGGCACTGATTCCTTCCTGATAAGAGTACTCAGTTTGCTGAATGCTTCAGACCACAAGTTAATGGACTTGTAAATAGAAACAGAGGAAGTAGGCCTATGAGGGACTGCATTAGATAGTTCATAAATCATTATATCTTCATGATCGTTTCGCCTTGCAGTAACACTCCAAAGAACCCAAAAGCGGTAAAGGGTTGTTTCTATAGGGCGAGTTGCTTCTCAGCATAATTTTCTTGTCTTGTTTTTCTCAATCATGCAGTCCATTTGTCTTGTAGATAAAATTCCTTTTTTACAGAGTGAATTATTATGCTTATAAGTTTTCACTGCATGGTTCCATCCTGGGTACCTACATATGACGCAGGGGCACCCCATGATCTGTTATACAAAATACTGTGGCTGTCATTGCTGCTGTGTTGAACCACATGGAAATTGAATGCCATAAATGTCGATCGCCCCAGATTCCTATACTTAAGAATCTCTGTATATATTGAAAGATAGATCAATGCAAGTGTCTTGACCTTCATGCCCTAGCAATCTAAGGCCATCAATCTTAAATTCTAATATTGAAACCGGCTCACTGCAGCCTTGGTCTCAAAACATTGCTTCATAACAGTTTTATTTGCTGTAACTTTTAGCAAGGATCATCCACAAGGATCATTACTATTTATTTTTAAGTTCCAGAAAGTTTGATGAATAGAGTTAAGCTTACATGAAGTGTGTAGGCCTCATTGGTTTGACTCTGGGTTGTTGGTGTGTAATGAAGAACTTTGAAAATCGTTGAAAATGGAGATTAACTTTGTCGTTGTTTTAGCCTTCCCCTTTGGCACATACTTCTGCGGCTGAGCTGAAATGTTGCTGCATATTCCCAATTGTGAAAATTTTCATTCATATTGATTCCTCAACTCCACCTCAGAATTTCTAAGGTGATATTGAAAGACAGATAAAAAAAGAGTCTGGACCTTGAGTCTACCCTTCATACCCCAGCAACCTAAGGTTGTCTATCTTGAATAAGACTGACATTCGAACTGCAACAATGCAGCTTTTTTGGTCTCTTTCAAGTGAATTTATAGAATAACTTCAGGTCAAGATCATTATAAGGATTCCAAATAACTACTGCTATCTGTGATACATTTAGAAAAGTTTAGAGGCCAAGTGGCTTGCTATCAAAGAACTACCAATAAGATTGTTAGTGAATCTCAGTGTTATCTCACTTCACCTTTGAGACTCCCCTAGCCTTTTTTCACTGATTGACCATGGCAGACCATCCCATGTGGCTGACTGCCACACAATCACAATGTCTCCCTTTCCTTCAACTGACTTCTTTGAGTAGACCCGCTTTTGCCAAGGTCGATTTCGAATCAACCTTTATCTTGTTTCCTTCCGGACCAATTACAGTTAATGCTAGTAAATCCTGTCGATGTTTACCCTTAAATTGCTGCTCCATCATCCTTGGACTGCGGCAAGTTGACAAGGCTTAGTCACTTGTCAGAAGCATCCTGATTCCTTCCTGATAAGAGTACTCAGTTTGCTGAATGCTTCAGACAACAAGTTATTAAAAAACGTAAATAGAAACACAGGAGATATGAGAGACAAGAGAGACCACAAAAAGTGTCTTTATCTTCATGATCCTTTCACTGACACTCAGAAGAACACAAAAGCAGTAAAGTACCGTAGAACGGGGTGACTTTGAAACAGTCCGGGGTGACTTTGAACGCCTTTCTGAAAAAGATTGATCCTCTGTGAATGCAGATTAAATAAGATACTGGAAGCTTATATACCGTACAAGGGTAGCTTATTTGCATTCACAGAGGATCAATCTTTTTCAGAAAAGCGTTCAAAGTCACCCCGGACTGTTCAAAGTCACCCCGTTCTACGGTACTATGTATTGTTTCTATAGCGAGTTGTTTCTCAGCATAATTTCATTTCTTGGTTTTCTCAGTCAGTCCGTGTTTCTTGTAGACAACATTTCTTTTTACATGGTGAATTAATATGCTTGCTGAATAAAATTTCACTGGTTCCGGTGTATGAATGGCTGTTAATTATTGGGACATTAGTTCCAGAGCCAGTTGATTACACAGCTTTTCAGTTAAGTTAATGGCCTTAACTAATCAGATTTTATAAAGTAAAGTAAAGTATAAAGTATTTATTGACCATATTTACATATATGTACAATGCTATTTACATTTTCCATCACCAAAAAGCAATATATATGGCAGGCTGACGCCAATGCAGGCGTATTTGCCTTTATCAGTAAATATATGTAAAATAATATCATATAAATCAAAACATAAAATATAACCAGTGAAGCATTATCCAAATTTTTTATCACAATATTTACAGAATAAATCAATCTATACAGAAACTAGAAATACTTCTAATTAACAAATTGAAAGCCAATATTATTGTTAGGTGCTGCCTCCGGATGCCCCGTATTTGAGGCTGCCAAATCACGTAATGTTTCAAAATTGACCAGAAAAAAATCTGTTGAGAAGCTTTTGAACTGGCTTTCATCCTCTCTTGCACTTCTCTGCAGCAGAAACTCTGTGGCTGTCATTGCTGCTGTGTTGAACCACATGGAAATTGAATGCCATAAATGTCGATCCCTCAGATTTCTACACTTCAGAATCTCTGTATATTGAAAGATAGATCAATGCAAGTGTCTGGACCTTCATACCCTCGCTATCTAAGGCCATCAATCTTAAAAGTAACTCTGATATCGAAACCGGCTCACTGCAGACTTGGTCACAGGACATTGGTTCATAACAGTTTTATTATTGCTTGAACTTCTGGCAAAGATCACCAACAAAGATCACTGTCGTTTCTTTATAAGTTTCAGAAAGTTTGATGCCTCTTCAGCTTGTAATGAAGAACTTTGAAGATTGGTGAAAATGGAGATTAACCTTAAAATTTAATTTTTAACCTTTCAAGCTAGCTTAATGAGGTCCTGAAACCAACACCATTTCTCTTCCCTGTGGGAGGCGCGTACTGTGAGCTGAAATGTTCTGCATTCCAGAATCTATAATTATAGTGAAAGACTGATGCATATACTTTTTGCTCCTTTTGTGTTAATTATTAACAAAACCTCTTCAGGCCAAGATCACTATGAGGATTATTAGTGTATTATCTTTGGCACATTTAAAATAAAGTTTTGGGACTAATTGGTTTGCTGTAAGACACCATACACTAAGAACTAACAATAGGATTGTTAGTGAATCTCACTTCACCGTTAAATCTTTGAGACTTCCTCTACAGATATGAGGCCTTTTTGTAGACCATCCCTTTTGACTGATTTCCGCCCAATCTTTGTGTTTCCCTGTCCTTCAACTAACTTCTTAAAGCAGACTGGCTTATGCCAAGGTCAATTTCACATCAATCTTTTATCTTGTTTCCTTCCTGACTGCTGAAAGTTAATGTTGTTATAGCAAATCCTGTGGATTCAACTTGCTGCTATACCAACCTTTATTACAGATCTCATATTAGTGTGCCATGTTCTTTTAACTGCCACAGTGCTCAGCTGATGTCAGTATGAGCATATTGGTGTCACGGTGGCAGTTTCAGCTGTGTTACTTGTGCCCTTCCTTGATCAGATCATTACAAATCCAAAACAAACTGCTAAAATGTTAGTCAGCACTGGTCATTCTGTTTGATGTTTTGAAAACACCCAAAAGTTTATAATCCCTGCTAACATGCTCCAATTAAATAAACCATCTTGTTAAAAAGTTATTACACATATGAAAACAGATCAATCAGTTGTTATTCACACTTAGCCAGTAAGCCTAATTTGTTATTAGCAGTTGGAATCAATACTTGAGCGGTGGCCTCAAATGCTCACAGGGAGTGCCCAGATAGTGATGTCAGTATTGAGATACTGACATCATCTCTGCATATATTCACATGTGACATGGCACACTTATATGAGATCTGTAATAACGACACCAAGTTGACATGGCTTAGCCTCTTGTCAGAAGCATCCTGATACCTTTCTGATACGATATCCAATTTGCTAAATTTTTCAGACCAAAAGTTGTATAGAAATTTAAATGGAAGCACAACAGGCATGAAAGACAACAAAAACCAGAGAAAGCATCTTTGATTTCTTATTTATTGTTGCACTAGATACCAATAATGATATGATCCAACACTTTCATTTATGAAGAGTATGAAACCTCTTTAATCTTATAATAGTAGTAACTAGGGGAGACCGGGGTAAGTTGTGCCATTTTTTTCGTCAGGCTGATTTTCCGAAAAACCAAAGCCTAATCATGCAATCTGAAAATCAGACATCAAAATATAATACATTGGCCAGAATCAACCAAAGTTTCAGGGCAGTCCGACCATTGGGAAGGTCATGGCAGGCATTTGAAAAAGTAGGTCAAGTGGCACAACTTGCCCCGGTACCGGGGTAAGTTGTGCCGCGTAACGGGGTAAGTTGTGCCGCTTAATTTACTCCAAAAAAATCTTGTATTTCACCCGTTTCTTCAGATAGATCATTTGTATCATGTTTATAACGTATGACTGACATGTTACATGAAACTAATCAGACATTTATGAGCCATTTTATACACAAATCAAAAATGCTGAAAAAAACAGAATTTTTTATTGTTTAGAGGGTGTTATAACTCTTTTAACATGTGTTCCTTTCATTGTAAGTTATTTCACAACATTTTTAGGCCTTGCGTAAAATTAAGACAAAAAACGATGAATAAAATATTAATTCCTATGTCAAACCATTGGCACAACTCACCCCGATAAAAACGGCACAACTTACCCCAAATCGATTTTCTGTATGAAACTGGTTGTCAAAAATAAACAAACAATGCAAAATGAAATCTAACAACAGAAATGTCTAGATATACCTCTTAACTCCATCCCACCAGAGGGACATTATCTTATTACAAAAACCAAATGACTGAGAAACCAGAATTTCAGTCCTCGGCACTTCAAGTTTTCAGCAACAAAATTGAATTTATTAGTGTAGCTTTTCATACCTTTACATTTGGTAGTTTTTTTCTTGGTGCCTGATAATGTTGACCAAGTGGGTATATATGGGTGGCATTTGCCCAATTCATTTAACCCCAACAGTGGGCGGCACAACTTACCCCGCGGCACAACTTACCCCGGTCTCCCCTATATCTGAAATTCATAAGGCTAATTTCTGGATATATTATAATAATTAATTGATCTGTTGATGTAAATTTCCATTCTTGTCATTAATGTATCTTTGTTTAGAGGTGCTGAAAGGACGATGACTTCCTCGGATCGTATGTTGATCTCATCACTGTAATGCCAGTGTAATGGCTTCTCTGAAATCAAGGAATTAAGGATCGATTAATGATTGTTCGATTTATGTCCCCCTAATGCAACTGCAATATGCTGCTTTCAACATTTTACATAAATATTTAGAAACATGAAATTTGAAACCTTTGTCTTTTAAAATGGTGAATGCGGAAAAGAAAAGAAAAAAAAAAAGAAGGAATTTTATATCTCTGAATTGTGGTTGAACCTTTCTGTGATGAGTATTTCTTTTGCATTCCTAGAAATAAAAACTTGAGATATGCCAACCACTGCAAGGATGGTCAATGTATGTTTTAAGGTTCATTTTACTTGTATGTCACAATTTGTGCTATGTAATAAAAAAGAGCTTAAAAGGTGTACCTTTAATTTCAGGTCATGAATTAAGCTGAATTGTATTCATTTACACAATATATATATATATAAAATATATAATATATATATATGGTTAATTTTTTTCGGGATGAACATTTTGTGATCAAGAGGAAGTTGATCCCCGGTTACAATCTTCTAGCTAACATGAAGCTCAGCCCAATCAATGTGTCAGCCATATTTCGACCAGAGGCATCTGTTATGTTGCTAAATCTGGTAGACAAAGCTAGGAAATTGTGAAGTTTCCAAATGTCATTCCTTTCCTGTTGTCGTCCCAGAATATCCAGGATGACGGATGTAATGGGATGTTAGTAACAGATGTGACATTAGTTTAATCTGGCAGCAGACTGACTGCCTTGTCATCTTTAAATATTCATAAGGAAATGTCATCTGCAAGACAATCTCAAGCGATTATAAATGACATGATCTATGTTGGATTTTTGGTTGGTTCGTAATTCTCCTTAAAGGGCCACACTCATCAAAATGACAGATTCGTTCATTTTTTTCCTTATAAAAGAATGGGCTACCGCAAGTGCATCCTGTAAACCGTAAAAAAAAATGGTTTTAAGCACAGATCAAGAAAAATATATGAACTTGGGATTTTAGCAATATTTTGTGTCCCCACTGCATGTTCAGTCAGCTGATGAGTGACGTAGGGTAGGGTGGACCTCCCCCCTCTCCAATTAATTGAACAAATTTGAGGTGTCCACCTGATATGCTGTGACAAACTGTCAAGGAATTAAGAAATATGACTTGATATGATATTACTAGCTGTGAATTTGCTACACTTGGGAAGAGGCTCATTTGTGCAAATGACAATAGGTGTAAAAAAAACTGAATAAAACAATTTACAACTTACAATCATTCAGCCATGCACTGAAATTTGATTGGTTGATTTTCTAAAGGTTGAGTGAATAAGCAGTGACTGATATGGACCACAATTTGCAAGACCAGATCGCAAAATGTACAATTAGGGCCTAAATGTATGGGTACCTGGACCTATTTGGACGGCTGTTTCAATCATCCTTTGCCTCATTGCCGTGTCCTCCCCCTGTCCTAATTAGCGTACCAAGTGCATAAATACAGGACGTAAAGCTGCAATTATCCATCTATCTATCTATCTATCTATCTATCTATCTATCTATCTATCTATCTATCTATCTATCTATCTATCTATCTAGCCAGTCTGACTGTCTGTTTGTCTGTTTATACACATCACATGTGTGTCCATCTTCAAATTCTTTCTATCTAAAATACCAGTTGCTGCCATCACAAGATGCGTTCTGGGCTTGGCAAATATGAGGCAAAATAACCAGTGCCAAATAAAGTAAAAAGAACCAGCCAATCAGCACCCCAGTATTTATAATTATTCATATGGATGAGAGTTGGGGCGGAGTTGGCAATAAAATAGACATTCTCACAAGCGTTTAAAATATTTTACACAGTTTCAGCTTGTCTCAGATTTACATTGTCAGCTTTTTAAGCTTCATCTCCTTGTTCATAAAACATTTCACAGCTAGGCCTCACCATTCTTTCATACCTCCAGAGGTCATAAAAGGTCATCTATTTGTTTATTCATTACCCAGTCCTATGTGACTTGCTCAGTTTCTCCCTACAGGAGTCGCTTTTGCTTGTGCCAAAAATTTGGCCAAAATCAGTAACTAAAATAATTTTTTTCATGGGTTTATTTTGGGAGAAATTCAAAAGGATCACTGTCCTGTTTCTGTAAATGGTACATTTGAAGCTCTCAACTAATAAAAAAATTGCACTATTTTTTTTTGTCTGAGTTCTTGATGAAATGTTGTATTGATTATGTTTTAGCATATTCTGTCACCAGAAAAAAAAAGGAAGTTCTTTGACTCTCTAATTTGACTTTTTATGGCTCGACTGCTTACTGCATGCTTTTAAAAGATGCTTCTCTCCCAAAAGGTCTGTGAGTCTAAAAAATTCTAAGATTTTGATGTGACTATGCACTCACACAGATGAGATTATATACATGTACATGAATTGCATGCAAGTAGATTAAATAATTTTAATTAAACAAAGCGTTGGTGCTTGCCATTGCAAAGTCAGCACTCTCATGACAGAACACTGAAAAAAAAAACAGGTTTGTGTAAAACAGACAAAATACACTTTAGCTGGTGTCCGTCCAAAATTTTGTGTATATCAGAAACTGATACGATTTTTATGTGAAATAGACAAGGAAATTGTCCGTCGTGATCATTTTTTTTTGTGTGATTTGATCAAAGAAATATCAATAATACACGTACATTTTGTCTAAATGTACACAAAGAGTTTGGACGGACACCAGCTAACGGGTGTTTTTTCTGTTTTACACAAACCTTTTTTTCAGTAAAAAGTTGCGATAATGCGGCTACATCTGGGCATATTTCTGTGGTGACTTTAGTGCTACATTTATACAAATATTTGTATGATTTTATGGCTGTCACCTCAGCTTACCAGAGTGTGATCAATCATGAAGAGACCGTGCCATACATTCATCACAATTTCTGGAGGGCAGAATTGAGAACACTTCAGTTGCAGTGGGTGCCTGAGGATAATATATATGTGCATTATAGAGTTTCATGTCTTGGTTGCATCCTGTAAGCATGGTAATAACACATGAACACAATTTGTAATGCTGAGTACTAGCATCTAACAACCTGTTAGTGAGTGTTTTGTTAGTAATCATTCATTCATCAGGCATAGGACAAACATTTGTCAGGTCATCAGAATTAAAAAGAAATGTTCTCAATTTTTCAAAATTCGGCTATGCAAGTACAATGTGAACTTATGTTTTTTTGTTTTTCAACCCGTCTTTTAATAAATGTTTCTTTCTTTCTACAGGAGTCTGTCATTGACTAACATCCACAATATGGATGAAAACATGCAAATCCAACGAAAATTTATGTCACAATGGTCTTGCACATCTTTACTGACTGTAGAGAGGAAGGTCCTCATACTCAGATATATTGGCCTTATAACTGCCCAGGCATTCACAGTTGGCCATAACCAAGGCATTTATCATCGCATATCGGGACAACCTGACCAATACTGGAATTTGGGCTTTGGGAACTATTTGGCTAACCAATTTGTCTGTTTCTTAGTTTTTACAGTGTTCTGTGAAGTATTTGTCGTAACTTTTAAGTCCAAAGCCAATTGATATTGGATGTGGTTTTGATGGGCATACACTGTTTCAAATCTAAGAACACCTCGATTGCAATTTGACAAATTTATGAAGGCACATTTTGAAAGCTTGAGAAATGGGCACTTGAGAAACGGACTTCACATAGATTGACATCTCTTTTATTGCATGATACAATAATACAATTTTGAAATAACATATTACTCCGCCTTGATAAGACACACCGATGTTGCAGTTGTGAAACAGCACTTGCTCAAGGGATTCTTGGCAGTTTCACACTGACACAGACAGCAAGTGTTATCCAGCTATGTCTGGGTCTTTCTATATGCTTGCAGTTCTTTGTAGCAGAACCTTTGGTCACAACGTAATGACCTCACTCCATTCTGGAAAAACCTCTCTTGATCTGTGAGGCTGAGAAGCAAAACATTTCTATTAAGCTCACCAGCTGTCTAGAAGAACACTGGTCACCCTGAATGACCTTATGCTCCATTGTGCGTACATATATTTGAAAGAACAATCACGGACAGTTTTAAATTATACATTGTACACGCACATGTATATAAATTTATATGTTAGTCCGTCTGTTCAAGTATTATTAAAAGAATTCTATGGATATTTTGCTGAGGTTAATAGCTTTTACTACGGTACACTGTTGCAGTATTTAGACGTAGGCACATGCCCACAAGACAGACACTGTCAATCATGTCTGATATCCTCCTTTATCTTCAAATATATTGTTCTCCTCTTTAAAAAAGTGTGTTTACTGCTAATATGCACTGGGAGCGACCAGAGTATCAGGAAATTAAAAGCACTGGAGACATCAAGAGCATCTCAGAGGCATTAAAATTGATTAAATGTTCATATTCCTATGTCAAAAGCAGTTCATATTCAGTCATCTCAGCACGTCAATAATCGTTATGTCTTCTAAAAAAAAATGCAACACACAAACTCTTAGCCATAACATTTATCAAGAGGTTTGGGCCATGGTGATATGGTGACCTACAAAACTAAGCAACCAGCAAACAACCTGCAAGAATCCCATAACCCATTCTTAAATCATCCAGTTGTCTAGAAACACCATGGCGAATGTCTGGGTGGTGATCATCCCTGCAATGGCTTTATACTTATAGTAATGACAACAGTGAGCTCAGTATGAGCTGGTCTTTGAATTTCAGGGTAGTATTACGTGTATTTGACTGCAGCAATCATAAGATAGGGGTTAAAAGATCATCAGAAACATGACTCCACAGCATAGTTATCTCTGATTACTGCAGAGTGAATGAGTGGAAGGTTCACAGTTACACTTATATGGCATGGCTGATACAATTTGCCAGAAGCATGGAGAACCTAACAACTCTCATGCATCGTCAATAATTTACAAACATTGCTTAATTTTTAAAATCTGAAGCCTGATGCTTACAAAACTACAACAGAACTTGTACCAAAGACTGAAGCAATCAATACATGCAACTGAACAACCAGTGACCAATGTATGACCAATGAGATGAATTCCATGAGACCAGCCCTTCTGGCCTCATAACTACCCAAGGATCCAGAGATGGTCATAACCCATGCATTTATCATGGAATATCTGGACAACTGGATCGATTCTGGAATGTTGGGTTTTCGAGAATTCTTTGGCTAATGTGAATGCTGTAATTGCTGTATGTAGCTCAGATTGTGGTTGTCATGACCATTGTTAAGCTTAACCGCAATGACTCAAAATTACTTGAGGATTGTATATATAACAGTGATGGATGTGTTCTGATGTTGTAATGATTTAAATAAATTGCCTGATTTATGGACTTCAACTTGCATATTACTTGAACACTGGCATCTAATTGTTCCACAGCTTTTCTTGTTTCAGATAGAGTAGGTCGGGGCAAGAAGCCCGGGTTAGGTGAGAGGCCCCCCAGGCTTATATCCAAACTTACATTTTTGGTGCGTTTATCTATTGATAGGATTGAAGCTAGAGGCGTTTTAGGTGACATCACAAATTTTCAGGGCAAACAGCACCAAACCATAGTAGAAATTAAAGAAACAAAAAAATGTGCATGGTTTTTGTAACTTTGACTAATTCTTTGAAAGGGGCTTTCAGAAATAACTTTGGAAATTTTTCAAAGTATAATGGATATCTGCATCGCTTCACTTTATGACCATCACATAAATATGACTTGGATTATGTTTTTTGCATTTTAGTTCGAAATATAGAGGTCAAATTAAAATATGTGGGTTTGGGGCGAGAGGCCCCACATGATATGGGGCATGAGGCCCCCTTCACTGGGGGGTCGAAGCTGCTTCAGGAACCATTTAATAATGTGTACTTTACCTTAAATCATGATAGAATAGCTACTTAAAATAGAAAAAAATTGGCTTGAAATTGAAACAGGGCAAAAAATATTAAAAAATAAAAGTGTGAGCAGAAAAATTCTGAAATTCAGAAAAAGTTAATAGAATGTCTTAAAAACAATAGAAGAACCCTTAGAAATAACTTTTAGGCTGAATGTGCTCGCAAAAAAAATTGCCATAGGATTATAATAGGGGGGCTTCTTGCCCAATGGGTGGGGTAAGAAGGCCATTTTAATTTTTTTACAAAAATGGCCATAACTCCTTTATTAAAATTGGTAGACATTTGTTTCACTAGTTATTAGTAGAGTCAAGTGGTCCCTTCCAGACAGCATAAGCATTCAAATAATCGCCAATAAAAAGTAGGTCAAATCGCACCTCGAAGTTAAGGGGGGCCACATGCCCCGACCTACTCTAGACGGATGTTTCCTGGCATATTACTGGACAACTTCAGGAGGCTTCAAAAGAGAAAACACTTGACAAATATTATGCACATTACCGTATTTAAGAAAGTTACAGACCAAGGGGTTTGCCATCAGACACCATATACTCTGAACTACATATAAGGTTGTTAGTGAATCTCACCTTTCCTTTGAGACACCCTTAATAGACAAATGGTCTTTTTGCAGACCATTACTTGTGGCTCACTTCCACCCAGTCTCTGTTTTTCTGTCCTTCAACTAACTTCTTAAAGCAGACTGGCTGATGCCAAATTCAATTTCACATCACCTTTGTATCCGTTTCATTCTCGACCACTGCAAGTTTATGCCAGTAAATCACGGGGCCGTATGCTTGCAAGAACAGGCACAAATCCAGCTTCACTGTTCAAGCGATGAAGCTTTACAACCAAACAGACGCTAAATTTATTGATGTGGTTAAATTTGTACATGTATTTTATTTTCAATTTTTGTCCGAGCAGAGTGAGTGAGAATTCAATTATCCTTTTTTAGGATTCAATAAAGTTGACTTGACTTAACTTTACTTGACTTGGGCTCAGCCACTTGTCAGAAGCATCCTGATTCCGTTGTGATACAATCCACAATTAGCTATTTTATTTAGACAAAAAGTTGTAATCAGAAATGTAAACACAAGAGGTATGTAAGATAAGAAAGACCACAAAAAGCATCTTTATCTTCATTAGTGTTTATGATCTTATTTATTGTTGTTCTGTATGCAAGTAGTGATAAAACACTTTCATTTATAACAAAGTGATGGGATGAAGTCTTTTAAATTGAAGAGCTGACATACATGTGACATTCATTAAGCAATTGTCTTGAAATATAATATATTCATTTTTGTAAGCTTCAGTTCTAGTCATTAATCTGTCTTTGCTTTGATGTACTGAAGAAGATCCTTTATATCATATTAAAACAACACAGTACATCTGCAGAACTCGCAATCCGAGTTGGGAGGTCAGAACAGAATTTATTGTTCTAGATTTCACCAAGGTGTATCATTTCCTTATATCACCTTGCAATTTGTTAATAAAGTTGAAGTGTAGCAATGCATTTGTCTTCAGTGTCAGAGTGTAATAGACACTTCTAGTATTTCATGTGATAGATCACTTTCACGGCAGACAATGCTCTCCTTTCTTGATTATGATTGGGATCTGCTTACTTACATTCTTTTAAGTCTCACAAGTTTATCACATCACTGTAACGGCCTCTCTGAAATTAAGGAATTAAGGACTGATTAATTATTGTTCAATTTATGCCTCTCTTGTGCAACTAAAATATGCTGCTTTCAACATTTTACATATATTTAGAAACATGAAAGTTGAAACATGCATTTTTGAAAATGGTGAATGCGGGAAAAAAAACAAGGATTTTTGTTTCCCTGAATTGTGGTTGAACCTTTTTGTGATGAGTTTTTAATTGCATTCCTAGAAATACAAACTTGAGACATGCCAACCACTGCAAGGATGGTGAGTGTATGTTTTCAGGTTCATTTTACGTATATGTCACAATTTCTATTATTCACAATTTCTATTATTCAATTTAAAAACCTATATTGACTATTTCAATGAATCAACCAGTAAACTTGATGCCATTTGCTTGCAGGAGACATGGCTCACGGCAGACAGTGACTTGTCATTGCTTCAGCTTCCAGGATATCACTTAATTTCTGTTGGTAAGTCATGCAGTGCCCATGGTGGAGTTTGTATATATCTAAAAGAACACTATGATTATAAAATTATTAACTTAGATACTTCTTCTGAATTCTGGGATGCCCAATTCATAGAAATAACGGTGAAGGATAAATATAGCATAAATAAAAAGTTAATTATGGGAAATTTTTACAGACTTCCTCGTCCCAATTATGAGAATATATACAACTTTATAGATGATGTCAATGCTATATTTGATAAACTTAAAAATTATAAGTATGTTATTATCACTGGGGATTTCAACATAAATTTATTAAATGTAAAGCAGAATACTTCTGTGTGCGACTTTCTTAACAATGTGATATCAAATGGCTATCTTCCAAAAATAACCGTCCCAACTCGTCTGACCCAGCAAAATGGAACACTGATAGATAACTTCTTTGTTAAGTTTTCAGATGACTTTTGTAATACAAAGGCACGAGTCCTATTAAGCAATATTTTGGATCATTTGCCATATTTTATTTCTTTAGATTACATTAACTGTGACAAATGCTCCTTTAAATATGTGAAAACATGTTCTAGTAGTCCACAGCAATTTGAAAATTTTAAACATGACATAAATAGCTTAGAAATAAGTGAAAAATTGAAAAATATATTGAAGGACAATCCCACAGAGAGTTGTAGAAATTTTACTGACATTATATCGCATCATTTAGACAAGCACTTTCCTTGCAAATATGTTAAATTTAATAAATATAAACACAAAAAGTCATGTTGGATCACAAAAGCTATTCTAAAATCTATATCTCATAAGGATAAGTTATACATTAAATTAAAATCACTATCAGTTAACAGCCCTCAATATCATACGTCTCTCACAAAATTTAAAACTTACAATAAAATATTAAAGCAAACAATTTCTCATGCAAAAAAGCTTTATTATAATAACTGCTTCCATAAATTTAAAACAGACATGAAAAAGACTTGGGCTACCGTCAATAATCTGATAAACAAATCAAAGAAATTGAGTGATTATCCTAAAGAATTTCTAATAAATGATACTCCAAATTCTGATGTTAAAACCATTGTCAATGAATTTAATAAGTATTACACTGAAATTGGTCCGACATTAGCCAAGAATATAACTACTCCGAGAAATAAATCGTTCAAAGATTATCTAAACAACCCAGTACAATCAATGTTTTCGTTTAAATTGGTAGGAACCGAAGAAGTAATTAAGGCAATAGATTCTTTGAAACCCAAAACTAGTTATGGCCAGGACAAAATAACGAATAAGCTTTTGAAATTCATTAAAAATGAAACAGCATTGCCTTTGATGCAGATTATTAATCAGATATTTCACAGTGCAGTTTTTCCAGACTCCATGAAAATTGCAAAAGTTATGCCATTGTACAAAAAGAATGAAAAAAATCTCATAATCAACTATCGCCCTGTTTCCATTCTGTCTAGTGTGTCAAAGGTCTTTGAGAAAATAATGCATAATCAGATCTATGAATATTTTGATAACTTGAAACTTTTTTACCAGAATCAGTATGGCTTTAGGAGCAAGCATTCAACAGAATATGCGGCAATGGAATTAGTGGAAAGAATAATTGATGAAATGGATAAAAATAATACACCAATAAATATCTTCATGGATTTATCAAAGGCCTTTGACACGCTAGACCATCAAATTTTATTTCACAAATTGGAATACTATGGCATAAGAGATAAATCCCTTGAGTTATTAAAATGTTATCTTATTGACAGGAAGCAATTTGTTGAAATCAATGACACACAATCTGACCTAATGAATATTACTTGTGGCGTTCCTCAGGGATCTATCCTTGGTCCTTTGTTTTTCATAATTTATCTAAATGATCTTCCATCTGTCACAAAAAATTTAAAGGCACTTATTTATGCAGATGACACCACTCTATTTGCAACTCTGAACAAAGACAACTTTAATGTTATGGAAAATGAAATTAATAATGAATTAGAATCTATTAGTACTTGGTTGAAGTTAAATAAATTGTCTCTGAATATTGAAAAATCAAAGGCCATGCTGTTCCATACTTCAAATAGACAAGTAGAAATACCAAATATTTACATTGATGACATCAAAATTGACTTTTGTGATGAATTTAACTTTCTGGGGCTTGTTCTAGATAAAAACTTGAAATGGAAACCACATATAAATTATATATCCAAGAAGATAAGTAAAACAATAGGTATTATGACTAGATTAAAGAAATATTTGCCAGTTGCTGCACTCCTAAATATATACAATGCATTGATTTTGCCCCTCTTACATTACTGTTCCTCAATTTGGGGCTGGCAATCCCATAATTTGTTTAAACTTAAAAAAAAAGCAATACGTGTGATAACCAACAGCAAGTATAATGCTCATACTAGTAATTTGTTTAAACAGTTAAATACTCTCAAAATACAAGATATATGTGCACTGCATGACTACAAATTCTGTTATAAATTGATAAATGGTTTGACTCCTGTCTTTTTCCTACACCAGCTAGATCCTTTTGCAGTTACAATTCATAACTACAACACCAGACATGCAAGTGACCTGCGTCTGCCTGCCGTGAGACATGAATTCGCCAGAAATGGCATCAGGTACAGGTTTCCTAAATTTTACAACAATATGCCTGATTTATTTAAACAAAAAATTTTTACACAGAGTTTTCTAGGTTTTAAGTTATATATAAAGAAAACAATTTTAGAAAGTTATACTAGCACATGTACCAATCCTCATTGTTATGTGTGTAGATAATTGCATTATGAGTTTCTCCAAATTTTAGATGGTCACCTCCTCAGGTCTGTCAACCACAGGTTTTCTGTTTCTTTCTAAATTTTTTCTTTCAAAAACACTTTTAAAGCTTCCAGCCACTGTACCTAATAATGTATGGACAAATAATAACAGGGACTCCTCGACAGCGGCACAACATTGCCTTAGAGGAGTTCCTGTAGCTTATATATTTATGTTCATTGTAAGATAGGCCTACTATGGAATTATAATTACAGTTTATTAAATGTACATATATGAGCTACAAATAAATAATCTGAATCTGAATCTGAATCTGAATCTGAATGTAAAAAGAACTTAAAAGGTGAACTACTTTAATTTCACGTCATGAAAGCTGAATTTTATCCATTTACAAAAAATATATATATTCGGTTTTTTTTTTTTTTGGGATGAACATCGTGTGATCAAACGGAAGTTGACCCTCGGTTGCAATCGTCTGGCTAACATGAAGCTAAGCCCAATCAATGTGTCAGCCATATTTCGACCAGAGGCATCTGTTATGTTGCTAAATCTGGTAAGCTAGGAAATTGTGAAGTTTCCAAATGTCATTCCTTTCCTGTTGTCGTCCCAGAATATCCAGGATGACGGATGTAATGGGATGTAAGTAACAGATGTGACATTAGTTTAATCTCGCAGGAGACTGACTGCCTTGTCATCTTTAAATATTCATAAGGAAATGTCATCTGCAAGACAATCTTAACCAATTATAAATGACATGATCTATGTTGGATTTTTGGTTGGTTCCTAATTCTCCTTAACTCTTTTTTTTTGTCTGAGTTCTTGATGAAATCTTGTATTGATTATGTTATAGCATGTTCTGTCACCAGAAAAAAAAAGGAAGTTCTTTGACTCTCTAATTTGACTTTTTATGGCTCGACTGCTTACTGCATGCTTTTAAAAGATGCTTCTCTCCCAAAAGGTCTGTGAGTCTAAAAAATTCTAAGATTTTGATGTGACTATTGTGTATGCCCAAAGCATATATGATCACTCACAAATATCCACAAATATCCACAAAAGACTGTCATGGATTTTGGCTTAGTCAAATATATCCAACAGCCAATGAAAATTGAGCCTAATATCAAATAGGCTAATAGTCAAATAGGCTCTTTGGTCAAAGTCAAAAGACTAAGCCAAAATCCATGAAAGTCTTTTGTGGATATTTGTGGATATTTGAGAGTGATTATACATGCTTTGGGCATACACAGCACTCTCATGACAGAACACTGAAAAAAAAACCAGGTTTGTGTAATACAGACAAAATACACTTTAGCTGGTGTCCGTCCAAAATTTTTTGTATATCAGAAACTGATAAGATTTATATGTGAAATAGACAAAGAAATTGTCCATCGTGATAATTTTTTGTGTGTGATTTGATCAAAGAAATATAAAAAACGAGAGGACCCCCATGCTTCTTGGAATAAAGAGATAGGCCTACAAATGAGTAGCAGTGTGCAGTATTGTGGTTTATCATTGTGGCGCTGACATGCGTTGGCCTCCAGTGTAAAAGATGATTGGAAAGGTGTTGCCGTCTGGCGAGTGGAGGATTCCAAGAACTACTGTAGTTGAAGAACTAATTGATGTTCAGTACTGTGAAGGTAAAAATCCGTGAAGGAGAAGTAAAGAGGAAGATTGATGTATGACATGGCCTGATCCAAGGATAATTGAGGATTCCTATGCAGAAAGAAAAATGAGGGAAAAAGCGTAATTTCTAATATGGATTAGGATATATAGAAATAGCCAGTCGATAGGAGAAAGTAGAAAGGATTGAATTGTGTAGTTTTGTTAAGTTGGTTTTTAGTGTCCTGATTTGTAACAAAGAACCTGTATTGTATTGTTTATTTGATGCCTCCCCCTTCTGAGCCCAGGGAGAACAACCAACTACTACCATGGCAGGCACGTGAATAGAGCTGTGTGGATAGCATACATGTGTGGATGGGGTGTTAGAAGTAACAGATAGTTCTGTAAAGATAAAAATCTGTAGAGCTTTTGAAAAGATGAAGATTGATGTATAGCATATACGTACATTTTGTCTAAATGTACACAAAGAGTTTAGACGGACACCAGCTAAAGGGTGTTTTGTCTGTTTTACACAAACCTTTTTTTCAGTAAAAAGTTGCGATAATGTGGCTACATCTGGGCATATTTCTGTGGTGACTTTAGTGCTACATTTATACAAATATTTGTATGATTTTCTGGCTGTCACCTCAGCTTACCAGAGTGTGATCAATCATGAAGAGACCTTGCCATACATTCATCACAATCTCTAGAGGGCAGAATTGAGAACACTTCAGTTGCAGTGGGTGCCTGAGGATAATATATGTGCATTATAGAGTTTCGTGTCTTGGTTGCATCCTGTAAGCATGGTAATAACACATGAACGCAATTTGTAATGCTGAGTACAAGCATCTAACAACCTGTTAGTGAGTGTTTTGTTAGTAATCATTGATTCATCAGGCATAGGACAAACATTTGTCAGGTCATCAGAATTAAAAAGAAATGTTCTCAATTTTTCAAAATTTGGCTCTGCAAGTACAATGTGAACTTATGTTTTTTTGTTTTTCAACCCGTCTTTTAATAAATGTTTCTTTCTTTCTACAGGAGTCTGTCATTGACTAACATCCACAATATGGATGAAAATATGCAAATCCAAAGAAAATTTATGTCACAATGGTCTTGCACATCTTTACTGACTGTAGAGAGGAAGGTCTTCATACTCAGACATATTGGCCACATAACTACCAAGGATTTACAGTTGGCCATAACCAAGGCATTTATCATAGCATATATCGGGACAACCTGATCAATATACTGGAATTTGGGCTTTTGGAACTTGTTGGCTAGTTTTTACAATGTTCTGTGACGTATTTGTCGTAACTTTAAGTCCAAAGACAATTGATATTGGATGTGGTTTTGATGGGCATACACTGTTTCAAATCTAAGAACACTTCGATTGCAATTTGACAAATTTATGAAAGCACATTTTGAAAGCTTGAGAAATGGGCACTTGAGAAACGGACTTCACATAGATTGACATCTCTTTTATTGCATGATACAATAATACAATTTTGAAATAATACATTACTCCACCTTGATAAGACACACCGATGTTGCAGTTGCAAAACAGCACCTGCTCAACTGCTCAAGGGATTCTTGGGCAGTTTCACACAGACACAGAAGCAGTGTTATCTGGTAACAAGTGTTCCTCTTTGTTTGACTCTTCGTAATCCTTTTGCCCAACTGGTTGTTTTGCGCCAGATCCCATTGACTAAGTCCCCTTCCAGGGCCGTAGCCTGCAGCGGGGCAAGGGGGCAGCTGCCCCCCCTAGAATTTTGCTGAAATTTTTTCTTTCATGTAGAAATTTCAAATTGTTGGGGGTTTTCCAGGTTGCGCATACCTCGAACCAGTCTCTGCCCCCCCTTGGATTCAGCCCAGGCTACGGCCCAGCCTTCCTGCTGTGAGCCTGCTATGTCTGGGTCTTTCTATGCTTGCAGTTCATTGTAGCAGAACCTTTGGTCACAACGTTATGACCTCCCGCCATTCTGAAAAAACGTCTCTTGATCTGTGAGGCTGAGAAGCAAAACGTTTCTATTAACCTCACCAGCTGTCTAGAAGAACACTTTTCACCCTGGATGACTTTATGCTCCATTGTGTATATTGAAAGAACAATCACAGACATTTTAACAACATATACATTGTACATATGTTAGCCAGTCTGTTTAAGTATTATCAAAAGAATTCTCCAGATATTTACTGACTTTAATAGCTTTTAGTGTATAACTGTTGCAGTATAGTAGGCACATGCCCGCAAGACAGACACTGTCAATCGTGTCTGATATCCTCCTTTATCTTCAAATATATTGATCTCCTCCTTAAAAAGTGTGTTTACTGCTAATATGCACTGAGAACGACCAATGTATCATGAAATTAAAAGCACTGGAGCCATCAAGAGCATCTCGGAGGCATTAAATTGATTAAATGTTCATATTCCTGCGTCAAAAGTAATTCATATTCAGTCATCTCAGCGCGTCAATAATCATTATGTCTGCTAAAAAAAAAGCAACACATAACATTTATCAAGAGTTTTGAGCCATGGTGATATGGTGACCCACAAAACTAAGCAACCAGCAATCAACCTGCAAGAATCCCATAACCCATTCTTAAATCATCCAGTTGTCTGGAAACACCATGGCGAATATCTGGGTGGTGACCATCCCTGCAATGGCTTTATAGTAATGACAACAATGAGCTCAGTATGAGCTGGTCTTGGAATTTAAGGGTAGTATTACATGTATTTGACTGCAGCAATCATAAGATAATGGTTAAAAGATCATCTGAAACATGACTCCACGGCATAGTTATCTCAGATAGCTGCAGAGTGAATGAGTGGAAGATTCACAGTGACAGTTATATGGCATGGCTGATACAATTTGCCAGAAGCATGGAGAACCTAACAACTCTCATAGCTTCTCATGCATCGTCAATAATTTAAAAACATTGCTTAATTTTTTTTTTAAATCTGAAGCCTGATGCTTACAAAACCAACAGAACTTGTACCAAAGACTGAAGCAATCAATACGTGCAACTGATCAACCAGTGACCAATGTATGACCAATGAGATGAATTCCATGAGACCAGCCCTTCTGGCCTCATAACTACCCAAGGATCCAGAGATGGTCATAACCCATGCATTTATCATGGAATATCTGGACAATTGGATCGATTCTGGAATGTGGGGTTTTCGAGAATTCTTTGGCTAATGTGAATGCTGTAATTGATGTAGCTGAGATTGTGGTTGTCATGACCATTGTTAAGCTTACTGCAATGACTCAAAATTACTTGAGGATTGTATATATAATAGTGATGGATGTGTTATGAAGTTGTAATGATTTGAATAAATTGCATGATCTATGGACTTCAACTTGCATATTACTGGCACACTGGCATATAATTGTTCCATAGCTTTTCTTGTTTCATATAGACGGATGTTTCCTAGCATACTACTGGACAACTTCAGGAGGCTTCAAAAGAGAAAACACTTGACAAATATTATGCACATTATCGAAGATTTGGGTTTGAATCGTGTATAAATTTACTCTCCACTCTTTCAAGGAAATATTCTTTCTTTAGATATTACTAATTTACAGATACCTGCACCTCATCATTTTTGTATAATGATAGGCCTATGAGAAAAACCGCAGTCCACTATTCTAAGGGATCCCAAGACCAGCGCATTGGTGAGATACCTATTCAGGTTGAGAGGGCCACAAACAAGGCATTTACCATCGTGTTTGGAGACAACTGCATCAATGCATGTGGCTCCGTAGCATATAGTGGTTAGCACGTCTGCCTTGTGTGCACTGTGCAGTGGATGTGTGGGTTCAGACCCCATTCCGGCCATGTCCAGAGGTTATCACTATAATGTTTGGTATGATTGTTTTTCAGTAGGACTATATATATACACTATATATATACATATAATTTGTTGAAAGATCAATAAAAAAAAAAAGATCAATGTAAAGTTCTGGACCTGTATACTAAGACCAACCATCTTTGGTGGAACTCTGGAATTGAAGCTAGGTCCCTGCAGCTTGGGCCAAGGCATATCTTTTCAATTTTCAGAGTAACTTAGAAAAAACTTCATGTCAAGATTACTTGACAGACTCCTAACAATCGCTACTATCTGTGATGGGTTTAAGAAAGTTAAGCCATGTGGTTTGCTATCAATCGGCGTATTTTTATACAGTTAGTGAATCTCACTCTACCTTTGAGACTCTCTTTCACAGATGGATCTTTGGCGTTTAGCCCCACTTACTTGGGCAGACTATCACAAATGGTGGGCTTCCACACAATCACAATGTCTCCTGTACTTCAACTGGCTTGTTAAAGAAGACCGGCTTATGCTATTGCTTTATCTTTTTTCCTTCCTGACCACTGACAGTTAATGCCAGTAAATTCTTTGGATGTTTGCCCTCAACTTGCTGCTCACCAACCTTTAACAGCAAGTCAGCATAGCTTAGATACTTGTCAGAAACATCCTGACTACTTCCTGATACGAGTACTCAGCTTGCTGAATGCGTCACAGCACAGGTTATTTGAATAGCAAATAGAAACACAGGAAGTAAGAGAGACAGAATGAGGAAGATCATAAAAATCATCTATATCTTCATGACCGTTTCGCCATTTAGGGACACTCAAAGGACACAAATGCGTTGAAGCATTGTTTCTACAGTTGAGGACAAAATTATTAGCCCCCCTCTGGATACCCACTTTAATTCCATTTTTCTCAAAAATGGGGTGTCACAGAACAACCATACTTTCACCTAAGCTGTATTTAAATGGTGTTTGAATTACAAAAGCTAAATTTTTGAAAAAATGTCAAAGTTAATCGAGATAAGTAAATAAAACAAAGTTTGCTATGGACAAAATTATTAGCCCCCTGAGGCTTACCACCTCTGGGCATCATCTGCCTGCTTTTAAATGATTTATAACACTCCAGAATATTTAAGAGAGCTTTCAACTAATCTGAGACACAACATATAGGGTCCTTTCTTCCTTGAAATTCATTGTAGGCTCCCATAATTGTTGGTCTCCTTGTAAACACCGTGGCCGTACTCAAAAACCCACTTTTTTCAAAAAGTATAAGAAGTCTGAGCACTGCTTAGATTTTCAAAAGGTTCATCTGACATATTAAGTTACCCTCTAGTGGAAAAATACAACAAATGTTTTGATCATTAAGGATTCAAAGTACGTAATAAAAACCCCACCTGCTATTCTGATTGAATTCCGCTGGTTTGCTCACAATATATTTCATGAGTAATATTTTTTCTGGAATATATTCACATCTGACGAGATTATGAGGTCCTTGAGCACCAATAAAACCTGATAGAACTATTCTTATACAGTTTTATGACAAACTGGATACGGGGTTTTGCTGAGCCACATCAGTTGTCCACTCTATTAAAAATCACAGAGATATATTCAGTGGTAGATGGGCTCCTCCCTCAATGCAGAACATTCTGTTAATATTAAAAGGTCCTTTAACATCGTCTGAGACCATTTCAGCATTACCAAAGACAAAATGTGACCACATGACCATTAACAAGGGCCCTGTCAATTCAGGAGAATGGACAACTAATGTGGCTCAGCAAAACCCAGTATCCAGTTTGTCACAAGGCTGTGTAAGAACAGTTTTACCAGGTTTTATTGGTGCTCAAGGACCCCAAAATCTTGTCAGATGTGAAAATATTCCAGAAAAAAATATTTATCTCATGAAATATTATGCGAGCAAACTAGTGGAATTCAATCAGAATAGCAGGTGGGGTCATTATTATGCCCTTTAAATCCATAATGATCAAAACATCTGTTTCTTATACTTCTTGAAAAAAGTGAGTTTTTGAGTACGGCCATGGTGTTTACAAGGAGACCAACAATTATGGGGGCCTTGAATGAAATTCAAGCAAGAAAGGACCCTAAATGTTGTGTCTCAGATTAGTTGAGAGCTCTTTTTAATATTCTGGAGTGTTATAAATCATTTAAAAGCAGGCAGGTGATGCCCAGAGGTGGTAAGCCTCAGGGGGCTAATAATTTTTTCCCAAATAAATTTTGTTTTATTTATTTATCTCGATTACTTTTGACATTTTTGCAAAAATCTAACTTTTGTAATAGAAATACCATATAAATACAGCTTAGGTGAAAATATGGTTGTTCTATGACACCCCATTTTGGAGTAAAATGGAATTAAAGTGGGTATCCAGAGGGGGGCTAATAATTTTGTCCTCAACTGTATAGCATGATGCTTCTTGGCATAATCAACTTTATTCTTGTTTTTGTCAATCAGTCAATGTGTGTTGACTGCTGAAGACAAAATCTTTCTTTTTACAGGGTAAGTTGACATGGTCGCTGAATAAATATTCAATTGTTCATCATGGGTATTATAATGTGGGAATGGCTGTTAATTATTGGGACATTAGTTTAGGAATCAATAAATTATATAACTTTTCAGCAAAGTTAATGGCATTATCCTACTTGATTTTGTGTATAACAATATCATCCGAAAAGTCACTCAGAATCTTTTGAAATGGGTTTCATCTTCTCTGATCACATGGAAATTGAATGCCATAAATGTCGATCCCCCAGATTCCTACACTTTAGAATCTCTACATATTGAAGGATAGGTCAATGTAAGTGTCTGGTACTTCTTACCCCAGCAATCTAAGGCCTTCAATCTCACTGCAGCCTTGGTTTTAATAATTTTATTTGCTTTAACTTCTAGCAAAGATCACCAACAGAGATCCCTGTAATTTCTATAGAGGTTTGCCATCAGACACCATACACTCTGAATTACATATTAGATTGTTAGTGAATCTCACCTTACCTTTGGGACACCCTTGATAGACAGATGGTCTTTTTGCAGACCATTCCTTGTGGCTGACTTCCACCCAGTCCCTGTTTCCCTGTCCTTTAACTAATTTCTTAAAGCAGACTGGCTGATGCCAAATTCAATTTCACATCACCTTTGTATCCGTTTCCTTGCCGACCACTGCAAGTTAATGCCAGTAAATCAGGTGGATGTTCTCCCTCAACTTGCTGCTATACCAACCTTTATCTACACCAAGTCAGCAGGGCTCAGCAACTTGTAAGAAGCATCCCGATTCCTTTGTGATACAGTATCCACAATTAGCTTTTTTTTTCAGACAAAAAGTTGTATTAGAAATGTAAACACAAGAGGTATGTGAGATAAGAAAGACCACACAAAGCATCTTTATCTTCATTAGTGTTTATGATCTTATTTATTGTTGTTCTGGATGCCAGTAGTGATAAAACACTTTCATTTATAGCAAAGCCATGTGATCAAGTCTAGTAAATTGTATTGCCGACATGTGACATTCATAAAGAATTGTCTTGAAATATAATCCATTCATTGGTAAGCTTTTGTTCTTGTCTTTTGTCAATCGTTGCTTGGATGTACCGGAAAACATCTTTTATTTCAGATTAAAACCACCCATTACATCTGCAGAACTCGTAATCCGAGTTGGGAGGTCAGCACAGAATTTATTGTTTGAGATTTCACCAAGGTATATCACTTCCAAATATCACCTTGCAATTTATTAATTAAGTTAAATTGTGGCAATGCATTTGTCCTCTGTGTCAGAATTTAAGAGACAGTTCTAATATTTCATGTGATATATAAATTTCTCAGTAGACAATGCTCACCTTTCTTGTTTATGATTGGGATCTGCTTACATTCTTCTAAGTCTCACAAGTTTATCTCATCACTGTAATGGCTTCTCTGAAATTTCAAGGCAGAACAAATGAATTACTGTTCAATTAATGTCGCTATTATGCGTTCATTGTGCTATTTTCAACATCTTGCACATATTTGGAAACATGAAAGTTGAAACCTCCATCTTTGGAAATTTTGAATGCATAAAAAGGGGTTTTTGATTTCTCTGAATTGTGTTTTGACCTTTCTGTGATGAGTATTTTATTGCATTCCTAGAAGTACAAACTTGAGATATATGCCAACCGACGCAGGATTGGTCAGTGTATATGTTTTCTGGTTCAATTTACAAGGATGTGACAATTTATATTATGCAAGGTAGAGCTTAAAAGGTGTACCTTTAATTTCAGGTCTTGAAAGCAGAATAGCCCTATATCCATTTTCAAAAGAAAATACTATATATAAATATATTTTTTTGCAGGATGAACATCAAGAAGAACCTTATTCTCAGTTGAAGTCAGTTCTCTTGGTTAACATGAATCACATCTCTATTGATGTGTCAGCCATATTATATTTTGATCAGAGGCATCTGTTATGAAGTGAAAGCTAGTAAGCCAGGATATTGTGAAGTTTCCAAATGTCCTTCATTTCCTATTGTATTCCCAGAATATCCAGGATGACGGATTTAATGGGATGTTAGTAACAGATGTGACATTAATCTCGCAGGAGACTGACTGCCTTGTCATCTTTAAATATTCATAAGGAAATGTCATCTGCAAGACAATCTCAAGCGATTATAAATGACATGGTCTATGTTGGATTTTTGGTTGGTTCCTAATTCTCCTTAACTCTTTTTTTGTCTGAGTTCTTGATGAAATCTTGTATTGATTAGGTTATAGCATATATTCTGTCACCAGAACAATGTAAATTCTTTGACTCTCTAATTTGACTTTTTATTTCTCGACTGCTCTGCATGTTTAAGATGCTTCTCTTCCAAAAGGTCTGTGAGTCTAAAACATCCAAAGATTTTGATGTGACTATGCACACACGTACACAGATCATGAGATTACATTTATATATGAATTGCAAGTAGATTGAAATTTTTTAAAGTGCTGATGCTTGCCATTGCCAAGTCAGCGCTCTCATAACGGAACACTGAGAAAAAAAAGTTTGTGTAAAACAGACCAAATGCACGTTACCTGGTGTCCATCCAAAATTTGTGTACATATCAGATGAGATGTTTATTTGAAATAGACAAGGAAATTGTCCATTGTGATCATTTTTTTGTGTGATTTGATCAAAGAAATGTCAAAAATAAACGTACATTTTATCTAAATGTATACAAAAAGAATTTGGACGTACACCAACTAACGTGTGTTTTGTCTGTTTTACACAAACCTTTTTTTCGGTAAAAAGTTGCGATAATGTGGCTACATTTGGGCATATTACTGGGGTGACTTTAGTGCTACAAATGTATAAATGTAGCAGCAACATTTATACAAATATTTGTATGATTTCATGGCTGTCAGCTGAGCTTACCACAGTGTGATCAATCATGCAGAGACCGTGCCATACATTCATCACACTCTCTGGAGAGCTGAACACTTCAGTTGCAGTGGGTGGCTGGGGATAATGCATGTGCATTAAGGAGTTTCGTGTCTCAGTTGCATCCTGTAAGTATGGTAATAACACATGACCACATGCAATTCGTCATGCTGGAATCAAGCATTCATGTCTGCAACAACCCGTTAGTGATTATTGTGTCAGTAATTGTTCATTAGAGGCAAATCATCAACTTTTTTTTTTTCAGGTTGGTTGAAACTGTTTAAGAAATGACATGTCGTTCAATTGAGTTTCACCATAATATAAAGTGTGACATAGATATTATGTACATGTACACAGCAAACGAATGACAAATCTCCCTGATATTGATGGTTATGCTTTGGTTATGGTCATGCAGAGTTCTAAAGAACACAATGCACTTGTGGCTTTGTCAAGAAGCTCTTTATTAGCCATCCTTATTTAATTGGTTTGACATGAATGTTTTGGTGCTTGAGTCCTAATGAATATATGCCAGACTATAGAAGATATATGTCACAATGGACTTATTGCTTTTGGCAAGGAGCTCCTTATAAGCCAACCATTGGTTTGACATGAATACAACTTGTCAAACTTATCTTTACTGACCGAAGAGAGTGTCCTCCAGCCCAGTCATTTTGGCCTGATAACTTATCATAGTATTCTGTGCTGTATTTGTCGTAATTTTAAAGTCCATAATCAATTGATAATTGATTTGGTTTTGATGAGCATACACTGTTTCAAATCTATGAACTCATGTTGGCAATTTTGACAAATTTATTAAAAAGCACATTTTTAAAACTTGAGAAATGATCACGTAAGAAATGCGCACTGCAACGTAATTAACGCACTTGGCATCACTATATATGACATAAACCGGTCGTGAAACACCACCTGCTCCAGGCATTGTTGGGCAGTTTCACACAGACACAAACAGCAGTTTTATCTGGTAAAAAGTGTTCCTCTTTGACTCCTCCTAATCCTTTTCCCAAACTGGTTGTTTTGCTCCAGGTCCCATTGACCAAGTCCCCTTCCTGTTGTAAGCCTGCTATGTCTGGGTCTTTCTATGCTTGCAGTTCTTTGTAGTACAACCTTCATTAACAATGTAATGACCTCACTCCATTCCGAAAAACCTCTCTTGATCTGTGAGGCTGCAGGAGAAGCATAACGTTTCTATTGACCTCACCAGCTGTCTAGAAGAACACTTTTCTCCCTGAATGACTTTATGCTCTATTGTGTATATTGAAAGAACAATCCCGGACAATTTTAACATATATACATTGTACACGTACATGTATATAAATATGTTAGTCCATCTGTTTAATTATTATTAAAATAATTCTATGGATATCATGCTGAGGTTAATAGCTTTTAGTACACTGTTGCAGTATTTAGACGGAGGCACATGCCCACAAGACAGACAATGTCAATCATGTCCTCCTTTATCTTCAAAAAATAAATATAGTTCTCCTCTTTAAAAACTGTGTTTACTGCTAATATGCACTGGGAACGACCAATATATCAGGAAATTAAAAGCACTGGAGCCATCAAGAGCATCTCGGAGGCATTGAAATTGATTAATTGTTCATATTCCTGCTTCAAAAGCAATTCATATTCAGTCATCTCAGCACGTCAATAATCATTATGTCTGCTAAAAAATATGCAGCACACAAACTCTTAGCCATAACATTTATCAAGAGGTTTGGGCCATGGTGATATGGTGACCTACAAAACTAAGCAACCAGCAAACAACCTGCAAGAATCCCATAACCCATTCTTACATCATCCAGTTGTCTGGAAACATCATGGCGAACATCTGGGACTCTGGGTGGTGACCATCCCTACAATGGCTTTATAGTAATGACAACAATGAGCTCAGTATGAGCTGGTCTTGGAATTTCAGGGTAGTATTACGTGTATTTGACTGCAGCAATCCCCGGGGGGGGGGGGGGACTCACTATGAAAGTGTGTATATAGAGGCTCCGCTGGATGGTACTGGTTTTTTAGGATTAAAATGGTCTTGGTTTTTTGGGATTTTAGATTAATTTGGTTGCCCTTTTTGCACCCCCAATATGTTTGGTACCATTAGAATCAGCTTGGAAAGACGATTTCAATGCAAATCATAAAGATTAAATTGGTTGTGGATTTTTTTACTAAATTATTAAAATGGTTTGTGTTTTTGGTCGGTTTCCGGATTAAGATGGTTCTGGTTTTCAAGATCGCGGTGGCTCATCCCTTCCCAAAAGTCCGCGAAGTACCCCCCCCGGGCAGCAATCATAAGAAAAAAAAGATCATCATCACAGCATAGTTGTCCCTGATTACTGCAGAGTGAATGAGTGGAAGCTTCACAGGGACACTTATATGGCGTGGCTGATACAATTTGCCAGAAGCATGGAGGATCGAACCTAACGACTCTCATGTATCGTCAATAATTTACAAACATTGCTTAATTTTTTAAAATCTGAAGCCTGATGCTTGAAAAACAACAGAACTTGTACCAAAGACTGAAGCAATCAATACATGCAACTGATCAACTAGTGACCAATGTATGACCAATGAGATGAATTCCATGAGTCCAACCCTTCTGGCCTCATAACTACCCAAGGATCCAGAGATGGTCATAACCCATGCATTTATCATGGAATATCTGGACAACTGGATCGATTCTGGAATGTGGGGTTTTCGAGAATTCTTTGGCTAATGTGAATGCTGTAATTGATGTAGCTCAGATTGTGGTTGTCATGACCGCTGTTAAGCGTATAAATATAACAGTGATGGATGTTATCTGAAGTTGTAATGATTTGAATAAATTTCCTGATCTATGGACTTCAAAGAGCTCAAAAGGTGTACCTTTAATTTCAGGTCTTGAAAGCAGAATATATCCATTTTCAAAAGAAAATAATAATATGTATATTTTTTTGCAGGATGATCATCAAGAAGAACCTTATTCTCAGTTGACGTCAGTTCTCTTGGCTAACATGAATCTCCTCTCTATTGATGCATCAGCCATATTTTGATCAGAGGCATCTGTTATGTTGTTAAAGCCATATATAGTAAGCTAGGATATTGTGAAGTTTCCAAATGTCCTTCATTTACTAGTGTTGTCCCAGAATATCCAGGATGACAGGCGCACCCCATGACAGTGTGTTATTATAATGCCCGTATCTGTGTAAGCTCCTGGTTGCACATCTTTTGTGACACTTAGTTTCATTTTTTTATGCAACTGGGAGAAAATATCTGTTATGCTGCCAGCTGGGTTGCCAGCCAGCCCAAGCGTCATTCAGCACCTCCAAGCCAGCTGATATGAATCTTTTTTTTTTTCCCAGCCAGCCGCCTCAACTCCTTTCCCATTACCTGACTGCAAATTTCATCGGTTGAACGTCAAAAATTGGATCCCAGCTGACAACTTTGCCAGCTGGGAAAATCCTAGCTGACAGTCTGCCAGCCAGCCGGGCACCTGCTGCATAACAGATATTTGGTATAACAGATCATGGGGTGCCCCTGGGATGACGGATGTAATGGGGATGCTAATAACAGATGTGATATTAGTTTAATCTCGCAGGATACTGACTGCCTTGTCATCTTTAGATATTCATAAGGAAATGTCATCTGCAAGACAATCTCAAGCGATTATAAATGACATGGTGCAAGTTGGATTGTAGTTAGAGCTGCAGATTCTACTCTATTCTTTTAACATTAATAAAATTGTGCATTACCTTTTAAAAGCTTATTCAGTCACCAGAAACAAAAAGCTTCAGTTCTTCGACTGTCGAATTTTTATTTAAGTTTCTGGACAATTCATTTGCAATACAATTATACTCTTTGTGCTGAAAAACCATTAAAACCACTTAAGAAATTTTGAGCAAGCCACTGTAACTTTCCCCTATATATTCAAATTTGATGATGAAATTATGATTTAAATTGCGGGCAGATTAAAACTTTAGAATTTAACATGTAGTGGGGGTTCTTGCAATTGCTAAGGCATTGGTATATTGATGACAGAAAAGCTGTGAGAATGTGACTACATCTGTGGTCGCCTAGTACTGCACATATGTATACAAATATTATATATAATTTTATGGCTGTCAGCTCAGCTTACCAGAGTGTGATCAATCACAAAGAGACCGTGCCATTCTTTAATTACTCTGGAGAGCTCAACACTTCAGTTGCAGTTTGTGCCTGGAGATAATATATGTGCATTACGGAGTTTAGTGTCTTGGTTGCATCCTTTAAGTATGGTAATAACACATGACCACAATTTGTCTTTCTGGAATCAAGCATCATTTTCTGCAAACAACAAATTGTCAGTGAGCAATGTGTCAGTAATCGTTTTAAAAGTTCTCCATTTCCACAATTCCACAAAATATGTCACAAATGTCTTTTTCAGGTAATTGAAAGATAGTTTGGAAGAACCTTTTTAGGATTATATTTTTTAATAAATAGATGCAAGACTCACAATTGGTTTGTCATGAATACAACCAGTCAAACACATTTTAACTGACCCTAGAGAGGAAAGTCCTCCGACCCAGTCATATTGGCCTGATTCAGAGGTGGCCAAAACCAAAACATTTATCATAGCCTATCAAGACAACTTGATCAATACTGGAATTTGGGTTTTGGGAACTCTTCTTGGCTAAATACGCTTTCTGTTTCCTGTACTTCTACGGTGTTCTGTGCAGTATTTGTTGTAACTTTAAAGTCCTTAGCCAAACAATAATTGATGTTTCAAATCTGAGAAACCCTTGGTGGCCATTTTGACAATTTTATGGAAGCACATTTTTAAAACTTGAGAAATGAGCACTTGAGAAATGGACATTGCAACATTATTTATGTACTTGGCATCTCTAGGTTGACAATAGTATGGCATAGTAAGATAATGCCATACTGAAATAATTACTCCACCCTATAGAGTAAAACACACAGGATGTTGCAGTTGTGAAACACCACCTGCTCAAGGCATTCTTTGGCAGTTTCACACTGACACAGACAGCAATGTTATCTGGTAACAAGTGTTCCTCTTTGACTCCTCGTAATCCTTTTCCCAAACTGGTTGTTATGCTCCAGGTCCCACTGACCGAGTCCCTTTCTGCTGTAGGCCTTTTGTGTCTGGGTCTCTCCAGGTTTGCAGTTTTTTAGTAGCAGAACCTTTGGTCACAACATAATGACCTCACTCCATTCTGAAAAACCTCTCTTGATCAATGAGGCTGAGAAGCAAAACGTTTCTATTAACCTCACCAGCTGTCTAGAAGAACACTTGTCATCCTGAATGACCTTATGCTCCATTGTGCATATTGAAAGAACAATCACAGACATTTTAACAACATATATATTATATGTTAGCCCATCGGTTTCAGTATTATCAAAAGAATTCTTCGGATATTTACTAAGTTTAATGGCTTTAAGTGTACTGTTGCAGTATTTAGAAACTTAGGTACATGCCCAAAAGACAGACCCTGTCAGTCTATCAATCATGTCTGATATCCTCCTTCATCTACAGATATATTGTTCGATTTTTTAAAAAGTGTAATTACTACTAATATGCACTTGGAATGACAAATGTAAATTTATCAAGAAATTAAAAGCACTGGAACCATCAAGAGCATCTCGGAGGCATTAAAATTGATTAAATGTGCATATTCCTGCATTAGAAGCAATTCATATTCAATCATCACAACACATCAATAATCATTACATGTAAGCCTGCTAAAAATGCAACACTAAATCTCTCGGCCATAACATTTATCAAGAGGTTTGGGGCCATGGTGATATGGTAACCTACAAAAACTATATTTTCATAAGATATTTGGTCTTTATCATGTGCAAATTTACCAACAATTATTTCAAGGAGATGTTCTTTCTTTAGATATTACTAATTTATAGAGACCTGCAAGCCATCATTTTTCTTTGTATTTACAATGGAACCAGTGAAACCACTGCCCACTATTCCCAAGACCAGCTGATTGGTGTCTCACCTATTCAGATTGAGAGATGGACACAAATAAGGCATTTACCATACCATTGTGTTTGGAGACAACTGCATCAATACAGGAATGCTGATTTTTGGAAAACCTGCTAGTTGTTGTTTGTTGCTCAGCCTTGTAAGTTGCCACCCAGTTCGCAACTCCACCTCAAGGATGATGAAAGTTACACACTATATAATATATGCAATGCATTTACTGGCCCAATGCAATAAGCTGCCATTGTGTGGGTGGAACATATTTCAACACATCATCCATCTTCCCTTTAATTAGAAGTTGTACTTTTCTTGTTCGATTGCATCCAATTAGCATCCAGTTCCAATATTGCTTTAGCCATATTGTGGTGCAATATTTCATCAAAGGAACTCCAGGACCAAACAGCACAGATAAAAAAGTAGACAAGGCACCGAGTTGATGGTCTCCAACTGCCCACTCAATATGATCGTTACATCAATAATTATGAAGATTTTTTTTTTACCTGAATAAGAAAACCAGAAAGACGTGTCTGTCTAACCCTGACAAGGGGAATGCATAAAATACAGTGGGTAGCAAGGGACATATATATCTAGGAATCACCAATGAAGTTTTAAGTTCTTGAGCTTCTTTACCTCGGGCTGTAGATCAATATGGGGGGATAGCACTTCGCAGATAATGGAAAGTACAGGCCCGGGAGACAAAACAGATTAAGAATGTCAAAGAAAGGGGCTGTCTCAGTTCAGTGGCAGGGGTTAGTAGACAGAATGATCTTATAGCAGGAAGACTGTGATATTTCTGTGCTGTTTGGTCCTGGAGATTTATCGGTGAAAAAGTGAATTATCTGGTTCGTATGACCCCCCTTGATGGAGATTAACTTTTTTCTTAAATTGTATACAAAATGAAACAGTTTTCCAGCATGCAGCAAACAAATGAACTTGCAATCTGTAGCTTTCCCTTTTGTATGACTTGCCATTTATTGCAAGTATACTCATTATTGCCCAGCTAAATTTCATCTTTTGATACTGATTGTAATCTATATCAGTACATGTACAGGGTGAGGAAGCAAATTTTTCAAAATTTGGGATATTTCAGACTTCAGTCAAAATGAAAGGTTTTGCTAAGTCATAACAAATTAATATTTTCAGGCCTTAGAAACAAAACGAAAAGGATCTTTTTTGTGAAGTTTGACTTGTATTATCTCCAATCAAAAATTCAATATGGCTGTCTAAACTTGATGATGCTTTGAAAAAAGGCGCCTTCATATTTTGAGCCCGTGAGCCATGAAGACAGTAAGGAGGACAACAACTTCGAGATGACAGGTCTTGTTGACCAACTATTCTAAGATGCCCCACACGGAAAAGTAAGGGGAATTAAGGTCCGCGCTGGAAAAGGGCCAGAAGTTGGCAGACCAAACGTCTCCGAAATTTCTTTAAGTGGAAATCCTGCTCTTTCTTCGCCATAAGGCATGGGGAACCATCCTGAGTCTGCCTATATAGATGCCATTGGGGTAATTCACATCCAGGCATGGCAAAACATGACATCACTGGACCTAGTAGTATGCATCAGGTCCGTCCCCCTTTACTCGCATGAAAAAGAAATAAAGCATAATTTTTCTATCTGAAGTCATGACTCCCGAAACCATTGTCTGAGCTGGATACTTTGCCCTGAATGTCCCATCGACGATTCGACATCTTCTGGATTTTATATAGAATTTGCCATTTCTTTTGTTGACAATAGAATCCACAACCAAACGTTTATAGTTTGAAAAAAAAAATTGAATATCGAGCCATGCTTCCTAATGTAGCCCATCATTGTTTCACCATTTCTATCTTCTGGCCTTCATGGAATAGGCAGAATGGTGTCTTTGGGATCCTGACATATGATTTAAGGCCAAAATCATTTTGCATAGCCGCTCTGGCAGCCTTGAGGTCCATCTGAAGCGCTTCAACCACCTCTCTCATGGAGGTTGCATTTACCTTGTCAGTTTTGTTGTCAGTGACTCCAGGAATGCTCCATTCCTCTTGTAATTCTCTCCACAAACTCCCAGACTTCCCTCTTATTCCTTTATCATCATTGATTGCCTTCATGATATTGTATTCCAGTTGTGAGGTCACTCTGACTATGTCAGGGATTGTTTTTTTTAGTCCATTTGGCACTGAAGCAAATCTGACCACCTCTTCCTTTTTGTCTCCTGTGGAGTCATTTTTTATCACAGCTCATTCTAACCTTCCACACATATGGCTGATACCTTAATGTATATGCTGTATTGTTTTCACAATTTTCCTGTGGATGTGAGATGCTTTTTTAGCACAAGGAAGTTCATGGAAAATTTTGGTTCCCCACCCTGTACTTTTATTTTCCGGACGATCACAGGTTTCAGTTGCAGAGGATTAGCTGGTGTTATATCCAGCCCGCTCTATAAAGCATTCTCAGAAGACGTGAATTCCAGTAACACAAAGTGACTAAAGGAAGTGAAGGATGAGGATAACTGAGTCTGGGTCCTCAACATTGCACTTTTTGCCTGTGCTCTCTAGAATTAATGAACATGCTCACATTGCTCAGAGCACCACTGACCTCATCTCTAATTCAATTAGGTTGCTCATTGGCTAACACAGGTGGCACCGTGGCAGCCCTTGGCAATTGCTTGGCGTATTTCCTTAATGAAGTAAATGATTCCCGCAGGCTGGTACCAGTTGCATCTTGTGAAGATGCATTGCATGTCTTCGCCAAACTTAATCTGAACACATTGCTTCTGCTTGCATTTAACTACAATATATCTTTAAAATTCAAGGTGAATCACTCAAACCAACTGGTACATGACATAGGCATTGTACTGGACAAGAAAAATACTCAACATTACAGAGAATCCTCATGGTCAAGTTGTGTACCCTGACAGTAAATGTATAATAAATCCAATAATTGCTGCTACGTGATACCAGATGGAATTTGAATGCCATGAATGTTGATCCTCCCATATACCTCCCTTCCAGAATCTCTTTTTATTAAAAGTCCATGCAAGAGCCTGGACCTTCATACCCTTACTATATCCATCAATCTAAAATGCAACTGAAACTGGCTCATGCCTCATGGTAGCCTTGATCAAAGCTTATTGGTTCATTCCAGTTATATTTCATGTCACAGCCAGCAGTCACCACCAACAATAATCACCTATTTCTTAATGTGAATATTTTGTGTTAAATCTGAGATGGTTACAACATGGGTTGGAGGCTCTGGGTGATTTGGCAAGAAATTACCCAAAAGTCAAAAAATCAAGCAGAGATTGTATACAAAATTCAAGCTTCTTAAGGCCCTAGGCCTTTCCAATAGCTTTTCATTTCTCCTGAAGAAGCACGTCCTTCTTTGGCTGGTATTTTGCTTTGCATTCCTCCGCTGAATATATTGAAAGATAGATCAATGCAAGTGTCTGGACTATCATACCCCATCAATCTAAGGCCATCCATCTCAGAGGGAATTCTTAATATTGAAACTAGGTCACTGCAGCTTTGGCCGAGACATATATATTTTCGATATTTCCTGAGTGACTTCAAAATTTCTTCTGGCCAAGAACGCATACTATACAGATTCCCAATAATCACTACCACCTTTGGCACTTTAAAGAAAGTTTAGAAGCCAAGTGGCTCGCTATCAAGCCCCACACAGAAGAACTGCAATAAACATTTTATAGCCTTGCTCTTCTACATTTATTGACTCTTGCAAACAGTTATCCCATGTTGCTGGACTTTCCCTGTCCTTCAACTTACTTCTATTGCCAATGTCAAGTTCACATCAACCTTTTATTTTGTTTCCTTCCTGACCACTGACAGTTAATGTTAGTAAATCATCTGGATATTTGCCCTCAACTTTTTGCTCCACCAACCTTTAACTACAACCAGTCAGTAAGGCTTAGCTACTTGTCAGAAGCATCCTGGTTCCTTCCTGATATGATATCCACAGTTTGCTCCATTTTTCAAACCAGAAATATCATTCTAGTAGAAACACAGGAAGTATGAGAGTCAAGAAAGACCACAAAAAACTTCTAAATCTTCATCAATGTTTATGGTCGTATTCTTTGTTACTCCACACAGCAATAAAGAATGGCTTGCTTGTGTTTATAATTATCTGAATCCATATGATGTTTGTCTGAGTATAATCCATTCATTGTTGCAAGCCACTTGCTTGTTGTCATTAACTTATCTCTTATTTCTGATTGAAATCTCACATTACAATTGCAGAACTCGTTACCGAGAAGTTCAGCAGAAAATATACTGTTTGACATTTCACCAGCAGTATCAAAATATATATCGAATATGTAAAAGGCACTACCATGAAATTCACGCAGCACTTTAAAAGTTTTTGTAGGACTTATAGTGTTACAATAAGTTAATTCTTTTATTTGTATTTCGTAGTCAATGTATGAACTTTATGTAACTGTTTAAAAAAAAAACTAGAAAGACAGATACATAGAAAGACAGATATACATTTAGAATATATTAAAAAGATAAAATAGACAAAAAAAATAGTACAGCTAAATAGACAAATAAATAGATAGATCAACCTGTCACGTGACTTCTAGGAACTTTTGGCAAGGAAGTTTAAGATGCGCCGTAGACGAAATTATCGGCGCCGAATTGTTGAATGTAGTTTAACAATCTCCTACTTTCCTGGAAAAGTAATAAGCGCTGCGACAAGAAAGCCCTGATACGTCTCCGTGAGAACTAGGCATAACCAGTCAAACACATCTTTACTGACCTCAGAGTTGAAATTCTCCCTTCCCAGTCATATTAGCCTCATAACTACTGAAGTATTCAGAATTGGTCATGACCAAGGCATTTATCATAACATATCGAGGCAGCTGGATCGATACTGGAATGTGGGTTATGAGATTTCTTTGACCTTTTCTGTTGCTTGTGCTTTTACAATGCTCTGTGCAGTCTTTTGAAAAAATGTTCTGGCCCAAAACAAGTTGATGATTTTTGTACAAATCTATTGGGCATATTTTGCAATTAATAAGGTGCAGTTTTAAAAGAAGGATCATCTGAAACATGAGTCCTTGGGTTTAGCGCTGTAATATCAGCTGACTGCAGAGTGAACAAGAGCAGGTATACTGCCTCCATATCCCCCATGCCCTACACATCTACCAATACCCACCAGAATTCCTATTTTAGTTATGCCAAATATTTCCACCAGGGGCACAATTGTGCATACATGTAAGGATGTGGAGACACCTGTGGGTGGAGTTCGCTTTTAAAAATAACATGGCTGCAGGCCAAAAGCACAGCAAAAAGTATTTGGAATGTGGAAATGGTTATGATATTTATTGATTTATGGTCAGATTTGACAAGTTTAGGGGGGTCTTTGAATGTTGGGAAAGGATGAGCATTGTGCATGGTGTGGTGTTTGAGATATTTGATGGACCCCATGACATGGAGACTAAAAGTAAAATCCCCCATAGCATGCTATGCTATGGGGGATAATTAATTGTCCTTATAGTCTAAATCGAGTAGTACAGGCTGATGCAATTTTTCGTGAAGCTTGGGGAATTTTGCAACTTTAATGTACTGTTATTTGTAAACCATTGACAAATACATGTATCATCTTAAAGGGGATTTGAAGTCTGAACCTTGCAAAACAATACCAGTTGATTGACTGTGAAGCAAGCGACACAAACAGACAACCGTACAAGCATACACACCCACTGACACATGTATGTCCAATGATATGAATACCGTGAGACTAGCCCTACTGGCCTCATAACTACTCAAGGATTCAGAGATGGTCATAACCCAAGCATTTATCATGGAATATCTGGACAACTGGATCGATGCTAGAATGTGGGGTTTCGGGATTCTATGGCTAACATTCATGCTGTATATTGCCTTGATTTTACTTGTTACAATCACCAAGTCAGCTTGATTTAATGACCCAAGTTAACTTGATAAATACAACCCAGACAGTATATAATGCATGTGATGTGAACAAGATATTCTACACTACAAGATACTTGGTCTGAAGATGGAATAATTTGCAAAAAATTGCTTGATCCCTGGATTGGATGGCTTCAAAGCCATTTTTGTTTGGGGTTTTGTAATATACTGGACCACTCTAGAAATTTTTAAATCCTTAAAAGTGAGTACTTTAGAGAAAATTTGTATAAATATGTGTCGAAGATGCAAAACTTCAATATGAAATTGGACCCCATTCTTTCAAAGGGATATCACAAACCAAACATGTATTTTTTAAAATGATATGTTGTAAGTTTATCTGCACCCTATTTTCTTTAATATAATATACTACCACTGATATCACTCCCAACTATTCTAAAAGATCCAGAAGATCCCAAGACCAGTTAAGTGGTGTCATGAATATTCAGATGCAGAAATGGTCGTAACCAAAGCATTTGTCACTATGTTTCGAGACAACTGAATGCATGCAGGAATATGGGTTATGGGATTTCTTATAGGTGGCTTGTTTTGCATTTCCCGTGCATACCTAGTACCACAACCTCAAGGCCTTAAACCATTTGATAAATGTTATGACAAAGAGGTGTCTGGCATATTTAGTGTTATAATCATAATGGATGTGGTGTGGTGATTGAATATAAATTGCCTCTGATGCAGGCATAGGATCACATAATTGCCTCTGAGGTGGTCTTGATGGCTCCAGGCCGTCCAGGGCTTTTATTTTCTTGATGCATTGGTGATCGTATTGCATATTAGCAGTAAATGCAGACACTTTCTTAACAATTAAAACAACATACATGTAAAGGCTTAAGAAGAAGATATAGTACAAGTTTGAAAGAGTCTGCCTTTGAGGGGATGTACTTGTTTAGAGCCCGGGACTGTCAGTAAGAATAGACCGGCAGGATAGCCCCTCCTAGTCTCAAGAGTAGGGAGCCAATTTATGAAAAGGAAGCTTGTCTGTCTCCAAAACCACAAATATGATGCACTTCGCTGAATCATTGTTGTTTTTTCTATAAGCAATACAGAGTGTTAAAAGAACCAGAAATAACAGGTTTGCAGCAGGGTGGGGTGAGGACTTGGTCAATGGGACCTGCTGGCAGGGCTGGAGCTTACCATTCTGGGAATAGGATTCTGAGGCATCAAAGAGGAACACTTGTTACTGGATAACACTGTGATACACTTGTTTGTATCTGTGTGAAACTTCCCTGTAAAGCCTACATGCAGTTGGTGTCTTCACAAGTGCAGTATGCTGTGTCTCTTGTCCACTGTAGATAATAATATTTTGTATCAAAGTGGAGCAAAATTAGTGCCATAGACCTTTAACTAACCAAATGGAATTTTTTTTATGTTTTACATGTTCTATGTATTTTTCTGATATGAAATATAAACAGACTAAAGCTTTAGCTTTGATATTATCCTATTCTGTCTTAGCAGGAATAAACAAAGCATAATGTCATTTCAGGTTCGTAATGAATCATTTTTTGTTCCTCTTAAGAATACCAAGACGACAGTTTGGTATGCTTAGGAGCATTGAGATCTGTTCTCCCGTGGCCTAATGGTCAAGAATGCTTGTGTACTGGCTTTGAGGGCGTGAGTTCAAATTTCAACCCAGGAACTCACTTCAGTCCGAGCCCATGGGACATTAAATGGAGGCTGGTTGTATCCAGTATTCTATGCTGGGGCAACTGAAAGACCCTGGGCATCCTTGAATTAATAGGGTATGTTCAAGACTCCCAGTCTTCTCATCTCATCATCATACGGCGGTCACCAAAAATGAAAGTGGAGCTCCCTCCACGAAGATGGTGGTTCAGCTGCCCCGGCTGATCCAGGGTACACCAGCACATCACAAGTCAAGTCAAGCTCAAGTACATCATCCCAAGTCATACCATGACAAAATGGCCCATAACCTTTGCTAATTCATGAATACTTAATTAACTGACCCAGTTTTGGCTCACAGTTTGAAATTGTTGCTTCTTTTTCACACTGTTGCAAATGGAGAAATTGTTTATTGTTGAAAGGTGCTATCACAGTTCCGAAAATTCCATTGAATTATGTATTTTCACAGTTCTGAAATTAAACTGTTTGAAAGTTTGCTTGTTTTACACTATTTTTCTCAGTTGCCAGTAATCCTCTAAGTGTCCATAATCGGACTAAATCTGCCTGCATAATGCTTATGACCTAAATAAGCAGTCAATCACAGAAGAGCTTGGAAATAGCAGAAAACCCTGGCCATTTTGGCAGGGCTTGCGTGGGGAGGATGGCTCAAGTATTAAGGAAATGGATATCATAAATCTCTTATTTATTCACCAGGGAAAAAACTATGTAAACTTCTTGCATTAAATCCAGCTTGTGTATACACATCAAGTACAGCTGCTGGCCCAGTGTAATGGGCTGCCAGTTGTGTGGATGGAACACAGTTCAAAACAGCATCTGCCATCTCTTAATTATAAAGGTTGTATTCTTGTTTGTACAAATTGCACGCTATTAGCATAATTGCCTTAGGCTTCTTGCGGCGCAACATTGCATCATGAAAAGTCAAGGACAAAGCAGCAAAAGGCATGAAAAAGCAGAAAAGGCACTGGTTTGATGGTCTCCAACTGCCCACTCACTAATATGATCGTTATATCAATATGATTTTTTTTTTCAGAAGTATAGTAATGGACTCTGAGAAAACCAGTAAGTGATAGATCTGTCTGACCCTGACAGGAGGAACGAATAAATTACAGTGGGTAGCAGGGACAAATATATCTAGGAATCACTAATGACAAAAGTTTGAAAGTTCTGAGCTTTGAAACTCAGATTGCTGTACATCAGGCTGTATTTGATTGACAACGAGGGATTGAACATAATGGAAAGTAGAAGCCTGGGAGACATGACAGATCAAGGATGCATGTCTAAGAAAGGGGAGAAAGCTTAGTTCATTGCATTACACCATAGCTATGTTCCTTGGGGTTAACAGGCACATTGAACCTATAGGAGGACGACTGATTTATAGGTAAAAAGTGAATTGACTGGTTCACATGACCCCCTTGATGGATTAAAAAAATTTTTGACTACTGTGCAGGATTGTATAAACGCTTAACCTGATTATCCTAAAGTGGTTAACTCCAATAAATTATCTTCTAAAGGGGTTACTGGCAAAAAATTGTATGTTTGTTGTTACATGAGTTCAGTTGATTAAAACTAGTTGTCTTACTCATGTTCAGCATGCACTGACACCATTTCAGTAAAATGACTTTTAAACCACTTTAGGATAACCCATATTAAGCATTGATACCATCCAATACTAGAAGTTATCCTGGGGCTTTTCCAGGAACAAAAATCTGAACTTGACCTGTATCTTTGTCATTTTGTATGACTGAGATCACCCTTAGACTCTGATAATTGATAAGAACAATGGCACTTTTTGGAATAATCACCGGAGTCAGTTGCAGAGGATTAGCTCATGTTATAATTATCCAGCTGTTCCTCAAAGACAAGAACGCAAGTAACACTAAGTTACCATAGCAAGTGACGGATGAGTATAACTATAACATGCTCTTAGTGCCACATACTTCATCTCTAATTCAATTCAATTCCTCATTTGCCAACACAGGTGCCTGCCCTGGGCAATTTCTTGGCATATTCCTCTAATGAAGTGAATGATCCCCTCAGGCCTGGCACCAATTACATCTTGTGAATTTACTTTCTTTTGTATGTCAATTTGTCAAATAATTATGCTTACTGGACAGAATGAACGTAGGCCTGCCAAATATATTCTTAATGTTAAAATACATATATTTGCATCTGTCAATTTCCGCAGTTTTGCATTGAGTTTGTAACTGTTGTCCAAAGCTTTCTTTTCATACCAGTCGGCTTTACAGCGTTCAGACTACATGACTATCAAATTTCCCACCGTTTAGAAGTCAAAAGGCTCCATATCAGTCAAAATATCTCCATGTCCTTCTTGAAAGTGAATTCTCAAGTGGACCGGCTTTTGCCAATGTCGATTTCACATCAACCTGTTATCCTGACCAATGACAGTTAATGCCAGTAAATCCTCTGGATACAATATATATTTGCCCTTAACTTGCTGCTCTACCAACCTTTAACTGCAGCAAATTAACGATATCCAGCCACTTGTAGGAAGTATCCTGATTCCTTTCTGACATGATTTCCTCATTTTGTCAGAATTTTTAGACTGGTATAGTTATTATTGGAAAGGTTAATGAATATAGACACAAGAATTACGGGAGACAAACAAGACCACAAAAAGCATCATTATGTCATTATAGTGTTTATGATCTTATTTACTGCTGCTCCAGACTGCAATGATGATGCCTGACTTATATTTCAAGAGAGTGCATCTGTCTTCAAGTCTTGTAAATTGTCGTAATGATATCTGAAATTCATAAGGATTTTGTCTGAATATAATCCATTCGTTGATGTGTACCACCTGCTCTTTGTCATTAATCTATCTTATTTCAGATTAAAACCACACATTTCAACTGCAGAACTCACAGAGAATTAATTGTTAACGATTTCACCTAGGGACCAATATATATATGTTAGCTGAATATCATTTTGCAATTTATCTCTGACATTTCATTGAATTCTCTGCGTTCACTTTTATGACTAGGATAGAAACATTGCCACAGATGCAGTCTAAAAAGTTTCTCGAGTTATCTTGTTACAGTACAGATTCTTTGAAATCATGGCAGGTGAAATGAACATGGACACTGTTTCAGTTACGTCACTTTAATGTAACCGCAATGTATGCTGGTTGGCTACCTTGAACATTTTGCACCATTTAGAAATATTGCAAGTGAATCTTTCCTTATTGGAAACATCCAGAGCCAAAAACCAATATGGAGAATTTTATTTCTTTTTATGTGGTGTAACCTTTATGTGGTATGAAGTATTGGTGTTGTTCCTAGAAATAGAACCATGACATTTTTTAGCCATAGGGGGGGGGGGGCAATAACATGGGGTCAATACGGGATGATTAGTGCTTTTCCTATCTTCCCCATGTTAATTTTGGGCATGGGGGGGTGTCATGGCCCAGTGACCCCCCCCCCACATACGCCACTGTAAAAGATCCCAAGACCAGCTCAGTGGTGTCATAAATATTCACATAGGGGGAACGGGGGCACATTGGGACGCGGGGCACTGTGGGACGGTGGGGTTTTCTTGGATCCTGGCAAGGTATAGGATATGGTAGTGCCATCATATCTTGTAATTTCACATCCTGGTGTTTCCATGGTTTTATAGACAAAGTACAGCCACATGCAGAAGTATGGCGAGCAAAAGTTTGTTTTCCTACTACGAAAGTAAATATGGACGGGTTCAATTCGAACCATTCTGTGGACAAACCATGAACAATGAGGCTTTCTCAATGCTTGTATGAATTTTATATATCGTAACGAACAGTTATGAATTGCTATCATGATAAAAACACTCACTGGTGTCCGAGAAATTAGCATTTTGGTGTAAAAGTCATATCGGGGCTCATTGGGACAGTGAATTGGGGGCACATTGGGACGCCCTTAATATGGCAGAATTTAAGTGTCCAAGGCAACTGAATGACCTGGGACAGCACACAACAGGTATTCAGGCCACAGGGAATAGAGGCATAGTGGATTACCATGCTCTGTGAACAAATTTGTCGCAAAGCACTGTGTGTTACTTACATAGATGTCCGCACCAAGGACAGTTTATGTTAAATGTTTAAAACTGTTTAAAGTTATGAACTATTGGCACTACAAAGTGTTAATGCACTGTATATTATCTTACGCACTACTTATATGTGATATCTATTGGACGTGGAGTGTTAAAATGATTTTTTAATTGATGTCCCAATGTGCCCCGGCTGTTTTAGCCGGGGCACATTGGGACAGTCATTTTTACGACTCTCTGGCTGCAAAAGGGTAGGTGCAGTCTAGTTTATTATGCCTTGCATTTAAGCTCAGACAATAGTATTGGTGATATTCATGCAAACTTCTGAGTGCTTTCAGCATTGAGCAAAATTAGTCGACGTTAAAAGCGTCCCAATGTGCCCCCGTTCCCCCTACAGAGATGATCGTAACCAAAGCATTTATCATGGTGTTTCAAGACAACTGAATGTATGCAGGAATGTGGGTTATGGGAATTCTTGTAGGTTGCTTGTAGGTGGCTCGTTTTGCATCTGCCACACACCTAGTGCCACAACATCATGGCCTCAAAGCGTTTGTTAAATGTTATGACACAGAGATTGTGTCTGGCATATTAAGTGATATAACCATAATGGATGTGGTATGATGATTGAATATAAATTGCCTCTGATGCAGGCAAAATGGTCTTGATGGCTCTAGGGCTTTTATTTTGATGTATTGGTGAGCGTATAGTGCTTATTAGCAGTAAATGCAGAGACTTTCTTGAAGGTTAAAGAATAAGAAGAGGATTATGAAGGATATATTATAGATATGATTGAAAGTGTCTGCCTTGGGGGATGTGCCTTTCTTTCAATAGTGAAACATTGTACTGAAAGCTACTGAACTGCTTGTTTAGAGTCCGGGAACTGTCATTCTTAATAAACCAGCAGGATAGCCCCTACTAGTGGCAGGCGCAGGCAGCCAGTTCAGTAATTTAAGATAAGGGGAGCTTAGCATATAATAAGGATGAACTGAATCATGCTAATTTATGAATTGTTGTTTGTTGACCCAGACTCAGATTCACGTTATTGTCACAACAAGTTTAAGCAAACATGAGCATTCACACAGTACAATTTTGAAAAGGAAGCTTGTCTGTTTCCAAGACCAAAGGTATGATGTGCTTCACTGAATCATTGTTGTTTTTTCAATAAGCTAATTGGAGCACCTACTATAGTACCCTATAGTACATGTCTTTGAAACGAATTGCGAGCAACACACAATGTTATTGAGGGTGGTAATTGTCCCTCAGGTATGGTTGATAGAAACTCCTTGCTTCAAAGGTTAACAAATCAAGAAAGGTCTTTATCGTTAATAGTCCTGCATGCGTGGAGTAAGGTCATTATGTCATCACAAAAGGTTCAGCTACAAAGAACTGCAGGTCTAGACCAGACAGAACCAGAAATAAAAGGCTTAGATCAGGATGGGGTGGGGATTTGGTCAATAGGACATGGAGCTTAACAACCAGTCTGGGAAAAGGATTTGGAGGCATCAAAGAGGAACACTTGTTCCTGGATTACCCTGCTGTTTGTGTCTGTGTGAAACTGCCCAATAAAGCCTATAGATAGACAGGTGGTGTCTTCGCAAATGTAAAACCCTGCATGTGTGCGAGGACGTGAAATAGAGCACCAGCAGTGAAATGTTGTAGCCTGCTCGCTACCGCTCGCAACTAGTGCAGGCTGCTGTAGCCTGCTGTTATAGCATGATTTTGCACATACCGATGCATGATTTTCTGGTCTGCTGATGGGCACTCACATGTTAAACTTCAACGGCTTTGTGCCACCCCTAAATATTAATTGATTTTGCTGAAACTTTTACCCAAAACCTTCTTTCCATTTAAAATCAGAATGCAAGATTCAAATCAGAGAAATTCAGAAGAAATTGTTTTTGGTCCACACCAATTTCCACCTTATTGTCCTTGGATTAATTCACTACTTATATTAAATTCATTGAAATTTACATTTGGAAAAGAAATTGAGTTCCAAGCATTAAGTATAGCTACTGGCCTAGTGTAATGGGCTGCCAGTTGTGTGGTTGGAACACAGTTCAATACAGCATCTGTCATCTCTTTAATTAAGGTTGTATTCTTGTTTGTTCAAATTGCACACAATTAGCAAAATAGTGTTTATTTCCAATATTGCCTTAGGCTTCTTGTGGTGCAATATTGAATCGTGAGAAGTCAAGGACAAAGCAGCAAAAGACAGATGAAAAAGCAAAAGAGGCACTGGATTGATGGTCTCCAACTGCCCACTCACTAATATGATCGTTATATCAATATGATGATTTTTTAGCTAAAGTAATAACGGACTGAGATAGAAAACCAGTATGTGATAGATCTGTCTGACCCTGACAGGAGAAATGCTTCAATTGCAGTGGGTAGCGGGACAAATATAGCTAGGACTCACTAATGACACAAGTTTGAAAGTTGCGAGCTCTGAAACTCAGATTGCTGTACCTCAGGCTGTAGTTGATCGACAACGAGGAATTGAAGATAATGGAAAGTAGAAGCCTGGGTGACAAACAGATCAAGGATGTCGAAGAAAGAGGAGAAAGGTTAGTTCAATGGCATTACACCATAGCTCTGTTCCTTGGGGTTAATAGGCACATTGAACTTACAGGAGGAAGACTGGTTTATAGGTAAAAAGTTAATTGACTGGTTCACATGACCCCCTTGATGGATTAAAAAAATTTTTGACTACTGTGCAGGATTGTATAAACGCTTAACCCGATTATCCTAAAGTGGTTAACTCCAATAAATTATCTTCTAAAGGGGTTACTTGCAAAAGATTGTATGTATGTTGTTACATCAGTTCAATTGATAAAAACTAGTTGTCTTACTCATGTTCAGCATGCGCTGACACCATATCAGTAAAATGACTTAACCACTTTAGGATAACCCATGTTAAGCGTCGATACCATCCGGTACTGGAAATTTCCAGGAGCAGAAAGCTGCACTTGACCTGTATCTTTGTCATTTTGTATGACTGACATGAGGCATTTTAAATCGAAAACATGGTATAGTCCCAGCTGGAATTACGCCAACCTCAATTGTCTTCTATACGACGTAATGCTATCCACAAAAACGAACATGCCGGTGATGATGTCATAACGTGATATTGGTGAAAAAGTGGAAGAGATTTGGGGTGGGATCAGCGGTGCTGCGCTCAGATTTGCTTCACTTCCTCAGTTGGAGCTGACCTGCAATTATAAAAATAATTCTTATTTAAATGAAGCCTAATTAAAATGTCATAGTTACAAGTATTGAAAGAGAATTTCTTTGACAAACACATTTTGATCACACACATTGCTCATCATTTTTTAAATTATGAATATGTTGTCCAAAAGAGGTTTTAGTCTGAAGCAGTTTGCACTGTATAATTCAGGCCTCCCAGAGGCAACAACAAAAAAATGGCCAGGAAGCTCTCTAACATCAAAACAAACATTAAAAAAGTTTTTGACAAACAATCTGCCTAAGAACAACAAGTAATCTCATAATCAAAAAACAATAATTCAATACCTACATGCTGTACTCGTATGATTGCCTGGGGGAAACCACCCTTTCCTTGGTGCAATCCTGTAGCTTTCTCCGCTTTCTTGATAGAAGCATGTATTTGCAGGGGACTCTGGTTGATAAAAGAGATAGACAACTATTAGAAAACAGAAGGTGCCACTTTATAATTATTTAGGCCACTTGGTCGAATATCAATGTTTAAAATTATTGTGATAGGTAGTACAGTTGTGCAGGATTTTTTTTTGCAAATATTCAGAAATTAACATCTCACAAAATTTTTTGCTAGAAGTGGAAAAATTGCATATATATAATATTGGTGTCCTTGTCTTGGCAATAAATGCTATCAACCGAATAACAGTTAATGTGAATATATATATAAACACAGTGGCATCGCTTTTGACCATAACGGCAAAAGGTCAATTGCTCTTTGGTTTTCATTTTTCTTGGGTCTTTTTAATTTTTCTAACTCTATTTGCCATTTTACAAGTGATTCTACTGTATGGTAAACAACTCTGGCAAGTCAGTCATTGACTATTTTATATTGCTACTGGATACGCCATTATCTCATGCTATTTGATGATTTTGATTTATCTAAATCACTCCTTTTCATACAAAATACACTGTCTAAAAACATCAGATTTGAAGTTTGTAGATTGCAAAACTGACTGTGTGTCACAAGACTAAGTGTTTTAACTCCTAGGCAGGAAACATTACATGCTCTTAAGAATTTAGTAAAGTGTAATTGTGTCAATATGAGTGTACCTGCATTTAAATATAGAAGGAAATATGATTCTTAAAATCATCTCAAGGTACATCGTTAAACAAAATTAACATTCTGAATAACTTTTTTCAAAACTGTAGTCACTTCCAACTTCTATATATCATTTGGTGTTATACTTTGGTGACCTGGTCAATTTGATGGAAATAAATCACTATCCAACTTACTGGCTGCAGCTGTCAACAATCGAGAATCTTGGTATAGTTCCTTTAATTCCTTGGAGTGATTTATTTAAATCACGTTTAGCCAGTTAAGATTTCCCAAGCTGTCATTTGGTAGTGGTAGAGAATGTATAGTAACAAATACAATTTCTTCCTAACCAAGAAACATTACATCCTATTAAGAATCCAGAAAAGTGTAAGTGTGCAATATGAACTACCTATAATAAAAGATTTTTAAATATATATAAGAGAACATGATTCTTAAAATTACAACAGTACAATGCAATTATCAGTTCATAAAATACTATCATCATGTCCTATTTCAGGCTATTTGTCTGCAGAGTGAAAACAAACAATACAGGACATAAAACATGAAGTATCCCTCCATCCATTGCCAAATGTTTCCTTTAATTACTTGTCACAATGTCACATGGTTGAACTGAAAAGGACATTATGATTTAAAATATTTTTCTTACTAAAGTGGTGATATTTCAGGTTTATCAGTATTTGTTATAATTCTGATTTTGCTAGTTTCCCCCCCCCCCCAACACTAATGTCACGTTATATGAATTAAAAAATTGATTTTAATTTGCCTGTGTCAATATCTAAAATGTTTTATAAATTGAATTATAATATTACATACCTTATAATCAAATTCTATTGAGACAGTTCCTGGTGTCATCACATTCCAATATAATTTGTGAATGGGATTTAGCATGAGAATAGAGAAGAGAATATTATAGGTGTGCTGATTTTATAGACAAAACAGTTAGCACCAAACAATTATTATCTAAGTCAGACAATATCTTTGTTTTTGACAATATGCAGTCTAAACCTTTATTAGCGCTTTTTGAATTGATAGCTTCGCATCAGGTGTTATAACGACACATGTATATAATACTTGTGACCAACAACCTGAGAAAACTGAGATAACATGATACAATATAATCAGTAAAGTATTATTTGGAGCTACAAAGCGAAATCAATTCCTCAGTATCACATATGCATCTTTAGTGAATGGACAAAAATAATAATGATAGAACTTGCTCAGCTGTAGAACCTGATTTATAACAAGGAAATATCAGGTAAGAATTTCTGATTCTTTCTAAACCATGTGAAAAAGAAGCAAGTTGTGATAAGCCAGTAAAATGACAAAGAAAACTATATTCAGTTCCAATTTGCATTGCAGTAGCCAACCAACATTAATCACATAATGTTGCAGAAGAAATAATGTAACAATTAAAATTCTGTGAGCTCATCTGCTACCAGAGCTAGGTCAGGTCAGTTTGGTTGCTTCATTTTAAATTACCTGACAAATTTGAAATTCCAGTCATCACTCATTTGTAATATTTGTTTTGGTGTAAACGTTTTGGTGTGTAATCAAGCTTTGAATAACATGCTCAACTTTATACAATTTATGAATAGTGTAGGCCTATAATTGGAGCTTTGCATGACAGGTACTAAATTTTGCATGTAACATAGGATTTGCATTATGCCAAAATAGAAAATGATCAAATGCATTTTGTTTTTCCTTTTTACTCTATTGTTCTTCTTGGTCTACAATTTTTTTTAAACTTGTAAAGTTTCATCAGATTGTGCCTTTACATGGACAGTCCTTTATTTAAGAGTCTGTGCTGAACTAAATGACACTAGCTTATTCTTAAACAGACTTTTGTTTGTTTGTCAGAAACACAGACATTTCATTTACTCTCTTTGAAGCATCCTCACTTCCCAGTGTAAGCTTGGAAAGCTACCCTGACCACATCAACACTGTTTTGTGAAGTAGTAACAAAAAGATTAAATTTCCTCCGGTGTGACAGACTTAATTAACAGTTTGAGATTTTTCAAAGCAATTGAGTGAATGCTCGAGTATTTCATTGTTGCCTGCATGTTGTTTCAATGAGCTTCTTTGTAGAAAACCCTAAACAATTAATTAAATCAAGCCAGAAAAAAGCTGACAATGCTTTAGAAATCTTCAGTATTTTGTAGAGCCTGTTGGCAGGCGAGTGTAAACGAGTCCTGCAATGGGAGGATGCTTTGAAGTGATTTATTTAAATCACTGTTGGTGAGTTCTCAATGACCAGGTCTGATAAAGTATCAGGTAGTTGGAGAAATAGACCGAACGTTAAAAGATTGCTACTATAGTTTTGCAATCAAACTTTTAATTGCTGCAGTTGTTATGTTTTATTGGCTCTCCTTGTATACAAACTTACAAAGACATTATTCTGAGATTAGAACCATATTACAGTGATGCACTTTGATAAAGAAGAAATTAGGATCAGTTCACTGTGAAAAATGCACTTCGTGATTCATGATAGCTGATGACGTGTCATCTTCTATACTTTCAACATGGGAAACATAGAGGCTGTTTGATTAGTCATGATCAAGAGAAGGCCATTTGACTTGTCATAATGATTTTTGATCGAAAATCAGATGCATAATCCTTTCGTGTGGCTGTCACCAACAAGAGGGATAAGACTCCTTAAATCAAATTAACATTGAAAGTATTGGGTATGATCATGACAAATCATCTGTATGATGACACACGAAGTGCCATTTTCACCGTGCAACAGTACACTCTTTTTCGGTATCAAAGTGCATCACTGTAATGTTCCTGATCATACAGTGAGATTTTTGCCCTTTCTGAAGGAAATGAGACTTGATCTTTCTCACATTCTCAATGAACAGTAGCGATTTAAGTAAATCAAAATGCCCATGTTGTCCAATGCTGTGGTAAATGGTACAAATGAAAAACTAGGGGCATTCGACTGGTTTGCCAAATGGTCAAATGCGATGCCACCATGTTTATGTATATATATATATGAAGCCAGTATAGAGAAAAACACATTTTACTTATGTCTCAACTAGATTTTGAATCTTATCAGGTCTTCAAGAATTCAGATTACAGTTGTAATATGATCTTGATAGTAGTTTAAAACGGCACAATGACTGTTTCACTTTCACCACTCAAAAATACAAAATCTTATTTTGGGTCACAATGAAGTATTAACATAGGCTGTTACTTTTCAAGTGAAAATTTTGTTTTACCTGGGTCATTTTTTTCTGTTTCAAACACGCGGGTAGAATGTAAAAATGATCAAATTTCATAAAGCTGGAAGATAACTGTGTTGTTTAATTTTTTAAAGAAAAGCATAGTATGGGATATTGATAAAATTATCAAAATTGCACCAAAATGACCTAAAATTATTAAACAACAACACCTTCTGGCGTCAGTTTGAGTTCCCATATTGTTTGATGTAAGTATAAAATTTAAATTGTGTTGAAGATCGAGTATTTTTGACAGAAACCTGACCTTCACTGGTGTATTCAAACTTTTGGAGGGTAGTGTAATGTATGTGTGTGGCATTATAATTTTCTTGGTGTCTAATAATGTTGTTCAAATGTGTATACATGGGTGGCATTGCCTTCTTTACCAAGTTCTTCACCCCAACAGTGGGTGGCACAACTTGCCCCATGGCACCATTTACCCCGGTCTCCCCTAATATTGCAGAAAAGAAAACCTTGAATAAATAAATTTTCTTTTGTGATAATGGCAGAACTGGTGAGGGTTCAGACACTTTCAGGGACAACTGTAGGCCTATGGCCGAAAGTCTTGCACATCAGTCATTCTACAGCTTAATAGCACAGTTTTGCCAGTTGCAATTAAGAATATGAATATTACACAAAGTTAACAATCTTATTGAAAATTAAACATGATTCAACAAGAGTTTGTAAATATTAACATAATTTAATTGAAGCTAAAGACCAGCTATTGCTAATTCTATCAAAACCATGCAAAAGTAAACTTACCGATTCTTTAGTTGCTTCTTGGCTGATGACAGCCCAAATGACAGTAGAATAGATGTGTCCCAATTTATAGTTTGTTGTTAGACATAATCCATGACTTAACAGATAGCCTTTAAGTTGCTTCATTTGCTTAAGAGAACACTGCCATTGAAGTGCAAAGATTCGCTGACCCACGACTGCTGAGTGATCAGCTTATCATGGACCAAGAACATTTTATGTTTCACTCAGAGCATCTGCTGACTTCATGATTATACTTTACTATCAAATTTCCCATCGGTTAGAAGCCAAAAGGCTCCACATCAGTCACAATGTCTCCATGTCCTTCAAGTGACTCCTCAAGTGGACCGGTTTTTTCCAATGTCGATTTCACATCAACCTTTCATCTTGAATACTTCCTGACTAATAACAGTTAATGCCAGTAAATCCTCTGGATACAATATATATGTATTTGCCTTAACTTGCTGCTCTAGCAACCTTTAACTACAGCAAATCGACAATATCTAGCCACTTGCAGGTAGCATCCTGATTCCTTTCTGACACAATTTCCTCGTTTTGCCTATATTTCCAGACCTGTAGTTATATTGGAAAGGTCAATGAACTGAAACACAAGAAGTATGGGAGACAAACAAGACCACAAAAAACATCATTATTTCATCAGTGTTTATGATCCTATTTTCCGCTGCTGCAAACAGCAATGATTACGACAGACTCATATTTCAAGAGAGCGCATCTGTCTTTAAGTCCTGTAAATTATCGTAATGATATCTGAAATTCATAAGGCATCTGTACATTACCCATTCATTGCTGTGTACCACCTGCTCCTTATCATTAATATATCTCTTATTTCAGATTAAAAGAGAATTAATTGTTCAACATTTCACAATATATACTAGCTTCTGAATATCATTTTGCAATTTATCTCTAATCATTTCATCGAATTCTCTGCGTTCATTTTTATGACTAGGATAGTAACTTTGCCATGCTATTTTAGGTTTTTGAAGAAATCCAGTTTATTTTTTTAGGAATGTAAATTCAGGTTTGGAAGTTAATTATATATATGGATGCGAGGTTTATATTGTTTCTTTTCCATAAGCTGAGCTCTGTATATAATTCTTAACTTTTTTTACAAAGCTTTTGGTGTGACAAGATAATGTAGGCCTATATATATACATACCTTTTAGCAGATGCAATTACAAATTTGAGGTATTTGGGATCTTTGATTTTGACCTACAGTGCAGGTTCTTGCAATTGGAAATTGAAGTCCCTGTCCCCTACATTGGCAGTCACACTAATAGAACAGCTGCATGAACAGACGGCTACATCTCTGAACTTCTTAATTATTCCTGAAATGCATGTGTAATTCTTATGGCAGTCCGCTATGCTACTAAAGAATTCAGAGTTGGTCATGACCAAGAAATTTATCATAACATATCAAGGCAGCTGGATCGATACTGGAATGTGGGTTATAGGATTTCTTTGGCTATCACTTTTTCTGTAGCTCATTTTTACAATGCTGTGTGCAGTCCTTTGTGACGTTGTGTCCCAAAACATTTTAATGATTGGTGTAAATAATGATTTAGTTGTAGTCAAGAAAAATCATCTCAAACATTAGTTTTTAGAGTAATGACAGCTTACTGCAGAGTGAATGAATGGAAAATTGTCTTCATGATGAAAACCGTGTAGTAGTGCTACTGGCAGATACAATTTTCCATGAAGCTTGGATGACTCAGGAACCTTGTATAGATAACTATTGAAAAATACAGTCCTAATGTGAACTGAGGTCTGAGACTTGCAAACTATACTAGTTGAGTGACTGTAAAGCGAGCGAATCAAATGGACAACCGTACAGGCTCACCACTGACATACATATATATTCCACGAGACTAGCCCTACTGGGCTCATAACTACTCAATTCAGAGATGGTTATAACCCTAGCATTTATCATGGAATATCTGGACAGCTGGATCGATACTGGAGTGTGGAGTTTTCAGGGTTCCTTGGCTAACATTCATACTGCATGTTGCCTTGATTTTTCAGGTTATAATCACCAAGTTAGCTTTATTTAATGACCCAAAATAACTTGATAAATATAACACAGACAATATATAATGCATGTGATACAAACAAAGATCTTCTACCCTACGGGATAATTGGTCTGAAGATGGAATAATTTTAATAAAATTGCTTGATCCATGGATTGGATATGATGTGTATGGATTGTTTCAAAGCTTTTTTGTTCGGGGGTTTCTACATGTACTGGACCACTCTAGAAAATATTAAATCCTTAAAAGTGAGTACATGTACTCTAGAGAAAAAGAGTCTTAATATGCAATCAACGAAGTTGAAGATGTGAAACTCCAATATAAAATTGGTCCCAATTCTTTCAAAGAAATATCCCAAAAAATGTATTTAAATGATATATTGCAAGTTTATACCTGCACCCCATTTTCCTTTATATAATACTACCAATGAAATCACTCTCAACTATTTAAAAATTCCCAAGACCAGCTCTATGGTGTCATAAATATTCTGAGATGGTCACAACCAAAGAGATTATCATGGTGTTTTAACACAAGCGGATAAATGTAGGAATGCGGGTTATGGGAATTCTTGTTGGTTGCTTGTAGGTTTCTTGTTTTTGCATTTGCCACACACCTAGTGCCACAACCTCATGGACTTAAACCGTTTGATAAATGATATGTCAAAGCGATTGTGTCTGGCATATTTAGTGTTATTATCATAATGGATGTGGTCTGATGATTGAATATAAATTGCCTCTGATGCAGGCATGGGAACACATAATTGCCTCCGAAATGTTCTTAATTGCTCCAGGGCTTTTATTTTCTTGATGCATTGGTGATTGTAGTGCATATTAGCAGTAAATTCAGATACTTTCTTTGTGATAAAAACAATATAGAAGAATAATAAAAAGATTATGGAGGATATATTACATGATGGAAAGTGTCTGCCTTCAGGCAAGGTGTCTTTCTCTCAATACTGAAATGTTGTACTGAAAGCAACTGTACTGCTCATTTAGAGTCGGGGAACTGTCAGTCTGAACAAACCAGCAGGATAGCCCCTACTAATGGCAGTACAGGCTGTCAGTCCAGTATCAGATAAATGGAGCTTAACATACACCGAGTGCCAAGTTATTAGGCAGCAATGGTTTTTTGCTCTATCTCCAAAGGTGTTACGAATATTTTAATTTCCTTCACCCATGCGAATGGCTTAGGGTAGAAGATTATTCTGTGAGAATTTTGTCCCATTCCATTCTCGCAGTCAGAAGTTATAGCATTTAGGCCTATTAAAGGTTTTGGGTGTGCCAAGTTATTAGGTATAGTGGCATGATGCATTCAAATATAGACAAACAATATTGAAATCGAGGATGGTAATGGCCTGGATATATTCCTAATATTAATTTTAATAAAGTTATTCCATATTCGTAAGCTTTCATGGCTTCAGTTTGAAGCAATCCACTTTATTCTGTGCCATTGGAATACCATTGGATTTAGCTAAAATTCCACAAACAAAGCCTCTCCTGAATTGGAAATAAATCATTTTAGTAAAAACAATCCTCCGAATCTTATCTGATGCCATTGACTTTGTCCTGTGCCGATTTCAGCCAATTCTGGCCTTTGTACTTGAATACAAAGCAATCAAAAACGTGTCAAATGTCTCATTCTGAACTGTCATTGGAATAACATTGCAAATAGGATGTGATAAATCATAATTTTTTTGATTTGCTGTTGACTTGTATGAAGAGATACAATCTGGCTGAATCTCCCGCAGCATCAAGTTAATAGCATAAAGTAACCTATACCAAACAATTTATTTAGTGATATGACTTTTTTTTGGTCGCAGAGAGGCTTTCTTTGTCAAAATTCAGGTAAATTCAATGCTATTCCAATGACACAGAATAAAGTGCATCTCTTCCAACTGAAGGCATGAAAGCTTCCGAATATGGCATACCTTTATGGACATTAATGTAAGGAATATATCCAGGTCATTTTCAATTGAGATTTCAAAGTTTTTGTGTATGTTTTTAATACAACATGCAAATGTACCTTTAACTTGGCACACATGAAACCTTTAATATATGCAATAACTTCTGACTGCACTAACCGAACGGGACAAAATTTGCTCAGAATCATCTTCTACCCTAACCCACTCTTATGGGTGAAGGAAATAAAATACTCTAAATACTTTCGGAATTAAGGCAAAAAATCATCGCTGCCTAATAACTTGGCACACGGTGTATAATAAGGATAAACAGAATCATGCAAATTTATGAAAGGAATGTATATGATGTGCTTCACTGAATTGTTGTTTTTTCTTTAAGCAAAATAGAGCACTTGCAAGTATATAGTATGTCAATGAAACAAATTTCAAGCCTCACCATATTATGAGGGTGGCAATTGTCCTTCTAAACATGTGTATATGCTTAATAGAAACTCCTTGCTTCAAAGGTTTACAAATCAAGAGAGGTCTTGGTTGGAATGGAGTATGGTCATTATGTCAACACAAAAGTTTCAGCTACAAAGAACTGCAGGTCTGGACAGAACAAAAATAAATAAAAGGTTTACAGCACTGATCGAGGATGGGGTTCAGGCTTGGTCAATGGGACCTGGAGCTTAACAACCAGTCTGGGAAAAGGATTTAGAGGCATCAAAGAGGAACACTTGTTACTGGATAACACTGCCGTTTGTGTCTGTGTGAAACTGCCCAATAGAGCCTACAGGCAGTTGGTGTCTTCACAGGTAGCCTGTGTGTATCTTGTCCATTGTTATAAGCTTTTGTAATGTATAATATTGTATTATCAAAGTAGAGTAACTGTTAATGTATGCCATAAACTAGAAATATTCAGACATATCAGTGATTTCATCGCGTTAAAAATAGAGAGATTGATAATGGTATGACTCGGCATGTGATCCATGATTTTGTATTGCAAGGGAAAATAGAAGTAACATAAACCAGTGTGACTTTGAACAGGTAGAGTGGCTTCCAATACTTTTCAAATGAGCCGTTCACATTATTCAACCTCCGAAAGGGAATTTTTTTAAGGTTTGCATATTCCAGGGGCGGATCCAGAAAGTATCTGACAGGGGGGTTTACAAATGGAAAAGTATTGAAATATTGGGATTTTAATTTTTGGTTTGTACCCCCTAAACTCCCCCCCCCCTCTGGATCCGCTACTGTATTTTATGTATTTTCTTTTAAGTGAAAGAAAAACAGGCTAAAACTTTTGCTTTATTATTTCATGGCAGTCGAAAGAATGATGATCAAGATTGTCTTCTGGCAGGAATAAACAAAGAAGATCATAATTGCAGACACATTATGACCCAGTTTTTTGTGAACATAAAGTTTAAAGGAATATCAAGACAAATGTTTAGGCAATGAAATCACGAGTCTCTAATTTATTCACCTGGTAAGAAACTGCAATTTATATTGGAAAAGCTAGTGAGCACTCTAGAAGCATACAGTAGGACTTACTGGCCAAGTTCAAATGGGTGCCAGTTGTGTGGGTGGAACACAGTTCATCTGCCATCTGCCATCTCTTTGACTGGAGGTTGCAGTCTTGTTTGTTCAGTTACATGCAATTAGCAAAGAAGCATCTGTATTTCCAATATTGCCTTTGGCTTCTTGTGGTGCAATACTACCTCATGAGAAGTCAAGGACAAAGCAGCAAAAGACAGATGAAAAGGCAGAAAAGGCACTGGATTGATGGTCTCCAACTGCCCACTGACTAATATGATCATTATACCAATAGGATGATTTTTTGGCTAGAGTAAAAAGACCTCAATAAAGAAAACCAGAAAGACTTATCTGTCTGACCCTGACAGGAGGAATGCCTAAATTGTAGTGGGTAGCAGGGACAAATATAACTCCAAATCACTCCTGACACAAGTTCCAAAGTTGTGAGCTCTAGAAGTCAGATTGCTGTACACCTCAGGCAGTAGACAGTTTTAAAAGTGGGAATGGAAGATGGGGAAATTACAAGCTTGGAAGGCATAACAGTTCAGTTGAAAAATGTCAAAGAAATAGGAGGAGTCTTAGTTTAATTGCATAACACGAGAAATGTTGACTTTTACTGGAAACAATGACTTTTCCTGGGAGACTGATAGGTTAATCTAAAGTAGTGAGCTGACTGAAACTGACCACTGTCTTACCGGCCTTCTGAAGAGGAAGCATCTGGAGTTGAGTAGCAGTTCATGCAGTCAGTCCTGAAAACTTCCCATGAGGATGTTTTTCTTGTCTTATGATAAAGAACTCTCCTTTGGACAACCACTGGTTCAGGGTTTAATTGCCGAACTCTTTTTTGGCCAATAAAGCCCATGCATGACACATTAGATGAATGCGGATCGACTCAATCTTACTTTGCTGGGGCAACTGAAAGACCATGAACGACTCTGGGCATCTCTGAATATAATCTATTTATAAATACTTAATAGGGTACCTGCATTGTATATGCCATACTCCCAGTCTATACTCATACATCATCATTCTAATTCAATGAAGTCCACCCTCAATGGCCAGCACAGGTGGCTTCCCCAGGTAATTTCTAGGCATATTTCCCAATTAAGTAAATAATGCTCCCTGCTGACTTGACCCCTTTTATTGAATTATAAGTTTTGAAGATGCTGAAGTTTAAGGTCTACAGTACATACATGTGCTCTAATGTAGACCTTGCTATATTTGCTCTGAGAATAAGCGTTTATGTCCTGATCCAAACCTAATAAATTCATAAATTTCAAAGTGATATATTCCAAACTTATAATATAAGCCTTGGCGAAATCTCAAACCACAAGTTCTGTGACCTACAACTTGAATTCCAAGTTCTGCAGATTTAGTGTGAGATTTTAACCTGAAATAAGATATTCTTTTCCCAATTGATCTTTACAAAGATAGAATGACAAGAAATAGGTAGCTTTCACAGACAAGTGGATTAGAATAAGACGGTTTGATGTCCCTTTATTCAGAACCAATGGTTGCCCAAATGGGAGTTTTTCAATTGCTAGCCTGACAGCGAAACACTTTGATATAGAATTAAAGTGAACTGTGGCACTGTGAAAATGGCACTTTGTGACTCATGATAGCCGATGAAGTGTCATCTTCTCTACTTTCAACATGGGAAACATAGAGGCTGTTTGATTAGTCATGATCAAGAGTAAGCCATTTGACAAATTTTAGAGTGAAAATCAGATGCATAATCCTTTCGTTTGGCTATCACCAACAAGTGGGATCAGTCTCCTTCAATCAAATTAACATTGAAAGTATTGGGCTTGATCATGACAAATCATCAGCATGACGACAAACGAAGTGCCATTTTCACAGTGCCACAGTCCACTTTAATTCTATATCAAAGTGTTTTGTAGATTAATATAAATGTTGATATTTTTGGAAGTAGGGGGCAATTAAATAGATAAGCAAGAAGAATATGAAACCATGCATAGAGTAGCGCGGGGCATGCAGCCCCCCTTAACTTCGAGGTGTGATTTGGCCTACTTTTTTTGGTCAATTATTTAAATGCTTATGTTGTCAGGAAGGGATCACTTGACTCTACTTATAACTAGTGAAACAAATATCTACCAATTTTAAAAAAGGAGTTACGGCCCTTTTTGTAAAAAATATAAAATGGCCTTCTTACCCCACCCATCGGGCAAGAAGCCCCCTTATTATAATCCTATGGCAATTTTTTTGCGAACGCATTCAGCTTGAAAGTTATTTCTTGGGGTTCTTCTATCACTTTTAAGGCATTCTATTCACTTTTTCTGAATTTCAGAATTTCTCTGTTCATACTTTTATTTTTTGATATTTTTTGCCCTGTTTTAATTTGGGCAAGGTTTTTTCGATTTTAATGTACTATTCTATCAAGATTTAAGGTAAAGTACATATTATGAAATGGTTCCTGAAGCAGCTTCGAGGCCTCAGTGAAGGGGGGCCTCATGCCCCATACCATGTGGGGCCTCTCTCCCCAAACTCATATATTTTTATTTGACCTCTATATTTTGAGCTAAAATGCAAAAAATATTATCCAAATCATATTTATGTAATGGTCATAAAGTGAAGAAATGCAGATATCCATTATACTTTAAAAAATTTCCAAAGTTATTTCTGACAACCACATTCAAAGAATTAATCAAAGTAACAAAAAACATGCACCTTTTTTTGTTTCTTTAATTACTTCTATGGTTTGGTGCTGTTTGCCCTGAAAATTTGTGACGTCACCTAAAAAGCCTCTAGATTCAATCCTATCAATAAGAAAGAGCACCAAAAATGTAAGTTTCGATATAACCCTGGGGGGGCCTCACCTAACCCGGGCTTCTTGCCCTGACCCACTCTAAGCAATATTTTTCTTACTTGAATGTGCACTTTGTGTCATTTCTCCTGTGCATGATATTCTAACCTAATTTTGCGGTTGTGTAATCAAATTTTTATGTTCAGTGAACCAGTTTACAAGGTTGTCTGCTGCCATTTTCTGAGGCATCTTTTGGCTTTTTAGAAACTGACGCATTCTGAAACTTCCATGGAGCATGCAAGATGGTAGTTATTCAGTTCAACCTGTTTGTAACAATACTTGCCTGCAGACATCCAAACTTCATGACCAATATAACTATATATTTAAAATTAATTTAATCCTGACCTTAGGAAATCCATCTATGTGAAACCAAATAATTGCACAAACGGTCTGTGCATTTTGACTAACCAGAGATTTCTCTCGTGGGTTTTCTCACATATCTGAATGTGACCGACTGAGCAAATTCTCCAAGGAAGCCCAAATTGCTCTTGCTTAACTGGAAATTTTATGGATGGATGGAAAGACGGATGTGGCTTAGGAATCGCCAATGGAAAGCGTTAGTAACAAAAGTGTTTCTGTGATTCAAACTTTTCTGCTAATGCATTGCAATATATTCTTCACCAATTTAGTTGTATCTAGTTGTTAATATGGAAATGACATACTCAAGAGGTTATTCCATGCATCCCATCCAATAAGATCAATTCCATGTATACACTTAGCTTGGTGACGGAAACTGACAGAGGCTAATGATGAGGCTTGGGAAGAGATTAAGTGTAATCTGACATATATTCGGCATGGCAGGATGCACTGGGATGTAGGATCTAGCATGATCTTGCATGAAATGATAAGATAGTATACTTACCACTAAGATTGATTTCAGGTTCAAAATTTCTAATTATATGTACTATGGTTTTCACAAATGGACTACACATTTCAGGGATGAAAATGATTGTTGCACTGAATTTTTATGACTTTTAAAATTACATTAATTTTCCTCCTTCTTTTATTGCATCAGCTTGTTTATTTTCCTTCTCACAGGCCAATCTTCTAATTGCAGTTTGTAAGATTTTCTATTGAGTGCTTCAAATAGTTTGCTGAAAAGCAAGGCCATTCTCTCTGAAAAGACACGCACCATTTCACAATTATCTGATTCAATGGAAAGATTCCAAAATTGCGTTGTGAAGTGAGAACTGTATTTTCTTTTTGGATATGTAGGTTTTAACTTAAAACTGCAAATCAAAACTAATATAATTTGGATCTCCAGCTTCATCAAATATTTTTGAACATGTATCCACTTTTCGGAATAATATTTCCTAGCCAGTTGTCAATGTGATAACAAGCAGGACAATATTATTTCTTCCATTAAAACCGGGTCTATTTATCCAGTTTTCACATCTAACTTTCCTGGCGCTGCCACACAAACTGGTTTTTGCCCATTTGTGTAAACAATGTCTTAATGGGAAGCAACCTTATGCACATCTTGGGTTAAATCCAACTTGTGTACACAAAATATATTAAAGTGACTTTCTTCAGGCAACACAATCATTCATAAACGATAATCAGTTTCAAGTATTAAGTACAGCTACTGGCCAGTGCAATGTGTTGCCAGTTATGTGAGTGAACACAATGCTACACATCATCTGTCATCTCTTTAATTGGAGGCTGTATTCGTTGTTTGCTCAATTGCATGCAATTATCAAAGAAACGTCTATTTCCAATGTTTTCTTTGTTTTCTTGTTGTGCAATATGTCATCAAACGAAGTCAAGGACAAAGCAGCAAACGACAGATGAAAAGGTAGAAAAAAGGCACTGAATTGATGCTCTCCAACCGCCCACTCACTAATATGATCGTCATATCAGTGATTTTTTGGCTGAAGTAAAAAGATACTCATAGAAAGTGATGTATGACCATGACAAGAGGAAAACATAAATTGCAAGGGGTAGCAGGGACAAATACAACTCCAAGTCACTCCTGACACAAGTTCCAAAGTTGTGAGCTCTGGAAGTCAGATTGCTTTATACCTCAGGCAGTAGACAGTTTTAAAAGTGGGGATGGAAGAAGGGGAAAGTATAATAAAAGCCTGGAAGGCAAAACAGTTCTGTTAAATATTGTCAGAGAAACAGGAGGATTCTTAGTTTTATTGCATAGCATGAAAAATGTTGACCTCTTACTGCCATGGAAATAATGACTTTTCCTTGGAGACTGATGGAGATTTTTAGGTACGATACGATACGATACGATACGATATACTTTATTCAGTCACAGAGTGAAACTTTACATGGTTATACGTTCAGTGTTGCAAGACAGTGCATAAATAATAGTATTTAAGTTAAATAGGCAATAAAACATAATCAAGATACAGACATGTGATTTAACAATCTGATGTTACTGGGCACAAATGTATTGCCATAACGGCTAGTTCTATGTTTAACAGACAGAAGTCTTCTCCCTGATCTTAGATATACATATTTGTGATTTAATGGATGTTCCTTATCACCAATGATCTTTTTGCCTAGCCTGTGGCTTGCACTCTTATAAATGTCATGCAGGTTGTCGGCACTGATTCCTAATCTTTTAACAATTCTAAAAATTTTACATAGTTTCTTCTGGTCTTTCTTACTGCTTGGCCCATACCATGATACAATACAAAACGATAAAACAGATTCTATTGTTGATCTATAAAATAAAGATAGGATATTGTGATCAACCTTTAAATTAGCAAGATCTCTCAGATACCTCACTCTTTGAATACCTTTCTTATACAATTGCTGGATGTTTTCACTGAAGTTTAACTTGTCATCAATATGTACACCAAGATATTTGTACTTTTGAACAATTTTAACGGATTCATTCTTAACAGAGAGAGGTTCATGGACCAAATTACCTTTCCTGAAATCTATAATCATTTCCATGGTCTTTTTGACATTCAGATTGAGAAAATTCTGATCACACCATTCCACAAACTTCTCTACGGTGACCTTATACAATGATACATCATTTTCTGCAATATTTCCTAAAATTACAGTATTGTCAGCATATTTTATAATACTACATTTGCTATTTGTGCTCGTACAGTCATTGGTGTACAAGGTGAACAACATAGGCGACAAAACGCAGCCGGTAACGTAGTGACCTGAATTTAAATGACCACTGACTTATTAGCCTTTTGCAGAGGAAACATCTGGAGACCTGAAAACGTATGTTTGTCTTGGCTGTGTGATAAAGAACTCTTATTTGGGCAACCACTTGTTCTGGGTTTAACTGCCACTCTAGAACTCCATTTTGGTCAAGCCTTTGGCACATCAGATGAATGCGGATTGGCTCAGTTGTACTTTGCTGGGGCAAGAATGACTCTGGGAATCTCTGAATAGACTCTATTCATAGATACTTAACAGGGTACCTATGTACCATACTCCCAGTCTACTCATACATCATCATTCTAATTAAATGAAGTCCAGGCCCTCATTGGCCAGCACAGGTGGCTTTCCCAGGAAATTTCTATACACAGCGCTCCTGAATAAAATTTAAGATTTTCAAAATATGCCGAAAAAGTTACGAACGTAGCCTGAAAGTAGAAGGTCTCAGCTTCGTATCAATTTAAAAATCTAAATATTCTGTTGGGAAAATTTTGAGATATTCAAATTTAAAATTTTTGATTTTTCAAACCCCTTTAATTTACACTATTACCACTCAGTATCACCCAATAAATCACTCAACAATTCAATAATGCAGCAAATTTGTTGCTTTACATGTTTATTATGACATTTCATTGCAATCGAACTGAAGAAATCATTTAAATGGCACTTATTTGATAAATATATAATGGAGAGTGTTGCAAACTCTTATGATCATGTTTTTCTGTAAAAGTGAATCTTACCGCCTGCTAATTAACTTTTATGACTGCCTGTATGTAATATGAATTGAAATGCATGATGGTACGGCAGAGATTGTTCAATAATTGGGATGATTGATGTTCTTGATTCGGTAGCTGTTAAAGAGTTTTTCAAGTTTTGAGTGACAACTCTCCACAACCCCGCTCAGAAAAGAGGCTCAGTGCCTTCATCATCTGTTCAATGAACACTGGCACATGACGGAGAAGGATATGAACATTAGTTGTGAAAGAAATCCGCAATTCTTGGTACGCTCTTTCAAGTTTTGCAATGTTGACTTGGTAAGCATCACTAATTGTAAAGCCAAATGAGGCTTGAGGGGAATCACAAAGTGTGACAAAAGCAGTGTGAAACTTCATTCGTGTTGACTTGACATGTTGCTTAGCATTTCAAGGTTTGCAAGGACCTTGTTGCCCTAGTTACCCTCAAATGTACATCCACGGTGCTGCTCCTTTCGGATGTAAAGAGCCTCAAGCCAGTGATCAAGATCTTGGAAGAGTTTATTCCCAATCCCCAACTTAATATGCAGTGCAGGAGGAGGTACTACAGCAAAAACAGGGGTTGATGGCTCAAAATTTGCCCCTCGACAGATGGTGGTTAATTTGAAACAGTTGTAATACTGCTTTAATGTGGTTTGGCTACCACTTTCATTTTGAAGTTTTGAAGATGCTAAAGATTAAGGTATGTGCTCTAATGTAAACCTTGTTATATTTGTTCTGAGTATAAGCGTTTATGTCCTGCTCCAAAACTAATTAATTCATAAATTGCACAGTGATATTCCGAATTTATAAGCCTTGGTGAAATCTCAAACCATAAGTTCTGTGACCTACAACTTAAATTCCTAGTTCTGCAGATTTAGTGTGAGATTTTAACCTGACATAAGAAATTCTTTTCCAATTGATCTTTACAAAGATAGAATGACAAGAAATAGGTAGCTTTCAGAGACAAGTGGATTAGAATAAGATGGTAACTAATTTGATGTCCCTTTATTCGGAACCAATGGTTGCCCAAATGGGAGTTTTTCAATTGCTACATAGCAATTAACCTTAATGTGAATGACCGATTGATCGTAGTGGTGTGTTTTGTAGATTGATATGAATGTTGATATTTTTGGAAGGAGAGGGCAATTAAATAACTGAGCAAGAAGGATATGAAACCATGCATTAGCAATCATTTTCTTGCTTGAATGTGCACTTCATGTCATTTCCTCTTCTGCATGATATTCTAACCTTATTTTTGCGGTTGTTTAATCAAATTTAATGTTCAATGAACCAGTTTACAAGGTTGTCTGTTGCCTTTTGCTGAGGCATCTTTTGGCTTTTTAGAAACCGATGCATCCTGCAACTTCAGTGGAGCATGCAAGATTGTAGTTATTCAGTTCAAGCTGTTTGCATAACAAACCTTATATTTAAAATTGATTTAGTCCTGACCTTAGGAAATCCATCTGAAGTGAAACCAAATCATTGCACAAAGGTCTGTATATTTTGACTAACCAAAGATTTCTCTCATGGGTTTTCTCAGATATATGAATGTGATAGACTGAGCAAATTCCCCGAGGAAGCCCAAATTGCTCTTGCTTAGCAGGAAATTTTATGGGTGGATGGAACAATGGATGTGGCTTAGGAATCGCCTGTGGAAAGCATGTAACATATAGAGGTGAGATATCTCCTGAGGTATGATTATCTCTCACCTCCTGAAGTATGGTTATATCTGTAACCAAGTTAGTCATCATTTTGACTCCACTTTCAACCAATATCATCTGCAACTTTGAATATACTGTGTTTTCCTTTCACCTTGAATCTGTTGTTTTCTGTCAATTCTTAACTGTAGGTGTATGTTTTGCAGTTTACCTAGGATAAGTGTTGAAACACTGGTAAATTTGGATTCCATTGTGTTTTGAGTGTACTTCATGCTTTGTTTTGTTTAATATGTAGTGTTCACACACTTGGACTTGCCAGTGACTGTAGAAAACATGTATAAAATATCGAAACTTCCTGTATTGACGATACAAAGCATGTGTTATGGTGTTGCTATATTTTCATTCTCCTGCTGTTCATGTATAAAATGCTGTTTTGTTCTCGACAAGTGTTGCAGTGTCTTAGATTGTAATTTTAGATGTGATAACTGCACTCAGGTGGTTCAAAAACACTTAAATTGTTCATTTTTTAACCTATGAAACACAAATTTTTATGTTTTCTTCTCCAAAAAAGTTCCTTCTTTATAATAAAAATGTATATGTATGGTACCATTTGAAAGGCAATTTGATTATCTTTCACATGGTGCAAGTGTGATTCTTGTATCTTTATTTCCTGAGGAGATAGACAAGACAAACCATTACCCCACACCTACAATTTTAGGCGTTTTTGACGGAAATCAACATCATAACTTCAGGGCTCTTGAGGCAAAGGTTCCCATGGTCACATATCAAAATGGTTGTGATTTTTGGCTTTCTCAGACCTAAAAGCATGGGAATCAGTGCAGTAGGCTATGAATTTTGGTCAAAAGCATATTCTGAACAGGTCTAACGTAAACTCTATTGTACAACTGTTTCACTGGTCAGTGGTCATAATGATGACAGATCACATACTTGTTTTTGTGGCCTTGAAACATGAAATTATATCCATATGCTCTGGATTTAAGTGATAATGAGTTGGCCTTGTAGTGTGAGAAACCATATTTTCTTGTAGGATATGTAGGCTTTAACTTGTTACTGCAAAGCAGAAAAAATATTTCTTGGATTTCTAGCTTCATCAAATCATTTAGAATAATATTTCCTTGACAGTCAGTTGTCAATGTTTGGAGTGGCTGAGTGGTCTGCAACTTGGGCAAAGAGCCTTGTTATCCTTTGGGATGAGAGGCAACTAAGTGAAAATGATTGATTTACATGAAGGAGGTTTGAGAACAAACCGAATGCACAATACTGGTATCGGATGGAGATTATGGGTTTATGTCATTCTCAAGCTCATGAGGATGTGATGAGAAACACTTGGGTCAAGTGCTCTAGGCTGTTGCAACATGGTAAGAAAATTAGCATTGACATTGTGTAAAAGAACTTTGGATTGCTTACCCACAAAAATCAGTGATAACAAACTGGACAATAGTCATTTGTTAACTTTTTGTTATTCAAAATAGGTCTATTAATCCAGTTTTGACTTCTAATGTTTCGGGCAACTTCCACACAACATCGTTTTTTGACAAAGCAGTCTCGGTGGAATTGCTGCCCATTTGTGTAATGGAGGCCTTAACGTAAAAGTCCAATGCAGTTGCCTCAGTTAATTACTTTGGGAATTAAGTCTTTATTCTTTCTCCCGAATGGTGTCCTGACCATGATGCTGACCTGAATTCGTAATTAAGGCAACCTTTTGGTTCATTCAAATAATTTCCTCAGTATAGAATCATAATGGATATTCTACATAGATTTTGAATTGCTTCACTATTTAGACTGATCTTTTTTCTGGTTCTATAACACCAGTTTTACCTCCATCTGATCTTTCTATGTTTAGATGTTCGTCTTTGTATGAACCTACAGCCAAATATTACAATGGTAACTACACTCCTGCTCATAAATATGGAATACTTTTTTGGAATAATAGTAATAAATGTAAATTTCCGAGTGTGAATGTGAGGAGGTCAGTGAAGTTCATTGGATATTGGATATTGGATATTGGATATTCGGCGAGTGAAGTTCATTGGATATTGGATATTGGATATTCGGCGAGTGAAGTTCATTGGATATTGGATATTGGATATTCGGCGAGTGAAGTTCATTGGATATTGGATGTTGGATATTCAAATCTAAACTTCAAAATTAGTAGTTTTTTGTTTACCAAGGGTGGTTCTGTCAAATATCCAACAGCCATTTGACATTGGATCTTGGATATTCAAAAATACAAAATTTGCAGATTTTGAATATCCAACGGAGTGGTGAAGTTCATTGGATATTGGATATTGGATATTCGGCGAGTGAAGTTCATTGGATATTGGATATTGGATATTCGGCGAGTGAAGTTCATTGGATATTGGATGTTGGATATTCAAATCAAAACTTCAAAATTTGCAGTTTTTTGTTTACCAAAGGTGGTTCTGTCAAATATCCAACAGCCATTTGACATTGGATCTTGGATATTCAAAGATACAAAATTTGCAGATTTTGAATATCCAACGGAGTGGTGAAGTTCATTGGATATTGGATATTGGATATTCGGCGAGTGAAGTTCATTGGATATTGGATATTGGATATTCGGCGAGTGAAGTTCATTGGATATTGGATGTTGGATATTCAAATCTAAACTTCAAAATTTGCAGTTTTTTGTTTACCAAAGGTGGTTCTGTTAAATATCCAACAGCCATTTGACATTGGATCTTGGATATTCAAAGATACAAAATTTGCAGATTTTGAATATCCAACGGAGTGGTGAAGTTCATTGGATATTGGATATTCAAAGTTGCTGATTTTGCAAATTATGCAAGGTCTCAAGTCTAAAATAATAAATTGGATGTATTACCTGGTATATTCAAAGCCAAAGTGGTAAAATTATCATATTTCTGTGCTCAAGGGGGGCTCTGGCCGAATATCCAACAGACTAGTGAAGTTCATTGGATATTGGATATTGGATATTCAAAGTTGCTGATTTTGCAAATTATGCAAGGCCTCAAGTCTAGAATAGTAAATTGGATGTATTACCTGGTATACTCAAAGCCAAAGTTGTAAAATTAGCATATTTCTGTGCTCAAGGGGGGCCCTTGACGAATATCCAACAGAGTAGTGAAGTTCATTGGATATTGGATATTGGATATTCAAAATTGCTGATTTTGCAAATTATGCAAGGTCTCAAGACTAACATAGTAAATTGGATGTATTACCTGGTATATTCAAAGCCAAAGTTGTAAAATTAGCATATTTCTGTGCTGAAGGGGGGCTCTGGCCGAATATCCAACAGAGTAGTGAAGTTCATTGGATATTGGATTTTGGATATTCAAAGTTGCTGATTTTGCAAATTATGCAAGGTCTCAAGTCTAAAATAGTAAATTGGATGTATTACCTGGTATATTCATAGCCAAAGTTGTAAAATTAGCATATTTCCATGCTCAAGGGGGGCCCTTGCCGAATATCAAACGGTGAATCTAGTTCATTGGATATTGGATATTCAAAGTTGCTGATTTTGCAAATTATGCAAGGTCTCAAGTCTGAAATAGTAAATTGGATGTATTACCTGGTATACTCAAAGCCAAAGTTGTAAAATTAGCATATTTCTGTGCTCAAGGGGGGCTCTGGCCGAATATCCAACAGAGTAGTGAAGTTCATTGGATATTGGATGTTGGATATTCAAAGTTGCTGATTTTGCAAATTATGCAAGGCCTCAAGTCTGAAATAGTGAATTGGATGTATTACCTGGTATATTCAAAGCCAAAGTTGTAAAATTAGCATATTTCTGTGCTGAAGGGGGGCTCTGGCCGAATATCCAACAGAGTAGTGAAGTTCATTGGATATTGGATATTTGATATTCAAAGTTGCTGATTTTGCAAATTATGCAAGGTCTCAAGTCTAAAATAGTAAATTGGATGTATTACCAGGTATATTCATAGCCAAAGTTGTAAAAATTAGCATATTTCTGTGCTCAAGGGGGGCCCTTGCCGAATATCAAACGGTGAATCTAGTTCATTGGATATTGGATATTGGATATTCAAAGTTGCTGATTTTGCAAATTATGCAAGGTCTCAAGTCTAACATAGTAAATTGGATGTATTACCTGGTGTATTCAAAGCCAAAGTTGTAAAATTAGCATATTTCTGTGCTGAAGGGGGGCTCTGGCCGAATATCCAACAGATTAGTGAAGTTCATTGGATATTGGATATTGGATATTCAAAGTTGCTGATTTTGCAAATTATGCAAGGTCTCAAGTCTAAAATAGTAAATTGGATGTATTACCAATAAAGGAGCACTAAGGTTTGTTGTGTTACCAATAAAAGAGCACTAAGGTTTGTTGTGAATGACAATGAAGCAGATTACCATGGAATATGTCAGGAGGAAAAATTATTAAACATACAAAGGGGATGCATAAAGACAGCGGCTATCCTAATGTACAAGGTTAAAACTCAAAATACTCCTAAATACATTCAAGAACTTTTCAAACGCAGACACTCAGTTTATGATATCAGAGACAATGACCTGTTCAACATTCCAACTTTCAAAACTGTAGGATACGGAAAGAAGTGTCTCAGATACTATGGACCTAAGTTATGGTCAGCTATTCCTAAAGAAATAAAAGATAAGCCATCTATTCAATGCTTCAAAGACGCTTTGACAATCTGGTTACTTAATTGTGAAAATGTTTCTGGAATAGATTTTTTGTGATGATGTGTTAGGCAACATGTATATTATGTATGTTATATAGATACTGAATGTGTGCTACTTAAACCGATGTGTGCAATTTGCTGGTGCTATATATGCATGATGGTGCCTTACAGAATATTGATGTTTGTATATATAGGCTCAGGCCAAAAGTTTTTAACCAAAATAGTTTTAGTTAGATTGTAGAATAGTGAGAATGTTTACTCCATGTACTATAATTAACTTGTATGCTTTTAAAATAGTTTATTTTTATTTTTATTATTATTATTTTTGTTTAAATAGTTGTCGTACAGAAGCTTCTGCTTTTATCCTTGTATATCTTTGTATATCTTGTGATTGATTGAATACGACGTTAAATAAAATTTTACCTACCTACCTACCTACCTACCTGGTATATTCATAGCCAAAGTTGTAAAATTAGCATATTTCTTTGCTCAAGGGGGGCCCTTGACGAATATCCAACAGAGTAGTGAAGTTCATTGGATATTGGATATTGGATATTCAAAATTGCTGATTTTGCAAATTATGCAAGGTCTCAAGACTAACATAGTATATTGGATGTATTACCTGGTGTATTCAAAGCCAAAGTTGTAAAATTATCATATTTCTGTGCTCAAGGGGCGCTCTGGCCGAATATCCAACAGAGTAGTGAAGTTCATTGGATATTGGATATTGGATATTCAAAATTGCTGATTTTGCAAATTATGCAAGGTCTCAACTCTCAAGTCTAAAATAGTAAATTGGATGTATTACCTGGTATATTCATAGCCAAAGTTGTAAAATTAGCATATTTCCATGCTCAAGGGGGGCCCTTGCCGAATATCAAACGGTGAATCTAGTTCATTGGATATTGGATATTGGATATTCAAAGTTGCTGATTTTGCAAATTATGCAAGGCCTCAAGTCTAGAATAGTAAATTGGATGTATTACCTGGTATACTCAAAGCCAAAGTTGTAAAATTAGCATATTTCTGTGCTCAAGGGGGGCCCTTGGCGAATATCCAACAGAGTAGTGAAGTTCATTGGATATTGGATATTCAAATTTGCTGATTTTGCAAATTATGCAAGGTCTCAAGTCTAAAATAATAAATTGGATGTATTACCTGGTATATTCAAAGCCAAAGTGGTAAAATTATCATATTTCTGTGCTCAAGGGGGGCTCTGGCCGAATATCCAACAGACTAGTGAAGTTCATTGGATATTGGATGTTGGATATTCAAAGTTGCTGATTTTGCAAATTATGCAAGGCTTCAAGTCTAAAATATTAAATTGGATGTGTTACCTGGTACATTCAAATTTTGCAAACTATGCTAGACCAAGGATCTAAAACAGTTAAATAGATGATTTGCAAGTAATTCAAAGCCAGAGTGACATAATTTGCACATTTTTGTTTTCGAGGGGCACCCCAGCCGAATATACAATGGAAATCTCATTGGATATTGGATATTCAGATTTGCTTATTTTGCCACTTCAGAATGTACAATCATTGAGTTAATTGAATCATTGAGTTAACTGAATGAGATATCAATTGGTGATTTATATATCTAGATTTGCATAATTTGTCAATTTGTGGTTTCCAGGATTGCTCTTGGATAAACATGGCTTTTTCTGTCAAATCTTGTTGGATCAGTCCCTGTCTTATCATCTATAATAATAATTTTCTAATTCTTGTCCTTTCTTGTATGATCAACTCTTCAATGTTAGCTATAATATGTCAATTAGATATATTTCACGACAGAGCATTTTTTCAGGATTTTTGGACTGGGAGACCATCGGAATGACCTTTCATTTGTGGCACCGGGATACGCGACATTCTAGAAGTTTGGCCAATTTCTACCAAAAGGAGTTTTGCAAATTTTTTAATGTATGAAAAAGTTGATGTAAGCCGAAATATATAGTATTTTTAAACAGTAATGACAGTGAAGAAATATATTTTTGGTATGGAAAGAAGCTTCATATTCAAATGTCACTCGAGAACTTTAAAATAGACAACCAAATGTACAATAAATGTGAATATCTGGACAAAATTGGTCTCCCAGTACTTGTAATACTATTTTGGCAATGACTGAGAGACCAAATTTGTCCACTGGGAGACAATTTAGTCTCCCATTTACTATGTTAAAAATGCACTGTTTCACTAGGAATCATGCTCAAAATAGCACTTATAGAGGGCAAATTTACGAATTTCCTCAGCAAAAATTCTTCCCATCTACAAGCAACAGCACCTGAACTGATGATGTCATGCACATTGCACATCTTATGCAAAAGAGCATTGAGTAGTGCCCATTTCTGTAGGTCAGTGATTACAACATAAGTTTGTAGCAAAAAAATATACTAAGCATATACTGTAGTTCTGCTCTTGGTCTGAGAAGCAAACTACAAAAAGCCCTATTTTGTTTTACATCTCAAGTAAAACAGACCCCTCCTTGAGTAATATTAAGTTATCGAGTCAATTTAACTCCCCTAATTACAGAAAACCAAATTCTGTGTATGCTATGCTTTAAAAAAATGTATCAATTTATGATCCATAACTTCAAGGTTAATTTTACAAAGAATCGATGGACTTACAACCTTGAAAAACCTGTCACTTTTGCAACATTTATTGGATAATGAATGTTTGAAAAACATAGAATATTGCCAATTTGGCAAATTCAGTCAGAACAGAGGTCTGAAATCGTAAACTGGATGTAGGCCTACTATGTAGGATTTTTTTAAAGCGAAAGTAGCATGATTGGTAGATTTTTTTTTCAAGCTGAGCCCAAAACAATATCCGAAGTAGAATCTAAATTCATCGGATGTTGGTTATAATCAAAGTTGCTGATTTTCGGAATGTACACGGTTTAAAATAATTAATGGGATAAATATTAACAAAAATAAGCCCCTTTAAGAAAACTTGAATATCTCAAAGACCTCTTTTCCGATTTCTGTTAAAGTTCTTATATTTGTAGGCCTGTATATTGTTAAAGTTCTTATATTTGTAGGCCTGTATATTGACATTATGAGGCAATTATATAAATGCCTGTGTAATTGTCGATTGCTTCATTTTTGTCTGAGCTAGCCGACCCCGAGTGCACATACCCCTCTAACTGTAAAAGAATAAAAGAACATCAATGAAGCTTGGCATGTATTTATTTGCACTTCTCCGAAGACAAACTACATAGTATTCTTTGCAGTTCCTGTGTGTTTTGCAAGTGAGACAGGGTTGGAAAATTTAAAGTTAATACCGTAACATGGGGTGAATTGGGACAGAAAGGGCCGGTTTTTGGTCATAGTATGAACAAAAGTATTGAATCGATGATTGGGGCTTTACATCCTGTATTTACGCACTTGGTAGGCTAATTAGGACGGGGAGGACACGGCATTGAGGCGAAGGATGATTGAAACAGCCGTCCAACATAGGCCCAGGTGACCCAGCAAGAGCTGGATTCGAACCCTGGACCCAGCGATTGGCAGCCCAGTACGCTACCACTAGACCAACCCTCCTCCCAGTATGAACAAAAGTAAACTCAGAAATCAAAATATGGTGTCAAATTATGTTCCAGCACAAGGTCAAAGTATCCCCAAGAGCTTATACTGATATATATATATGTTAAATTTCCAATGCTCTAGACCCATAAAACCACTGTCCAAATTCACCCCACACTTTGGGGTGAATCGGGCAGTGTTGGAGTCCTCGAGGCCGGCCTCGTCCTCGTGGCCGGCCTCGGTGCCACTTTTGATGGCCTCGGCCTCGGTCTCGGATGACCAATCCTTGGCCTTGGTCTCGGTCTCGGGCCCTCTGGCCTCGGATATTTGTCCGAGGCACGTCCGAGGCCAGCGAAATTAATAAAGTACAATTTTGATTGAGCAGTCAAACAAAATTTTCCTGTCAGCTAAGTATAATTATCTGTCAGTTTATTTAATATGATGAACCTATTATCCTATATATTAGAATCTGATAGAATCATTTTCTGCTTGTCTTTTAAGTCTATATCTAGGCCTATCTTATGCTGAGTGCCAAATTATAAGCGATGCTATTTTTTGTGATAGATATGAAATTATAAATTGACCAAGTATATGAATATTTTAGAATTTTTATTTTCTGTCATTAATTGAGTTGAACAAAATTTGTGACAGAATCGCATCCGTGCCTCAAACAATATTCCAAATAACTTTGATATAACACAAATATGCCACTGCCTAATAAATTGGAACCCAGCAAAGCAGAGTATCTATCTACATATATCTAGAGAGTGTAATTTTTAAAGCAGTTATAGTAAAGCCCGAAATGAAAGTGATAAGCTGCCTAAAAACTAACCAATTTTTTTCCAGTCATGGTGAAAGGTTAATTAATTCTTTCCCAAAAGCCTTGAAATGAATTTCTGGTGGATGGTTATCTCAGTCCAAAATTTTTGATTTAGAAGTAATAATTAAACATAATTGAGGTTGTCAGACACTCAAAACAAATCTAATCTGTCCCTTATTGTCTTCATTTCAGAGTTTTATTTGAGTCATTGAGTGAATCTTTAATTGCACTGTTATAGCCTTATCGTAAGCGATGGCTCAATGCCGATAATATACCAAGCTAAAATAGTTTGGCAGTCAACTGTCTTTTTGTCGAGCCGGCCTCGGTCTCGGTCTTGGTCTCGGATGCTCATGTCTCGGTCTCGGTCTCGGTCTCGGAGGGGAATGCCTCGGTCTCGGTCTCGGTCTCGGATGCTCATGCCTCGGTCTCGCTCGTGGTCTCGGATGTCCTGGCCTCGACTCCAACACTGGAATCGGGACACTCCCTTATTTTCACAATCAATACTTAATAGTTTTCTAAAGTGATTGCTACGTGTGAGCAAATATTAGAAAACATATTCAACATGGCAAAAATGTATTTTCAGGAAAATCTGAAATCAATTTCATTGTTAATACGTACATTAAAAAATAATAATAACAGAAGACTATCAAAAAAGGAGTTTTTTGGAAATTTTGCTAGTGAATGACAATTCTGGACTAAATCGACTATTAATCATACTTAGTTCAATAATATTCATTAAAAAGCTATGCTAATACATTCAAATGAAAATCAGTAGGGTTATTTTTGTTAATTCTGGAACTTTGTCATTGCCCTGGATCTGAACCCATGACCAAATTTACATAATCTCACATCTAGTCTACTATTCTGTTCTGACCAGCATTTGAGAATTCACTTTCCGCAATGCTAAGTTTAAAGTACTGCAGCTCCTCACTGCTTTACTATTTTAGACTAGAGACCTTGCATAATTTGCAAAATCAGCAAATTTGAATATCCAATATCCAATACCCAATGAACTTCACTACTCTGTTGGATATTCGGCCAGAGCCCCCCTTCAGCACAGAAATATGTTAATTTTACAACTTTGGCTTTGAATACACCAGGTAATACATCCAATTTACTATTTTAGACTTGAGACCTTGCATAATTTGCAAAATCAGCAACTTTGAATATCCAATATCCAATATCCAATGAACTTCACTACTCTGTTGGATATTCGGCCAGAGCCCCCCTTCAGCACAGAAATATGCTAATTTTACAACTTTGGCTTTGAATACACCAGGTAATACACCCAATTTACTATTTTAGACTTGAGACCTTGCATAATTTGCAAAATCAGCAAATTTGAATATCCAATATCCAATGAACTTCACTACTCTGTTGGATATTCGTCTAGGGCCCCCCCTTCAGCACAGAAATATGCTTATTTTACAAATTTGGCTATGAATATACCAGGTAATACATCCAATTTACCTTTTTAGACTTGAGGCCTTGCATAATTTGCAAAATCATCAACTTTGAGTATCCAATATCCAATATCCAAAGAACTTTACTACTCTGTTGGATATTGGTCTAGGGCCCCCCTTGAGCAAAGAAATATGCTAATTTTACAACTTTGGCTTTGAATATACCAGGTAATACATCCAATTTACTATTTTAGACTTGAGACCTTGCATAATTTGCAAAATCAGCAACTTTGAATATCCAATATCCAATATCCAATGAACTTCACTAATCTGTTGGATATTCGGCCAGAGCCCCCCTTAAGCACAGAAATATGCTAATTTTACAACTTTGGCTTTGAATACACCAGGTAATACATACAATTTACTATGTTAGACTTGAGACCTTGCATAATTTGCAAAATCAGCAACTTTGAATATCCAATATCCAATATCCAATGAACTAGATTCACCGTTTGATATTCGGCAAGGGCCCCCCTTGAGCACAGAAATATGCTAATTTTACAACTTTGGCTTTGAATACACCAGGTAATACATCCAATTTACTATTTTAGACTTGAGACCTTGCATAATTTGCAAAATCAGCAACTTTGAATATCCAATATCCAATATCCAATGAACTTCACTAATCTGTTGGATATTCGGCCAGAGCCCCCCTTCAGCACAGAAATATGCTAATTTTACAACTTTGGCTTTGAATACACCAGGTAATACATCCAATTTACTATGTTAGTCTTGAGACCTTGCATAATTTTCAAAATCAGCAATTTTGAATATCCAATATCCAATATCCAATGAACTTCACTACTCTGTTGGATATTCGTCAAGGGCCCCCCTTGAGCACAGAAATATGCTAATTTTACAACTTTGGCTTTGAGTATACCAGGTAATACATCCAATTTACTATTCTAGACTTGAGGCCTTGCATAATTTGCAAAATCAGCAACTTTGAATATCCAATATCCAATATCCAATGAACTTCACTACTCTGTTGGATATTCGTCTAGGGCCCCCCTTGAGCAAAGAAATATGCTAATTTTACAACTTTGGCTATGAATATACCAGGTAACATAGGCGTATGGTAGGGGGGGGCAGGGGGGGCGGTCGCCCCCCCAAAAGTTTGGGAAACAGTAAGATTCGGGCAAAAGGCTTAAAAATTTGGGCAGATGATTAAGTGAAAACTATTGAAAATATTGATTTCCAGGCTATTTCATTTGAAATGGTATTAAATTTAGATCGTGAAATTTGGGCAAATGTCGCTCGCCCCCCCAAAAATCGCGCGTCCCATACGCCTAAGCCAGGTAATACATCCAATTTACTATTTTAGACTTGAGACCTTGCATAATTTGCAAAATCAGCAACTTTGAATATCCAATATCCAATGAACTTCACTACTCTGTTGGATATTCGGCCAGAGCCCCCCTTGAGCAAAGAAATATGCTAATTTTACAACTTTGGCTTTGAATATACCAGGTAATACATCCAATTTATTATTTTAGACTTGAGACCTTGCATAATTTGCAAAATCAGCAAATTTGAATATCCAACATCCAATATCCAATGAACTTCACTACTCTGTTGGATATTCGGCCAGAGCCCCCCTTGAGCAAAGAAATATGCTAATTTTACAACTTTGGCTTTGAATATACCTGGTAATACATCCAATTATTAATTTAGACTTGAGACCTTGCATAATTTGCAAAATCAGCAAATTTGAATATCCAACATCCAATATCCAATGAACTTCACTACTCTGTTGGATATTCGTCAAGGGCCCCCCTTGAGAACAGAAATATGCTAATTTTACAACTTTGGCTTTGAGTATACCAGGTAATACATCCAATTTACTATTCTAGACTTGAGACCTTGCATAATTTGCAAAATCAGCAACTTTGAATATCCAATATCCAATATCCAATGAACTTCACTACTCTGTTGGATATTCGTCTAGGGCCCCCCTTGAGCAAAGAAAGATGCTAATTTTACAACTTTGACTATGAATATACCAGGTAATACATCCAATTTACTATTTTAGACTTGAGACCTTGCATAATTTACAAAATCAGCAACCTTGAATATCCAATATCAAATGAACTGGATTCACCATTGGATATTCGGCTGGGGCCCCCCTTGAGCACGGAAATTTGCAAATTTTACAACTTTGGCAAGAATATACCAGGTTATACATCCAATTTACTATTTTAGACTTGAGGCTTTGCATAGCTAATATGCAAAATCAGCAAATATCCAATATCCAATGGACTTCACCACTCCGTTGGATATTCAAAATCTGCAAATTCTGTATCTTTGAATATCTAACATCCAATGTCAAATGGCTGTGGGTTATTTGACAGAACCACCCTTGGTAAACAAAAAACTGCAAATGTTGAAGTTTGGATTTGAATATCCATCATCCAATATCCAATGAACTTCACTCGCCGAATATCCAATATCCAATGTCCAATGAACTTCACTCGCCGAATATCCAATATCCAATATCCAATGAACTTCACTCGCCGAATATCCAATATCCAATATCCAATGAACTTCACCACTCCGTTGGATATTCAAAATCTGCAAATTTTGTATCTTTGAATATCCAACATCCAATGTCAAATGGCTGTTGGATATTTGACAGAGCCACCCCTGGTAAACAAAAAACTGCAAATTTTGAAGTTTGGATTTGAATATCCAACATCCAATATCCAATGAACTTCACTCACCGAATATCCAATATCCAATATCCAATGAACTTCACCCGCCGAATATCCAATATCCAATATCCAATATCCAATGAACTTCACTGACCTAATGTGAGGAAGGTCCATTGTAACGGTCAAGATATCTTCTCCAATCACTCTTTGAAAGCCTTAACTACATTTTTGGCTAGAAATTTTAATTTTTGGTTTAATGCACCTCACCCTAAAAAACGTCTTGCTGCTGTAACTTTTCCTGGGGTTAACACTGCAGCATGAGTTTTTAACAAGGGCATTTTCTTCCCTTTAGTGGTCATTGGAAGTAGCTACCATTGAATCTGACCATCATGTGCTCCAGCAGATGTTGCTAAGGTTGTCAATTTCAATGGAGAATGTTGAAGTATTCCATATTTATGAGCAATGGTGTATTATACTGCTATCAAAGGACCATCAGCACTGCAGTTTTAGTGTCACCACACCAGAATTTTAGATGGTCGTATTTAAATTTTGGCTTTTGTGACAGGATAAATATCTATGTAGTTGTTGTCTCATTTCAGCAAAAAAATTGCATCAGAGGACATTGCAATCAATCACTTGAATGCACATAGATGTGTAAAAAACGTCATCCATGTCAGATTCAGTTTGATGCATATTGTATAGAACCAGCATATGTATAGCAGATAATGCATTTTTGGCATTTTTAGATGAATTATGCTTTTGTGCTTGGGACATTTTTGAGAATAGAGATGTGTCTGCATGGCTGGAATGATTAGGGGCCAACCAGACGATAGTTGGGGGGGGGGGCTATGGACTTTACCCCCAGGACGAACTTTTTTTTTCGTTCGCGATGCGTGACGAACAATTTTTTCGCATGCGCACTCACGACAAACTTTTTTATAGGAATTTTAACATTACGGTACCCTAGCTACAGGTGGAAACAAACTTTTTTTTTATTTTCATGTGCTGAACAAACTTTTTTTTTCAGTGTCAAATGGGAAGCAATCTTTTTTTTCACCAAACATCCATAGCCCCCCACCAAAGATCATCTGGTCAGCCCCTTACAATGCTGTGATGTTTATTGTAAAAAAAAGTATGATAAAAAATAATTTCATTCCAGAAATATACTGCAGAAAACTCGAACAGAAAGAATGAAGAATTAGTCTGTTTTATTGTTCTTTTAAATGTTGATTTGAGAAAGTCAGTGTATAATTTCTACAACATGAACCAGAACATTTTATTGAGAACAAAGTTGAAATTCCATATCCGTACCTTTGACATCCCTGAAAAAAGGAAAAGAAAATTCCATTATAGATATCTTTTGCTTCTTGCCCATCAATTAGCAAATCCTTATCATTTCTGGAGGACATGAGTATCCAAAGAATGAAGAATATTTTCCATGTAAATATTTTTGGTCATTATTGTTGATGTAATGCCCCACTATTAAAGACTTTCGTTTTTGTGAGTTGGGGTACTTGATTCGTATTTGTTAATTCAAATTTCTGCAAGTAGTCGATTGATTTCTTGAATATCAAGCAATTACCAATGCACTCCAGGAATTAGTATGTTCTTCGACATATCAGACTCAGGGCGTTTACTGCATGCCAGTCTTAAGTTTCAGGTTTCTTATGCTAGCCTTGTACCAACCAGCACAAGTCATATTGTACTGAGGATGGAGGATTCCATTTGCCACAGACCATCAGCAGTAGGTTTCTTTTTGCTGTTGTCTGTTTTGCCCGACTATAACATAATGTAACCCCGGGTCATAAAAGGATCAGACTGACCATTTCTTTGCCAAAGCTTGACTGAAAGCATGCTGAAATTGTCTCAGGAGGAAAGAGTCGTTTATTCATGTGCATCTGGACTGAACTGTGTAATTTTGCATGAAAGCAAATGGCTGACCTGTTTTATACAAGGATGTCAATGGCCGGTGTAAATTTTAGATACATGTAGTACATGTATGTTCAGACAGTTTGATTGTTTTCCTCTCGTATTCAATTTGACTCCTCTGTTAGCCAATCCCAAGCCAGTATTTCACTTCAATAAATCCTATTTGTTGTCCACTTATTCTACAAAGCTAACATGTTTGTCTCATGGTATAAGCTATTCACCATGTTGTTAGGAGTTGTGCTTATCACACCTCGGGCTAAAGCCTTCACTGGATAAATTACATATTCCCTCACCCGAAATGAAAAACCTATACCTACAGACAGATTTCAGTAATCTGCTAAGTGCAGACAAAATAATTTTTGCTAGAAACTGCAATTATTATTCTTGAAATGGTTGTTATTTTTGTTGGAATGGAAGAACAGAACTATTGGTGCCACTTAATAAACTTCATCATTTGTTGGCCACCAGAACTTGTAGTTTCAGCTGCATTTGTGTGTCTTAGATTTATCTTGAGGTGTTCCTCCCTGCAAGGGAAGACTTGTTTTTACTGTTACATGATCGTCTTCGGGTCACCAGCTACTGACCTTGCTAATCCCAGATTGACCTCCTGTAACATTGGGCAAGCTCAGCAGCAGTCGATTAACCTCGTGTGACCAGAGTCTGTCGCGCAGAAAGTGTTGTTATAGAAGGTTTTGTTATTATGCATTTATTATGATTTAACAAATGGTAAATTTGTGGTATTGTAATGCTTTCCTGTGCATGCTTGTATTCACATACTAGTTCATACAACTTTAGTAACGCAGAATACAGAGCAAGCTCTATTGACTAATTCTGTTGTTTCTATTAAACTAATGTTTCCTGCCATTTGCCACTGAAAGTGTTAACCATGAAAACCAAGCAGGATCATTAGTCAAAGAATTAGCATTACATTACCATTACACTCTTACCTAATACAACTAGTGAATGTGCTCACTTATGCAAATTGACATATATCCAACTTCTTAGTATTCATTGGTTGAGAAAGCTTACAGGGTAAATAATGTGGACCATTTGTATCGCAATAATGCAGCATTTGTAGCTATTTGTGTATGCCATCTGCAATGGTGTACATTTGCGTCATCACAGACCTAAAGATACAATTGTGTGACAACAGAGACAGATGAATGTTTGATATTAGATGTAATATATGGGGAAAGATGGAAGTTTCTGCTATTTCAGGAACATTATCACACAACCTTAAGCAACACATTACCCAAGCTTGTTTTGTGTCATCTGTGTTGACAAGAGCGGATATCCATTACAAAAGATCACCAGACAAAAAATACCGGGGTTGCACGGTGAAAACTGAGATGATTTTTATCACCAAAGTGATATCTGTTCATCCTAGTGATGTATAGTGTGATATTACTGTCATAAAGCATCTCCATCATTTGCATCTCTTGTTTAGGATGTCAGTATCCTTTGTTTCTCTCACCTTGCCCCTTTGTAGCAATGACATGGCTTTTGAATGGCTTTTGTAGTCAGCAGTCATTTTGGAAAGATATGGGCTACGTTTGCATTGAAGGAACAATGACATGAATGTCGAATCTATTGACTGTAAATCTGTTCAGGTTGTTTTATATGTCTGCTCAAGTTCAACTTTACACAAATTATGATTTATAATAAAAGCATGGTACCCATTAAAACTTCTTTGCATGCTATTAATCTTCCCAGTCAACAAATAAGGAGAATCATTTCACTATATCACTGGGCCTATGCATGACATTGCATGTTCATTCTTTCTTGGTTTTACTTCGAAGCCTAAATTGACTTTAATTTAGTTTAGTGAGTTCTTGGTTATTATAAGCATTTACAGAAGGGATACAGCAAAACAGACAAGTCTTACTAAACGATGTATTTGGCTTTTGGAACTTAAACCACAGTATAGAAAGATCCCCTCCCCTGCCCCCCCCCCCCAAATGCAGGACTTTCAGTACGCTTAGATCAAACAAACAAGTAAGGCATCTGCAAGAACTACACTCTAAAAAGTTTCAGACAAAATTGGTTTTTTAGATTCAAAATGGTTTTTTGAAAAACCAAATTTCAATGCAAAACCAACATGGATTTAAAAAAAAATCCATGTTGGTTTTTTGCATTGAAATTTCTAAAAAACCAATTTTGTCCCGACATTTTTTAGAGTGTATAGCATTACGGATTACCGGTACTGAAGAACACACGGTAATAGAAGGAGCGACAAAAGAACACAATTTCGGTTGGATTGTTGCTGTTTATTGTCATGGAATATAGGCTCCTATGATGTATTTGGAATTAACCCAGGATGTTGTGTGGCAGTATGCTACTTATTATCGTTTTCATAGCTACGTGTTTTTCAAGTTTGCAATTTGCTTTATTCCAAAACTGTGATGTCAGAGATTAACTTAAATAATTTTGTTTATTACAAGCACAGATTTCAACAAACTGACAAAATGGAGTAACAGATGGATGATGTATGTCTTACTATGCACTATAACTGAACCAAACAGACTACTTGGCCTCAAAGGAGAGTTGCAATTACTTACAAAAAATGTTGTTTGAAATTGTGATGACTGGTGTCCTGTGAAAAACAGTAATACATTTTGTATGGAAACAATTAATAAGGTGCAACACTCAGCTTAGACATGCATTGTTTGTTGTGGTTGTATAAAATAGTAACATTGCCTGACAGTTTTAAATTCCTTTGTCATTAACTGTGATGTCAAACTCTTAACTGATATGTCACAGATTGAAGATTAGACCAATCACATTGACAGATACCCGATGATGTCACAGTTAAACTGCAAAACGAAGTTTTCAAAAAAACACATAGCTATGAAAACGATAATAACCAGAAATTATGACAAGCATATTAGTGAGCCTGGAGATGGATTCCAGACCAGCCGTTATGATACACAGACATTGAGAAGTATAGAATAAATGCATTTATGAAAGCCACATTGCAGTAGATCAAGTTTCTTGAAATCTGTATCTTAATTTTATTTAATGACCTCATATAAATATTATAAATTGTGGATATTATTCCCCTTGTAAACCCTTTTTTTCTTTGTGTTTTAGAGTATGCAATATGCATGATTGGATAGCTAGTTTTGCCTGGCCTCATCCATTGAAATGTCTTTTGTTGTATTTACTATGAAAATGTATATAGCCTGTAATATACTGCAAAGGAGTATAGTACTCATTTTCCTCAGATTCAGCTTTATTCTGCCATATGCCATGCATGATCTCGCTCCATCAGCTTTCATCAATTTCCACCACTGTCTCATGGGCATGGGTGTACTGGGATTAATTTCTGAGATGGGTCTCATGGCGTGATTAACCTTTGAGGACACATATAGGCCTAATGTCAACCTTAATAAAAGTCACTGCAGAAGATTACACATGCAGCAAAATGTCTACATAGAAACACTTTCAGGGAATGGTTCCTATTAGCAATTCATAAGCTATTTCCATGCACATTTAAAAGTCTTTCTGGGTCACTTAATATATTCATTAATACTTCTTTACCGTGCAATGGTAACATAAATACATAGTGGGGGCATCTATCCCTGCCTTGTCTTCTGCCTGGCTGGGATGTGTGCTTGTAATTATTTTGGGGCCTGGTGCATGTTTGTGTTGTCCAGAAATTTCATTTCTGTCCTCTTTTTTGTTGAATTCTTATAATTCTTATATTTTATTTTTTAAATGTGTATTTACTCTGTGTAGTTACACCCATGCCTTGACATTGAAGTCAAGCCCTTCAACTTTTTTTATTTTTTATTTATTTAGAATATATTTTACATGGGTAAACACACTCGGTTGAGGCCTATATAAGTAATCTCCAACTGAAATTGTTTCTTCTCAGTCGAGTCCCTCGTAATTATGTCTTGTTCGGGTTGATCACAGGTAATAGAGGTCTACACTTCAGTTGCCACCCGTGCAATGAGGTCAAAAATCATTGGGGGCAAGACAAGTTGGATGATATATGTGACAAATGAAACAACATAGGTATATCTACAATACATGTACTCCATTGTATGACATGACGTATGCTGGTCTTTTGATTCCAGTGTTCACATAGATACCAGCAAGAAATACATGTATGTATTATATTTCATGCTAAAAAATTGGCTTGCATAACTGAAGTTCTGTCATATGAGGGGTTTTCCATAAGTTCTGTCCAACTAGTCATAATTTTCGCTAGATTTGATGTAGAAAAGTGATATTTGGATCAGATAATATTGACGTAATTTGCAAATAACTCCCACAAAATCAGATCATACAAATAAAAATAACTGCTTATTCTGTTGCCATGGAAACCAGAAGTCTTGAAGTGCGGCCCAGACTTTGCAGTTCTCACATAAAATTAATTTAATACCTGCTCGCATTACCTGTTTCTTGACCTATTGAATTAAACTATGATCATAATTTTTTTCATTAAATACAACCAGTTAATTCTAAAGTCATTAATAACAATAGAAACTGGCATTATTGTCACATCTCAGTTACTTCACCATCACTCATGTAGCTTCCCAGTTTTTTTACAAGATGAGCAATTTTTTTGGATATGGATGACATCATATATATTTGTGACATTTCTTCATTCTGATTGGATAAAAACTAGCAGAGAGTGTAAGAACCTGTTATCATACATACAAGGAAGGCAGTATGAGTGACAGAACCAAATGAAGATTGTACAAACTTTTTTCTGAATGAAGAGAACTTACATTGGAAACCCCCCAAATAGAAGACTGCACAATGCCAAAACTTTTTTTTCTGTATGAAATCTAGCAAAAGTTATGACAGGTTGGACAGAACTTATGGAAAATCCATCGTAAAGAAAAAAAAGTCTGCGAAACACCAACTGTGATCTTGATATGAGGACTATGAGGCACCGAAATAAGGTATGAGGAAATGTCCAGTTCATTATTACAATAATTTGTGAAATGTTCGGGATTATTTTTAATAGGTCACTTGTCCTGTATCCCTGATAAAAATAATTTTTTTTGACAGGATATAGTGAATCTGTGCCATTGATATTGCCCTGGGCCGCATTTCATGACTTTTGGTTTCCATGGCAACAAATTAACCATTTATTTTTGTTTCTGAGATCTGATTTTTTGAGGATCATTAAATTTTGTAAATTAATTCGATATTATCTGACCCAAATTTCATGTTTCTGTGTTGAATATTGCAGAAGTTATGGCAAGTTGGACAGAACTTTTGGAAAACTCTTGGTATATATATATGGTTAAATTTTACATATAAGTAATCCTTATTGTGGGATGCACAATTAAATATAGTTCTGATAACTCTTGTGCATCCCCTCACCAAAGCATATTGTTCAAATAATGTTAATGTTTTATATATCAGTTGTTGTGTGTACAAGATTTGGTGAAAATAAATATCTATCTATCTGTCTATCTATCTAGCTGGTTTAAGCTGTTATATATAACTAGATAATGTTTTTTATTAATAAAATCCCTCTCATACATCTTTCTTTCTGTTGATAAAGCTGAAAAACTGTATGATTAGACAAGAGATACACAGATATACTAAATGAGTCATTTTAGGTATGCTTATTTCATGATGTCGAGATTTTGTAGCCATTGTATCCATAGTTATTACTTTGCCAATTTCCTATTACAAATTTATATTTTCAATAAACATGTGTAGTTTGCGTCATTTGCTACACAGCACTTTAGCTGAGTCTGACTGGTTCATGAACCAATCATTTGAAGTTAGAAATGGTCTATGCCACTAGTGCCCCTATGAATGCAAGCTGATTGAAACTGTTGTAAAACAGAAATTTGAAATCAAACATCTGTTCCATTTTACTTGTCATGCTTTTAAAATAATGTTGTACTTGAATGTGTAATTACCTCCATTGAACCAATTGATAATCTAATTTGAACGTTGTTTAGTCAAATTTAATATTCAGTGAACCTGTTTGCAAGCTTGTCTGCTGCGGGACATCAGTTGGCTTTTTGGAAACAGAAACGAATGGCCAACCACACTTAGCTAATTGCTTGGAATTAATAGAAAATAAGAAAGGGTTGCTTGATAGATCAAATACTTTGAGCAGAGGAGACTGTAAGTGTGACTTTTTTATGCATTATAGCGGCTGTGCACGTTCAGTAGAAATTGCTGGAGTTGTCTTTCATAAAGGTTGACATACAACCAGTCTTTACAGGTGATTTCGTTAGCATGCGATTCTTGTCAATCACACTTGGCAGTGAGAAATCAATGCTAAACAGGTACTTACTACGTTTGATATATAGAGATGTGTGACGTTCTGTTGTTCCTGGACCAATCAGATTAACCAAAAATACTATGTATTCAATGGCCAAAAACCTTAGAATCACGTGCTAATGAAATCACCTGTAAATGAACTACAGTTGTTTGCTTTGGCACTGAGACAAAAACTGCCCACATCATTGCAATTTCAAACGGCATAGTGCTTATATAAGCTGCAGAATAATACAACTTTTCAATATATGTCTGCCTTTTTTGCATTTTTCATTTGATCACTCTGAGAGTTAAAAGCCAACGCTCAAATTTTGCCGTTTACAACAGTCAGTGTCAGCAATATTTTCTGTGAAGACAGGAATTGTAGATCTCACAACTGTATGCTTTCGGAGGTCAACAAATCTGTTTTATAATTTGAGAAGCGCAACTAAAGGACAGTTTAGAGGAACATCAGCAGAACTTTAATAGCTTTTAAAAGCACATTTAGAAGAACCTTATCTTCCAAGCAGGCTGTTTTCTATGGCACATTATATACTTAAAAATCTCAGCTGCCCAGCCTGAGAGAAAATATTTTTCACTCTCTCTGTGACCAGTCGATCTGCATTGGTGCAATCCAAGTTTCCTTTCAAGCAGTCTTAAAGTAATGGTTTTCTTTGCAACAGGTATTCCTCTACTAAATGATCTCTATAATATATACTGAGAGGCAGATCAATGCAAGTATCTCGACCTTCATGCCCCAGTAATCTTTCACCATTCATCTAACTGTGATTCTTTTGAAACTGGATCACCGAGGTCATATCTATGTTCCATTTCAAGACACTTGTTTTAATACAATGTACAAGTACATCCTCTCTTTTTTTTGATAAAACCAAAGTTGGACAAAAAAGCAGACTGTTACCTCCTTCTTTAAGCTCCAAAAAGCAATCGGGCAGTTTAAGATTGTTTAGGTGAGCATCAGTCAGTCGTGACACAAAAAAGACTTCTGTTGGTCATTCAAAAATATTTTGCTATGCAGACATGTCTTCTTCATCAAACCACACTGTAGGCATATGCATGACAAAATTGACACATTATGTGCAAGGAGAATCATCTTGCAAATTAAGGCCTTTGTGAATGTATAATCTACAAAGCACCCCCCTGATGATCATTGCTACTGTTGATATAGAACCCATGTTCTCAACCATTTCAGAGTGCACCCTGCTACTTATAAATACCAATTTTTCCAATGGGGAGTAATGAACCTTGCGTGACTGTGCAGAGAAAGCATGTCTCCGGCACTATGTAGAGATCTCTTTATAGTGATTTGCTCTTGTTACCTCAAATGAAGTACTGACGCCCTGTATTATACAAGCCCTCATTGCCAGACTGAGGTGTAAGGAGCCACCATTTTGCTCCAGTAATTTACATTCAAAATGCACCAAAAGGAGAAACCTCACCTTATAAGACTACCAACTTTATCACTGCAAAGAGGCAGTCTTTTAAGGCATATCATCCAGGAATAACTTTACACTTTCTTTTGAAAATAACATAATAATATGACAAGATCAGTGCTGATGCATGTCGAAATCTGTCAGGTGCTGCAACACAGACAAAGGTAGCTGTGCTCAATCCAAAAGTGGTTCTATTTTTTGTGGATATTGAAGCAAAATGTTTATGTCAATAGATAATAGATCAGCATCCGTAGGTCTAAATGTTATAATGTGCATGGTTGTTTTTTACAAGAAATTCATACAATTTCAGCAATGCGGAACACACAAGAAGCTTTATTGACTGATTATGTGTCGTGTTTCTCTGAAACAATATGCTTCCAGTCATTCGCCACAGAAAGTGTTGTGTTAACCATGAAAATAGAGCAGGATCATCAGTCAGAGAATTAGCATTACATTACCATTATACACTTTCCTAAGACATCGATGGATGTGCTAATGCATGCAAATTGATTTATCCCAAACTTCTTGGTATTCATTGGCTGAGAAAGCTGACAAGGTAAATAATGTGGACTATTTGTATCGCAATAATATAGCATTTGTAGCTATTTGTATATGCCACCTGCAATGGATTACATTTGCGTCACCACAGAGCGAAAGATTCAATTGTGTGACATATGAATGTTTGATATGAGATGTAATATTTGGGAAAGATGGCAGTTCCTGCTATTTCAGGAACATTATCACTCGACCAACGTATAGGTTGTACATCTAGCAATCATTGTTTTGTATCAAGCGTGTGCACCTTGTCTATATTAGCAAAAGCGGAGATCTGTAATTAAATATCACCAGACAAAAATATGTTTGAATACACGGTGAAAGAATGAGGATTGTATCACCACAGTACTGTCTGTTCATTGTGAAGATATATTGAGTGTGTTGTTACTGCTATAAAGCATCTGCATGATTTTTTTCACTTGTATTCGATGTCAGTGTCCTTTGTTTTCTTACCTTGCCCCTTTGTAGCAATGACATGGCTTTTGAATGGCTTTTGTAGTCAGCAGTCATTTTGGAAAGATATGGGCTACTTTTGCATAAAAGGAACGATGGCACGAATGTTGAATCTATTGCCTATAAATCTGTTCAGGATTTTTTATATGTCTGCTCAAATTCAACTTTAAACAAATTATGATTTATGATAAAAGCATGGTGTCCACAAAAAATTCTTTGCATGCTATTAATCTTCCCAGTCAACAAATAAGGCGAATCACTTCACTATATCACTAGGCCTATACATGTACATTCTTTCTTGGTTTTACTTTGAAGTCTAAATCGACTTTAATTTAGTTGAGTGAGTTCTTGGTTATTACAAGCATTTACAGAATGGATATAGTGAAACAGGTCTCACTATAACAACATCCTTGGTTATTTTTAAGCATTTACTTCTTTTGCTTTTGGAACTTAAACCACAGAAAAGAAAGATCACCCCCCCCCCCTCTGAAATACAGGACTTTTAGTACACTTATGTCAAACAAGTTAGGCATCTGCCAGATCTATAGCATAACAGCACTGAAGAACACATGGAAGGAGCGACAAAAGAACACTATTTCGGGTGGATTGCTGCTGTTTATTGTCATGGAATATAGACTTCTATGATGTATTGGTAATTAACCAAGGATGTTGTGTGGCAGTATGCTACTAAACCAGTAATTGTGACAAGCATATTAGTGAGCCTGGAGATAGATTCCAGACCTGCTTGAAATTGTTATGATACACAGACATTTGGAAGTGTAGAATAAATGCATTTATGTACGCCACATTAGAGTTGATCAAGTGTCTTGAAATCTTTATCTACATATTATTTAATGACCTCATATTAATATTAATTGTGGATATTGCTCCCTTTGTAAACCCTTCTTCCTTTGTGTTTTAGAGTATGCAATATGCATGATTGGATAGCTAGTTTTGCCTGGCCTCATCCATTGACATGTCTTTTGTGTATGTACTATGAAAATACTATGAAAATGTATATAGCCTGACTAAGCCTGTAATATACTGCAAAGGAGTATAGTACTCATTTTCCTCAGATTCAGCTTTATTCTGCCATATGCCATGCATGATCTCGCTCCATCAGCTTTCATCAATTTCCACCACTGTCACATGTGTAAGGGTTACTACTGATGCAATTAATTAGAACATGCACCTCATGGTGTGATTAACCTTTGAGGACACATGTAATATCAACCATAATAAAAGTCTTTGAAGAAGATTACACATGCAGCAAAATGTCTGCATAGAAACACTTTCAGGGAATGGTTCCTATTAGCAATTCATAAGCCATTTCCATGCATATTTAAAAGTCTTTCTTGGTCACATAACATATTCATTAATACTTCGTTACCGTGCAAAGGTAACATAAATACATTGTGGGGGGCATCTATCCCTGCCTTGGTTGCTGCTGGCTGGGATTTGTGCTTGTGATTATTTTGGGGCCTGGTGCATGTTTGAGTTGTCAAGAAATTGCATTTCTGTCCTCTTTTTTGTTGAATTCTTATAATTCTTATATTTTATTTTTAAATGTGTATTTACTCTGTGTAGTTACACCCATCCCTTGACATTGAAGTTAAACCCTTCAACTTGAGGCCTAAGTAATCTCCAACTGAAATTGTTTCTTCTCAGTCGAGTCCCTCGTAATTATGTCTTGTCCGGGTTGATCACAGGTAATAGAGGTCTACACTTCTGTTGCCACCCATGCCATGAGGCCAAAAATCATTGGGGGCAAGACAAGTTGGATGATATATGTGACAAATGATACAACATAGGTATATCTACAATACATGTACCCCATTGTATGACATGACATATGCTGGTCTTTTGATTCCAATGTTCACATAGATACTAGTCCGACAAAATCCGTAGCTCAGCTGCTATCCTAAAGTTTAATTATGTCCAAAGGTACTTGCCTGCCCAGTAAATATCACTTGTCATGTCTTTTCAACTGCATTTCATGACCATTTTTCATTTTTGCCGACTGACTGATTCATTCGTGCCATCATGGTGGACTACTCTGTCGTGTGACCTGTTAAACTTAAAATGCGGGGCAAGCACGTCGGGCGGAAAAGGGCGGGAAGCGGCAATGGACCATCTTAAACCATCTAAAACTGAACTAGATGAACTTGAATGGTTACTGTTACTCAGCTATTATATCTACAGAAGTGGCAGACCCCATTTTAGAAAGCTGAGACGATTTTCTGCTTCATCATGATATGATCTGATAACCATATAAGTTTATGAATGGTATCAGGTCAACTGGTAACCATGCCAACTGGTAGCCAAACCAACTGGTAACCAACCAACTGATGACCAACCAACTAGTAACCAAAAACCCTACCAACTAGCCATCCCCATAGGCGTAGGAGGCAGGGGGTCTGGGGGGGGGCTGCAGCAGTCGATTTTTCATGCAGTTTCGGGCAGAACATTTGGGAGTTTTAAATTTCTGGGGCAATTTGGGCAATATTTTTCGGGAAGCCCTCACAAAATTAATTGGCCCCCCCAAATGGATAAGATTTGAAAAATTTAAAAAAAATTATTGGAGCACCAACAGTCACTGGAATACATCCGTCTAAAGTTGTTGCCTGCGCTTGCGATAACTTATACCCAATTTTCTCTAGAATGACAGTTCTGAGGCTCTTTGATTTCTTTTTTGAAAATATCTAGCAATATGTGTACCGCACGCAAACCTGTTAGGGGATGAGCAACATTTGTCCGAATATCAGATCTAGATTTAATAATATTCCATAAGAAATCTCTTTGAAACTAGCTATAGATTGTTAATTAAGTATACTTAATTATCTGCTCGAAATGTTTTGCCTTTTTGTCGGATCTTAGTGTTTCCCCAATTTTTTGGGGGGAGGGTGACTACTCCCCCCTCCAGTATGCCTATGTATCTAGAGATTTCATGCAACATCTAAAATCAGGTTGCTTTGAGGAAAATCTTTCCGTCGCCATTGCTCAGTAAAAGAAGTAATGCTCCTTTGAATTGTATATTATTAAACAGATCTGACTTACCAGAGTGATTTGTACAAACTGCTCAATTTTTCATGCATGCATGGAATTTACCTACATTTTTGGCATTTGTGTCATTTGCTCAAATTGCTACTACCTTTTAGGCCTATTTGAGGAGTTAAGTAGATTTCCATCAAAAGGACTTTCATAAATTTTCAATTTAGACCTATGAAATCAGAAAGAGGGCATTCTGAGCACGAAAAAACTGAAAACTTGCAAGAATAGTTGTGAAAAAAAAAAACAAGAGGACAATTTCACTGCAAAAGGTACTCTTTGTGACTCATGGTAATCGACGAGGTGTCATTGTCATTCTTTTTATATCAGATCTGTTTCATTATTTATTGGTAGGTCAAAACTGATTTTAGTGTAAGTATGAGATGTATGGTCATTTTGTTTATCAGTCACAAAAGATAAGACTGTCAATATTGCTAAGTCGTTCGTAAAGAAGACTCGTAACGCTGTGTCAATTTTTATCCATATAATGCCGCAAAAATGTCACAAAAATGCCGCGAAAGGTTGGCCCCCCTAGTTCAGATCCTGGCCCCCCCCCTTGGCCCCCCCCACTCATGGATTTCTGGCTACGCCACTGCTCCTACGCCTATGACCATCCCTTCTTTTGTGGATTACCAAGTCGTAACCACATATTTAAATCAATTTCATGACCCCACCAAGTCTTAACCACCAAATTCTTGCAAACTACCAAGTCGTAACCAAGGTGACGGACCACCAAATATCAAATATCCAGCCTATTAACTCTTATAGTTATACATGGAAAAGAATTTATTTAACACAGGAAATCCCTGTAAAAGCGTTAAAAATATTATCAAAAATAAACAATACATACAAAAGCACAAATATAAATTGTCAAAGCATAAATTTTCTATCAAGATGTAATGAATATTTTGTTAGATTATAAAATGGTTGAAATACAGGAGATTACAAGTTGGTTACTGGTTGGTTCACTCTGATATTCCCTGGTTACCAGTTACCAGTGTGTGTCTTGTGTTCATCAAGATTGCTCTTTTGGCTGAACTTTTCTCCACAAACATAACTTCCTTATGGCTTCTCTCCAGTGTGTTATGTGTTCATCAAGATTGCTCTTTTGGCTGAACTTTTCTCCACAAACATAACTTCCCTATGGCTTCTCTCCAGTGTGTCGTGTGTTCATCAAGATTGCTCTTTTGGCTGAACTTTTCTCCACAAACATAACTTCCCTATGGCTTCTCTCCAGTGTGTCGTGTGTTCATCAAGATTGCTCTTTTGGCTGAACTTTTCTCCACAAACATAACTTCCCTATGGCTTCTCTCCAGTGTGTTATGTGTTCATCAAGATTGCTCTTTTGGCTGAACTTTTCTCCACAAACATAACTTCCCTATGCCTTCTCTCCAGTGTGTTATGTGTTCATCAAGATTGCTCTTTTGGCTGAACTTTTCTCCACAAACATAACTTCCTTATGGCTTCTCTCCAGTGTGTTATGTGTTCATCAAGATTGCTCTTTTGGCTGAACTTTTCTCCACAAACATAACTTCCCTATGGCTTCTCTCCAGTGAGTTATGTGTTCATCAAGATTGCTCTTTTGGCTGAACTTTTCTCCACAAACATAACTTCCCTATGGCTTCTCTCCAGTGTGTCGTGTGTTCATCAAGATTGCTCTTTTGGCTGAACTTTTCTCCACAAACATAACTTCCTTATGGCTTCTCTCCAGTGTGTTATGTGTTCATCAAGATTGCTCTTTTGGCTGAACTTTTCTCCACAAACATAACTTCCCTATGGCTTCTCTCCAGTGTGTCGTGTGTTCATCAAGATTGCTCTTTTGGCTGAACTTTTCTCCACAAACATAACTTCCCTATGGCTTCTCTCCAGTGTGTCGTGTGTTCATCAAGATTGCTCTTTTGGCTGAACTTTTCTCCACAAACATAACTTCCCTATGGCTTCTCTCCAGTGTGTTATGTGTTCATCAAGATTGCTCTTTTGGCTGAACTTTTCTCCACAAACATAACTTCCCTATGGCTTCTCTCCAGTGTGTCGTGTGTTCATCAAGATTGCTCTTTTGGCTGAACTTTTCTCCACAAACATAACTTCCTTATGGCTTCTCTCCAGGGTGTTATGTGTTCATCAAGATTGCTCTTTTGGCTGAACTTTTCTCCACAAACATAACTTCCCTATGGCTTCTCTCCAGTGTGTCGTGTGTTCATCAAGATTGCTCTTTTGGCTGAACTTTTCTCCACAAACATAACTTCCCTATGGCTTCTCTCCAGTGTGTTATGTGTTCATCAAGATTGCTCTTTTGGCTGAACTTTCTCCACAAACATAACTTCCCTATGGTTTCCCTCCAGTGTGTTATGTGTTCATCAAGATTGCTCTTTTGGCTGAACTTTTCTCCACAAACATAACTTCCCTATGTTTTCCCTCCAGTGTGTTATGTGTTCATCAAGATTGCTCTTTTGGCTAAACTTTTCTCCACAAACATAACTTCCTTATGGCTTCTCTCCAGTGTGTGTTCATCAAGATTGCTCTTTTGGCTGAACTTTTCTCCACAAACATAACTTCCCTATGGCTTCTCTCCAGTGTGTTATGTGTTCTTAATCTTAATGCCTTTTAAACCATTTTAATCCTCTTTGTAGCCCATTTTAACAATACCAAACATGTTGGGGTTGGAAAAGGCGGAACCAAAATAATATGAATTGTCAAAAAAACCAACCCATTTTAATCCAAAAAGGCCAAAAAAGCAGTACCATCCAGCGGTGCCTCTATCTATATAATATACACCCTTTCATATTAAGTAGCCTGCCCCCCCCAGGCCCTGCTCCGGCGCCCCTTGGTCTCAATGTCTGTATAAAAAGCAAACTAGCCTTCTGTTTTTCCTGTGATTTCACATTTCGATGAGTTGACATCAAATTAAGTAACCAATTCCATGTTCCCCACAGATACCACTGAAAGAAATTATTTGTGGTATTACTTGGAAATTGAGGCATTGCATCACTGAGATACTACCTTCTTGAGCCAGTTGGAGTGAATTCAGGTTTTGAACAGTCATATATCAGTGCTTATGCCACATTCCACAACTTGTGGTCCTGTGAATTTCCAACAGTTCCAATTACTTATTCAAACATGTTGTTAGGGACCGTTCAGGATTTATGACTGGAGGAGGGTGGGAGTTTTGCCCAAGATGGTACTAACTTTTCACATGTGTCTCAAGGGGGGTACTAATTTTTTACATGTCCAACGGGGAGGTAAGAAATTGTAACAAAAAAATATTGTCCTAAAACGCGCATAAACTCATTTACACGCAGAAGTCCGCGTATTCTGTACGTATTACCATACAAGGGCACATGTATAACAGAAAATATGCGTTAATTACTTTGTGTGTCGAGGGGGGGGGGGAGGTACTAAAAATATGCATGAAACCTAAGGGTGGGGTGCTGAAAATCCGCATGACACTCAAGGGGGGGGGGGTTATCAATTTTTGACGGGCAGTTCCAGCAAAACTCCCACCCCCCAGTCTTAAATTCTGAACGGTCCCTTAGAATGTTGAAAAATGTATACATTATATATATATACAAGCAATACACACTTTTATAATTACCAGGAAAATTAATCTCGAGACCCATTAAGGCTCTGGTCACCATTTTGTCCTTTATCAGAGAATCGCCAGTTCATAAACTCCAGACATTGTTAAGATTGCATGGATTAGGATTATGGAGAAAGCAAAAATTGCTAAAACCAGCCCTGGTTTAAATCCACAGATTCTTGTTTTCTTAGATTTATTTTACTTTAAACTAGTCATTGTTGACTGAGCTCTTTACTTTTTTCTAAACTTCTACAATAAAACTGAATCAGGTGTTTATCTCACATATTTATCCAAATTTGCTTGACTGATGATCACACCTGTCCTCCAATGTATTCACAATGATTCCATGGCAGTTTATTAGCAGTATTTGAGATAAATATTAGTAAATAGTTCACTTTCCACACCTTAGAGAAAGCGTCTGAATATTTTTTGGTTCCTGAAATCAACAAAAGTGGCTATTTTCATCAGATTTTGTGTCAATTTGCAATAAATTTGTTTTAAGACAGGTTACATTTAATACCAATAATGAATTTGATTGCATGTTTCACCACTTACTTTTGAATTACTTCAAAATAAAAAGAAAACAGCACGTGTGTGAATAATTGTTGGTCTGACCGTAGTTAGTCATTCAACTTTTTTCAAAATTATTTCATATTCTTTTTTTGCTTCAATAAAGTCTGAATTTTTCCTAAGCAAAACGATTATCAAAAAGGCAAACACAGCTTTAAATCTGCCCTACGTAAACTGGGCATATTGCAAGCTTTCAAAAAAGTGGTCTGCCCTTTTTATAGCCCAAATAATTTTGAAATTGTGCACATCTACACTCCCATCAGCTGCATATTGCCATCCCGGGCGTTTTGGTCTGTTCCGCACGCTCCGTCCGCATTTTAAATGCACGCTAACAGACGCCATGGCTGGACGCGGTGGATTCAACACTCGCTTCGTGATTTGCCTGGCTTGTTACGAGATTCCTGAGATGTTTTGACAGGTCAGTGGGGGTTATAGAGTCGTTTTGTCAGTGAATCTTGACAGCTGGCTACAGAAGAGCATGTAAAAAGATCGTTATTGCCGATTTTTGGGTGCGACAAATTTCATGTCGCACTAATGTTGAGAAGAGCCATAGTAAAGTCTTCTGTCGTCAAGCAGCCTGGCGGCTGCTTGAGATACGATAGCATATTTCGGCGGCTGCTTGAGATACGACAGCATATTTCGGTCTACGTAGATACCAGCAAGAATAGAAATACATCTATGTATTATATTTCATGCTTAAAAAATTGGCTTGCACAACTGAAGTTCTGTCAGCAGCTGTCAGCTGGTTTAAGCTGTTATATATAACTAGATAATGTATTTTATTAATAAAATCCCTCTCATACATCTTTCTTTCTGTTGATAAAGCTGAAGAACTGTATGATTAGACAAGAGATACACAGATATACTAAATGAGTCATTTTAGGCACGCTTATTTCACGATGTCGAGATTTTGTAGCCATTGTATCCATAGTTATTACTTTGCCAATTTCCTATTACAAATTTATATTTTCAATAAACATGTGCAGTTTGGGTCATTTAATTTGCTACACAGCACTTAAGCTGAGTCTGATTGGTTCATGAACCAATAATTTGAAATCAGAAATACTACATCGCATGTGGCTCTATGAATGCAAGCTTATTGAAACTACTGAAAAAGAGAAATCTCAAACCATGCATATCTGTTCCATTTTACTTGTCATGCCTTTCAAATAATGTTGTACTTGAATGTGCAGTTACCTCCAATGACCCAATTGATAATCTAATTTGATGATCGTTCAGTCAAATTTAATATTCAGTAAACCTGTTTGCAAGCTTGTCTGCTGCTATTGTCTGGGGACATCAGTTGGCTTTTTGTAAAGAGAAGCAAGTAGCCTACCACACTAAGCTAAATTGCTTGGAAGTGACAGAAAAGAAGAAATGGTTGCTGAATGGATCAAATAGTTTGAGCAGAGGAAACTACAAGTGTAATTTTTTTATGCATTATAGCGGTTGTGCGCGTTCAGTGGAAAATGCTTTTTATAAAGGTTGATATATATAGTCTATATAAATCTTTTAAAATCAGTCTTTAAATGAACTACAGTTATTTGTTTTGGCACTGAGACAAAAGCTGCACATTGTTGTAATCAAACGGCACAGTGCTTACATAAGCTGCAGAATAATACACCTTTTCGCAGATGTCTGGCTGTTTTTGCATTTGTTCATTTGATCACTCTGAGAGTTAAAAGCCAAGGCTCAAATTTTGCCGTTTACAACAGTCAGTGTCAGCAATATTTTCTGTGAAGACAGGAATTGTAGATCTCACAACTGTATGCTTTCGGGGCATCTGTTTTATAATTTGAGAAGCGCAACTAAAGGACAGTTTAAAGGAACATCAGCAGATCTTTAATAGCTTTTAAAAGCACATTTAGAAGAACCTTATCTGCCAAGCAGGCTGTTCTCTATGGCACATTATATACTTAAAAATCTCAGCTGCCAAGCCTGAGAGAAAATATTTTCACTCTCTCTGTGACCTGTCGATCTGCATTGGTGCAATCCAAGTTTTCTTTCATGCAGTCTTAAAGAAATGATTTTCTTTGCAACAAGTATTCCTCTACTAAATGATCTCTATATATACTGAAAGGTAGATCAATGCAAGTATCCCGACCTTCATGCCCCAGTAATCTTTTACCATTCATCTAACTGTGATTCTTTTGAAACTGGATCACAGAGGTCATATCTATGTTACATTTCAAGACACTCGTTTTAATACAATGTACGTGTACATCCTCTCTCTTTTTGGATAAAACCAAAGTTAGAAAAAAAGCAGACTGTCTCCTCCTTCTCTTTGGCTCCAAAAAGCAACTGGGACAGTTTAAGATTGTTTAGGTGAGCATCAGTCAAACACAAGAAAGATTTCTGTTGATCATTCCAAAATATTTTGCTATGCAGACATGTCTTCTTCATCAAACCACATTGTAGGCCTATGCATGACAAAATTGACACATTATGTGCAGGGAGAATAATCTAGCAAATTAAGGCCTTTGTGAATGTATAATCTACAAAGCACCCCTCTGATGATCATTGCTACTGTAGATATAGAACCCATGTACTCAACCATTTCGGAGTGCACCCTGCTACTTAGAAATACCCATTTTTCCAATGGGGAGTAATGAACCTTTCATGACTGTGCAGAGAAAGCATGTCTCCTGGATATTGGGCTTGCCCAGGCACTATATAGTGATTCCCAAATAGTGATTTGCTCTTGTTACTTCTGATGAAGTACAGACGCCCTATATTATGCAAGCCCTCATTACCAGACTGCACTGTAAAGAGCCACCATCTTGCTTCAGTGCAAAGTAAGTAATTTATATTCAAAGTGCACCCCAAGGAGAAACCTCACCTTGGAAGACTACCAACTTCATCACAGCAAAGAGGCTTTTAAGGCACATGATCTGGGAATGACCTCATACTGTCATTTCAACATAATATAATAACAGGGTCATTGCTGATGTCGAAATCTTTAGGCTGCAGCAACACAGACAAAAATAGTTGTGCTCAATCCAAAAGTTGTTATATTTTTTATCGTAACAAAATTTTTATGTCATTAGATAACAGATCAGCATCCGTAGGCCTAAATGTTATAATGTGCATGGTTGGCTTTTATGAGATATTCATACCACATCAGTAATACAGAACACACAAGAAGCTTTATTGACTGATTATATGTCGTGTTTCTCTGAAACAAAATGCTTCCTGCTATTCACCACCGAAAGTGTTGTGTTAACCATGAAAATCAAGCAGGATCATCAGTCAGAGAATTAGCATTACATTACAATTATACTCTTTCCCAAGACATGAGTGTGCTAATACCTGCAAATTGATTTAACCCCAACTTCTTGGTATTCATTGGTTGAGAAAGCTGACAAGGTAAATAATGTGGACTATTGTATCGCAATAATGCAGCATTTGTAGCTATTTGTGTATGCCACCTGCTATGGAGTACATTTGCGTCATCACAGATCTAAAGATATACTGATGTGACAAGAGAGATATGCAGGAATGTTTGACATGAGATGTAATATATAGAGAAAGATAACAATTTCTGCTATTTCAGGAACATTATCGCAACCTACAGATAGTAAATAACCCTAGCCATTTTTTTTTTCAGCTGTGTGATTCTGTGTGCACCTTGGTCCTTGTCTATATTGGCAAAAGTGAAGATCTTTAATAAGATATCACCAGACAAAAAATATGTTAGTATACACAGTGAAAAGAAAGAGGATTTTTATCACAGAATACTCTCTGTTCGTCCTAATGATGTATAGTGTGATATTACTGTCATAAAGCATCTCTATCATTGCATCTCTTGTTTAGGATGTCAGCATCCTTTGTTTTCTCACCTCACCCCTTTGTAGCAATGACATGGCTTTTGAATGTCTTTTGTAGTGAGTATTCATTTGAGAAAGGTATGGGCTTACTTTTTCAACAAACGAACAATGTCATGAATGGTGAATCTGTGGCCTGTAAATCTGTTAAGAATGCTTATATGTCTGTTAAAATTCAACTTCAAACAAATTATGATTTATAATACAAGCATGGTCTCCACAAAAAATTCTTTGCATGATATCAATCATCCCAGTCAACAAATAGGAGCATTTACTTCACCATCTATTCCGGACCAGCTTGAAATTGCACTGATTTAAACAGATGTTTGGAAATGAAGATTAAATGCGTTTATGAAAGCTTTATTGGAGTTGATCAAGTTACTTGAAATCTTTATCTACATATTAAGTAATGACCTTGTTTTAATATTACAAATGGTGCGTATTACTGCTCCCTTTGCCTTCTTGAATCTACAAAGCACTTCCCTCAACTTAGATTATTGCTACTCTAGATATGGAACCTATTTCTGAGGGCATCCAGTTTTGTAGAAAGACTGACTATCCAATGGGGAGTAATGAACCTTTCGTGACTATGCAGGGTAAGCGTGTCTCCTGGATATTAGGCCCGCCCAGGCACTATGTAAGGACTCCTTAATAGTGATTTGCTCGTATTACTTCAGATGAAGTTGCTTCTGTGCAAAGTATAATTTACATTCGAGATGCACCCCAAGGAGGAACCTCACCTTTGTAGACTACCAACTTCATAAAAACAAAGAGTCTTTTAAGACACAGTATCTAGGAATAACCACATACTTTCATCCAAACATAAAAGTGCTAACTCTCTTGGGTCCATGTCTCAAGCATAACTCTCTCCCTGTTCTCATAACACTCATCAAATACTGCATGTGCTACATCATTGACATTTACTTTGTTTTGCAATAGTACCTGAACTTGCAAAATTCCTACCTTCTTTAAAAATACACCTTCATTTCACACCTTTCCCTGCAACTTTTGATCAATGTGCAGAACTGGGTCATATGCTTTCTGTCAGGCTATCCAGGTGGCAGCAGGGGCCAGGCACACTGACAACTGCTGCCACCACAATAAGCCCATAAATACACTGTACAAAGAGTATTTGTTTTCCCCGCCCAATCTGACACTTTCCGTCAACAAGAGACATAACCATTATATTTGCATTTTATGCAAACTGTTTCATATTAGATGTCCATTTATGCTTATCAATTTCCAACACCATGGCCTCCTTCACTGTCATATTCAGACACACATATCCTACCCTAAATGGCTCAAATGCCTGCTTGCAACGGGTTTTCTAGTGTCATATTATAATAACAAGGTCATTTTTGATGTATGTAATCTTTAGGCAGAAGAAACACAGGCATATGTAAAGCACTGTTGATCCAATATAAGATCCATTCTTGACAAACCAAAACCTTTTAGTGCACCTAAGAATTATATTATTTGAGTCTCTGCAAATAATCATAATAGTATGCTATGTCAACTCTCTGTGATCAAAAAACAGACAACTAATTATTGTTGTACCTAGGGGTGCCGGAACAGGGGGGGCAGGGTGCGGCAATTGTCCCTCCTGCCCTTGCCCAAGGGGGGGGGGGCAAAGGTGCCCTTTTGATCTTAAAGGAAAAATATTATTAAGCCTTATTTCAGTACAGTTAAATTTCTTCCTGCACCTGCAGAATTCTGCACAAAATTCTGCAGTTCTGCAGGAAGCTGCAGAATTCTGCAGTTCTGCAATTTTGGTCCTCTGTCACTGCAGCATTTCTGAAATGTCTCTGCAGCAAAATCTGTAATTCTGTAGGAGTTATGCACCTTGGGAGGTTTTATGCAATTCTGCAGCTAGCTGCAGAATTCTGTAGGAAGCTGCAGAAATCTGCAGGAAGCTGCAGAATTTCACAAATTCTGCAGCCACCCGCATAATTTCACCAATTCTGCAGCTGCCTTCAGAATTCTGCAGTTTCTTAAAAAATTCTGCAGGAAGCTGCAGAATTCTGCAGTTCTGCAGCTCCCTGCAGGATTTCTGAACCTCTGTTACTTGCTCCAGCTTATTGCAATGTATCTGCAAAGTTCAGACCTCTTTGACAAGGTCTTGCCGCTACCAGGGAAACGTTGGTCTGGGGGCGTAGCGGTTTGGGGGTCGGGTGGGGGGGTCGGGGCCTTTGGTGCTCGTCCAGCCCAGCATTGTTTCTGAAAAATTCTGCAGCAGAATATTTAATTCTTTAGGAGTTCTGCAGCTTGGGAGGTTTTATGCACTTATGCAGCCAGCTGCAGAATTCTGCAGGAAGCTGCAGAATTCTGTAGGAAGCTGCAGAATTTCACAAATTCTGCAGCCACCCGCATAATTTCACCAATTCTGCAGCTGCCTGCAGAATTCTGCAGTTTCTTAAAAAATTCTGCAGGAAGCTGCAGAATTCTGCAGTTCTGCAGCTCCCTGCAGGATTTCTGAACCTCTGTTACTTGCTCCAGCTCATTGCAATGCATCTGCAAAGTTCAGACCTCTTTGACAAGGTCTTGCCGCTACCAGGGAAACGTTGGTTTGGGGGCGTAGCGGTTTGGGGGTCGGGTGGGGGGGTCGGGGCCTTTGGTGCTCGTCCAGTCCAGCATTGTTTCTGAAAAATTCTGCAGCAGAATATTTAATTCTGTAGGAGTTCTGCAGCTTGGGAGGTATTGCACTTTTGCAGCTAGCTGCAGAATTCTGCAGGAAGCTGCAGAATTCTGTAGGAAGCTGCAGAATTTCATAAATTCTGCAGCCACCCGCATAATTTCACCAATTCTGCAGCTGCCTGCAGAATTCTGCAGTTTCTTAAAAAATTCTGCAGGAAGCTGCAGAATTCTGCAGTTCTGCAGCTCCCTGCAGGATTTCTGAACCTATGTTACTTGCTCCAGCTTATTGCAATGCATCTGCAAAGTTCAGACCTCTTTGACAAGGCTTGCCGCTACCAGGGAAACGTTGGTTTGGGGGCGTAGCGGTTTGGGGGTCGGGTGGGGGGGTCGGGGCCTTTGGTGCTCGTCCAGCCCAGCATCGTTTCTGAAAAATTCTGCAGCAGAATATCTAATTCTGTAGGAGTTATGCAGCTTGGGAGGTTTTATGCACTTATGCAGCTAGCTGCAGAATTCTGCAGTAAGCTGCAGAATTCTGCAGGAAACTGCAGAATTTCTCCAATTCTGCAGCCACCTGCAGAATTTCTCCAATTCTGCAGCTGCCTGCAGAATTCTGGAGTTTCTTATGAAATTCTGCAGGAAGCTGCAGAATTCTGGCAGCACCCTGCAGGATTTTTTAGCTCGTCCGTTTTCTTTGAAAACGAAGAGCTATTGTCGTCACTCGATCGTTGGCGTGGGCGTCGTCGTTGTCCCGGTTAAGGTTTGTGTGAGTGTCCATTTGTGACCTTAGTTTTCCACTTAGAGTTATGAAATTTGGTACAGGTATGGGGCAATGGGTATGGATCGGGAAAATGTTGAGAAATCCGAGATGGCTGCCATTCTGTGGCGGCCATATTGGCAGCCATCTTTCTTCATTCTTGAACTGCCCATTGTGACCTTAATATTTCACTTAGAGTTATGAAATTTGGTACAGGTCTGGACCTCTGGGTATGGATCGGGAACATGTCGAGAAATCCAGGATGGCGGCCATTTTGTGGTGGCCATTTTGGCAGCCATCTTTCTTCATTCTTGAACTGTCCATTGTCACCTTAATACTTCACTATAGTTATGAAATTTGGTACAGGTATTGGCCTGTGGGTATGGATCAGGAACATGTTGAGAAATCCAAGATGGCAGCCATTTCGGCAGCCATCTTTCTTCATTTCTTGAACTGCCCTTTGTGACCTCAATATTTTGCTTAGAGAATTGAAATTTGGTACAGGTATTGGTCTGTGGGTATCGATCGGGCACATGTTGAGAAATCCAAGATGGCGGCCATTTTGTCATGGCCATTTGGGCAACCATCTTTCTCATTCTAGACCTGCCCATTGTGATCTCAATATTTCGTGAAGAGTTATGAAATTTGGTACAGGTATTGGCCTGTGGGTATTGATCAGGATCATATTGAGAAATCCAAGATGGCAGCCATTTTGGCAGCCATCTTCCATAATATCTTGAGCCGCCCATTGTACTCTCAATATTCCTCTCAGAGTAATGAAATTTGGTACAGGTATTGGCCTGTGGGCATGCATCGGGAACATGTTGTGAAATCCAAGATGGCCACCAAAATGGTCACTTCAAAATGTCTGACATCCTTGAACTGCCCATTTTGACCTTACTTTTTCGCTTAGAGTTATGAAATTACGTACAGGTATTAGCCTGTGGGCATGGATCCGTAAATTGTAGATAAATTTAAGATTGTGGTCATTTTGGCAGCCATCTTTCTTCATTCTTGAACCGCCCATTGTAACCCCAAAATACCGCTTAGGGTTATGAAATTAGGTACTGGCCTGTGGGCGATAATCTGGCACACATTGATAGATTTCATATTAACAGACGAGCGTTGAAACTGCTTGCGGTTCTGGTTTTTTTAGCTCTGTTACTTCATTCAGCTTATTGCAATGCATCTGCAAAGTTCAGACCTCTTTGACAAGGTCTTGCCGCTACCCAGGAAGCGTTGGTTTGGGGGCGTAGCGGTTTGGGGGTCGGATGGGGGGTCAGGGCAGGAAGCTGCAGAATTTGTGAAATTCTACAGCTTCTTACAGAAATGCTGCAGAGACAGAGGAGCACAAAACCCCCAACCCCCCTACCGACCCCCCAAACCAACGTTTCCTGGGTAATGGCAAGACCCTTTTCAAAAAAATTTTTTGAAATTCTGCAGCTTCCTGTAGCTTCTTGCAGAATTCCAGTACACTTAAATTTCTTCCTGCACCTGCAGGTGTTTTGGTGCTCGTCTGCAATGAATTCTGCAGCTTGTAAAATGACATTTTTGCGAGCTGACCGTTCGCCGAAAAATATGTCGTACGGCGAAAAGAAACGACGATGGACAAAGAATGACTACTGCAGTCTATAGACCTGGTTGTAGGGTACCTGAAACTTTTTTCTGAATGAAATTTGGTTGAGAATTGACCGAACAGAGAGGCAAAACGTCCATGGAAGTTTATTTTGACAGAGCACTGTAAAATGACATTTTTGCGAGCTGACCCATCGCCGAAAAATGCATGTATATATTTTTCATTATTTGGCATGTTCACGAATTCGTGGAGGTGTAAAAACGAGCATGTACGAATTCGTGGAGGTGTAAAAACGAGCATAGGAGCTCGTTTACATGTAAAAACTAACACTCGTGAATGTGCTTTATTATTCATTCGTGTATCTGTCAATACTAACATTCGTGGAAGTGCTATATAATTAGGGTTTAGTGTTAAAATTAGGTTTAGAGTTAGTTTTAGCCAAGTTTAAGGTTGCAATGTTCGTAATTACACATACACAAATTCGTGAATGGCAACATTTCTCACTTACACGAATGCTAAATTCGTGTATATGTTCGTTTTTGCAACTTCGTGTACATGCCAAATAGTGAAAAATATATACCTCGAAAAATGTGTCGTACGGCAAAAAGAAACAAAGACGGACAAAGACTGACTACTGCAGTCTATAGACCTGGTTGTAGGGTACCTCAAACTTTTTCTGAATGAAATTTGGTTAAGAATTGACCGAACAGACAGGCAAAACGTCCATGGAAGTTTATTTTGACAGAGCACTGTAAAATGACATTTTTGCGAGCTGACCCATCGCCGAAAAATGTGTCGTATGGTAAAAAGTAACAAAGACGGACAGAAACTGACTACTGCAGTATATAGACCTGGTTGTAGGGTACCTGAAACTTTTTTCTGAATGAAATTTGGTTAAGAATTGACCGAACAGAGAGGCAAAACGTTCATGGAAGTTTATTTTGACAGAGCACTGTCAGCAGTTTATAAAATGACATTTTTGCAAGGTGACCCATCGCCGAAAAATGTGTCGTACGGCGAAAAGAAACAAAGACGGACAGAAACTGACTACTGCAGTATATAGACCTGGTTGTAGGGTACCTGAAACTTTTTTCTGAATGAAATTTGGTTAATAATTGACCGAACAGAGAGGCAAAACGTTCATGGAAGTTTATTTTGACAGAGCACTGTCAACAGTTTATAAAATGACATTTTTTCCTGCTGACCGATCGCCGAAAAATGTATCGTACGGCGAAAAGAAACAACGACAGACAAAGACTGACTACTGCAGTCTATAGACCTGGTTGTAGGGTACCTGAAACTTTTTACTGAATGAAATTTGGTTAAGAATTGGCCGAGCAGAGAGGCAGAACGTCTATGAAAATTAATTTTGATAGAGGTCATTCCACAAACTGCTACCTGACGAGCACCAAAGGCCCCGACCCCCCCACCCGAACCCAAAACCGCTATGCCCCCAACCTACGTTTCCTGGGTAGCGGCAAGACCTTGTCAAAGGGGTCTGAACTTTGCATATGCATTGCAATAAGCTGAATGAAGTAACAGAGCTTCAAAAATCCTGCAGGGAGCTGCAGAACTGCAGAATTCTGCAGCTTCCTGCAGAATTTTTTAAGAAACTGCAGAATTCTGCAGGAAACTGCAGAATTCTGCAGGCAGCTGCAGAATTGGTGAAATTCTGCAGGTGGCTGCAGAATTTTTGAAATTCTGCAGTTTCCTGCAGAATTCTGCAGCTTCCTGCAGAATTCTGCAGCTAGCTGCATAAGTGCATAAAACCTCCCAAGCTGCATAACTCCTACAGAATTACAGATTTTGCTGCAGAAACTTTTCAGAAATGCTGCAGGGACGGATGAGCACCAAAACCCCTGACCCCGTGACCCGACCCCCAAACCCCGACCCCCCAAACCAACATTTCCTGGGTAGTGTTAAGACCCTTGTCAAAGAGGTCTGAACTATGCAGATGCATTGCAATAAGCTGGAGCAAGTAACAGAGGTTCAGAAATCCTGCAGGGAGCTGCAGAACTGCAGAATTCTGCAGCTTCCTGCAGAATTTTTTAAGAAACTGCAGAATTCTGCAGGCAGCTGCAGAATTGGTAAAATTCTGCAGGTTGCTGCAGAATTTGTGAAATTCTGCAGCTTCCTACAGAATTCTGCAGCTTCTAACAGAATTCTGCAGCTTCCTGCAGAATTCTGCAGCTAGCTGCATAAGTGCATAAAACCTCCCAAGCTGCATAACTCCTACAGAATTACAGATTTTGCTGCAGAAACTTTTCAGAAATGCTGCAGGGACGGATGAGCACCAAAACCCCCGACCCCGTGACCCGACCCCCAAACCCCGACCCCCCAAACCAACATTTCCTGGGTAGTGTTAAGACCCTTGTCAAAGAGGTCTGAACTATGCAGATGCATTGCAATAAGCTGGAGCAAGTAACAGAGGTTCAGAAATCCTGCAGGGAGCTGCAGAACTGCAGAATTCTGCAGCTTCCTGCAGAATTTTTTAAGAAACTGCAGAATTCTGCAGGCAGCTGCAGAATTGGTAAAATTCTGCAGGTTGCTGCAGAATTTGTGAAATTCTGCAGCTTCCTACAGAATTCTGCAGTTTCTAACAGAATTCTGCAGCTTCCTGCAGAATTCTGCAGCTAGCTGCATAAGTGCATAAAACCTCCCAAGCTGCATAACTCCTACAGAATTACAGATTTTGCTGCAGAAACTTTTCAGAAATGCTGCAGGGACGGATGAGCACCAAAACCCCCGACCCCGTGACCCGACCCCCAAACCCCGACCCCCCAAACCAACATTTCCTGGGGAGTGTTAAGACCCTTGTCAAAGAGGTCTGAACTATGCAGATGCATTGCAATAAGCTGGAGCAAGTAACAGAGGTTCAGAAATCCTGCAGCTTCCTGCAGAATTCTGCAGCCAGCTGCATAAGTGCATAAAACCTCCCAAGCTGCATAACTCCTACAGAATTACAGATTTTGCTGCAGAAACTTTTCAGAAATGCTGCAGGGACGGATGAGCACCAAAACCCCCGCAGCAGCTGCAGAATTGGTAAAATTCTGCAGGTGGCTGCAGAATTTGTGAAATTCTGCAGCTTCCTACAGAATTTTGCAGCTTCTAACAGAATTCTGCAGCTTCCTGCAGAATTCTGCAGCTTCCTACAGAATTCTGCAGCAGTGCATAAAACCTCCCAAGCTGCATAACTCCTACAGAATTTAATATTCTGCTGCAGAATTATTTCAGAAACGCTGCTAGGCCAGACAAGCACACAAAAAACCCCCAACCCCCCCATCCGACCCCCAAACGGCTACGCCCCCAAACCAACGTTTCCTGGGTAGCGGTAAGACCTTGTCAAAGAGGCCTGAACTTTGCAGATCTATGCATTACAATGGGCTGAATGAAGTAACAGAGCTTCAAAAACCCTGCAGGGAGCTGCAGAACTGCAGAATTCTGCAGCTTCCTGCAGAATTTTTTGAGAAACTGCAGAATTCTGCAGGCAGCTGCAGAATTGTTGAAATTCTGCAGGTGGCTGCAGAATTTGTGAAATTCTGCAGGTTCCTACAGAATTCTGCAGCTTCCTGCAGAATTCTGCAGCTTCTTACAGAATTCTGCAGCAGTGCATAAAACCTCCCACAGATTTTGCTGCAGAATTTTCTCAAAAACGCTGCTGAGACAGATGACCACCCAAACCCCCAACCCCCCCACCAACGTTTCCTGGGTAGCGGCAACATACTTGTCAAAGAGGCCTGAACTTTGCAGATGCCTTGCAATAAGCTGGAGGAAGTAACAGAGGTTCAGAAATCCTGCAGGGAGCTGCAGAACTGCAGAATTCTGCAGCTTCCTACAGAACTGCAGAATTTGCTGCAGAACTGCAGAATTCTGCAGGTAGCTGCAGAATTGGTGAAATTCTGCAGGTGGCTGCATAATTTGTGAAATTCTGCAGCTTCCTACAGAATTCTGTAGCTTCCTGCAGAATTCTGCAGCTGGCTGCATAAATGCATAAAACCTCCCAAGCTGCATAACTCCTACAGAATTCCATATTCTGCTGCAGAATTTTTTCAGAAACGCTGCTGAACCTGACGAGCACCAAATCCCCTAACCCCCCCCCCCACCGACCCCTAAACCGCTACGCCCCCAAACCAACGTTTCCTGGGTAGCGGCAACACCTTGTGAAAGAGGTCTGAACCTTGCAGATGCATTGCAATAAGCTGAATCAAGTAACAAAGCTTCAAAAATCCTGCTGGGAGCTGCAGAACTGCAGAATTCTGCAGCTTCTTACAGAACTGCAGAATTTGCCACAGAACTGCAGAATTCTGCAGCTTCCTACAGAACTGCAGAATTTGCTGCAGAACTGCAGAATTCTGCAGCTTCTTACAGAACTGCAGAATTTGCTGCAGAACTGCAGAATTCTGCAGCTTCTTACAGAACTGCAGAATTTGCTGCAGAACTGCAGAATTCTGCAGCTACCTGCAGAATTGCTGCAGAACTGCAGAACTGCAGAAAGAAATTATACTCTCCTCCCTTATTTTATCAATTTTAGGCCGATTAGTAAGTACATGTATCTATTCAAAATTATTATTTCTCTCTATCTAAGTTTTGTCACGTCAGAATGGCACAAATACGTTTTGCCCTTTTTCATCTGACCGCCCCTGCAACCCGCGATTCCTTCCGGCACCCCTGGTTGTTCACTCCTATTTGCCCAAACCTTAGATTGTTCATTCAGATTTATTTGATCTGAAGGAAAGTTTTTTTCTTTACTGAACTTATCAGAGAAGGTACATAGCAAAATCCCTATGCATTAGGCTAATGGGTAATCCTATGTGAGTATAGTCCAACAAATTAAGCTTGCCACTCTTCTTGTTGGGCCATTTGGTATTATCCCTCTCAGGAGTCAGGACAGTCTGTCTGATCATTATTCAGATGATGCATTGAGTGTGACATTACTGTCGTAAAGTATATCGATCATTTTAAGCTCTTCTCTATGATGTCAGTACTCTTTGTTTTCTTGCCTCATCTTCTTTCAGTAATGACATGGTTTTTGAATGGCTTTTGTTGTGAGTAGTCATTTTGGAAAATGTATGGGCTTTTTTTTTGTCTTCGAAATACAATGTGTGAATGGGGAATCATGTTTTACATGTCTGCTCGTAGTTATAATTAAGCATGCATTGACAAAAAGCCACAATGAAAGTAAAGTAATCTTTACCCAATAAAGGTTTCCAAGTGTATGATTTCATAAAACTTCTATTGCATCCCAAGTTTATTTTCAACAATGACCAGCTCACCATAATGGAACATATTCTAGAAAAGCCCGCTTATCGTGTCTAGACCATCTTAAAATATCAATGATTTGCTAACCTTTGGAAGTAGATGTTGCTGAATTTACTCACAATGCATAACCTCGGGTGTACGCATGTACATGAAGTTTCACCTAAAAAGGACATTACCAGCAAATCTCTTTGGAGAAACACTCCAACTGAAACTGTTTCTTCTCCCTTGTACATATGTAATAGGATGTGGTCTGGGTTGACCACAGGTAATAGAGGTCCACACTTCTGATGCCACCCATGCCATTGGGAGACCCAAAAAGACTGGGGGCAAAACAAGGTTGATGACACAATCATGTGTCTTTGACATATGAAACAGCATATGGCTGTCTGTGGCATATGTATACTGGTCTTTCAGCTTCTGTGTTCACCAAGATACCAAAGAGAAATATTATGTTTGCAAAACTAATTTAACTACTTAAAGGTGACAGACTCTAAATGTGATAGTCATAATGAATAACATCCCTCAAATTCCTCTTACAAAAACTAATATGCATCCTTGTAGTTTTAAAAGACACATTCAAGTATTCTGTAGAATAATACAACTTATCCAATTATCGCCCGGCTTTTTGGAATTGTCCGTTTGATCACACTTAGAGTTAAAAGCCATGGCTCAAATTTTGCTTTGTAGGACAGTCTAGAGTTGTAGATCTCACAACTTAACTGTGCTTTTAGGGTGCAATCAATCTGTAATATAATTTGAGAGATGGAACTTCAGGAAGATTTAAAGGAATATAGTATGCTTTTATCAGCAGCCATATTTCTATGGCACCAATGTTCAATCTATCTATCTGTGCTGCTAAATATGCATGGTGCAACAACGTGGCAGCACTGTACATGATGTACATGACTTCCTGTTTGATCAAAAAAGTGGCTTGGAGAAAGCACATGTTTCAGAAAAAGTCAATTCATATAAAATCAAATTACTGCCAGCTATAGAAAACCACTTAGAACTGTGTATGTAGTCACTGTGAACCAAACCTATTCAAAGTGTAACCTTGAAACATCTCTGATATTTGAATAACAGCCTCCAAAATTTCAGTGTGAATTGGCAAAAAATCCTGTGTTAACATGGTCATAGGAGAATTTGGTATTACCTTTCTTGCAAATAAGTATCCTACAATTTGTCTTGCCAGCCGTTCCAAATAATAGGTATCCCATGCAATATAGTTATAGTCCGTGAACAATTCCATGAGGATAAATGGATGCTCAAATGTTTCAATTATCATTTCTTTGGCAAAAAGTCCCTGGCTCTGTTACCTATTCCTTTGCTCTGACAGTGTCTCGAGGGGCCCTGTTACAAAATAGCAAGCTGGATAATCTTGTTTAGCATTGTTTGGCATTGACTGTTTGTTATAATCACCTGTTTGGAACCTAAGTTCAGTGGAGTGTACCAATTCAACTGTGAATTCTATATGTGTGGTTGTGGGACCATGAATATGGGCATGAATAGATCAGCAGATCCACATTGGTGCAATTCTGGTAAGAGATTGTAAGTTTCCTTTCATGCAGTCTTTCAAGAAATGGTCTGCTTTGCAGTAAGTATCTCCCAACTCCAGAATCTCTGTATATATTGAAAGGTAGATTAATGCACACGTCTGGACCTTCATACCCCAGCAGTCTTAGGCCATCCATCTCAAGTGGAACTGTGATATTATTGAAACTGTCTCAGTGCCGGGTTACCAAGGGCATAGGTGAGTCCAAAGATCAGGCACATCTTTCTGATATACTGGTAACAACTGGCACAATAAAGCCTAGTTTGGCCAATAACTACTGCAAATAATAGTTCTTTCGCTGTAAGAACGGAAATTTTGCCAATTAATGGTTACGCTACATGTGACAGAATTTGATCAGCAGATGACAACATACCCAAAAAGTGTACATATCCCACATTACGAAAAATCTGCCTCTTCTGTGTTTAACGCCTTGTGCAATAAAGGGTTAAAAAAATATGGAATAATTGTCTTGTATCGAAGATTGTTATAATATTAGAATTGACACACTGGCACAACAATTTATACTGCTAATTGTCATTTGAAAATTCAAATATCAGGAAATGTAAATATGCACTACGCAGTCGTACACTTTACTATAGTAAACCTAAAGAGGCAGTGACAGACAGTAAAAGTGCCAGGGTGGCCCACCCATTTTAAGTGCTGTCACTCCGAATTTGGAAGATGCTTGTCATGGTGTCATTGGGGGAATGCAATGTAGAACATGGAATGGACATCTAATCACCTTCAGTGAAAGGTCATGAAAAAGGCCTTACACCAATGCAATGTCATGAAGAACCTCATCAATGTGGAATTTAAGAGAACTTTTAGTCTATATGGGAAAATGTCTTATAATCCATTGATATTGACAGCCTCATAATTTTCTGATTGGCTGATAGATTTACTAACAAATATTCACTTACATGTATAATCATCTTCTGATTAATTATCCCTGTTGCATCTTCATTTTTCCATATATTTGGCAGTTTCTAACAATCATACAGAGGACATAGCCACAGCTAATTTGGATTCTTAAAATTTCCTCACTTACAGACAAAATGTTTTGATCATTTTATCCTGGTTAAACAATATTTTTGTAAGTATTTATATAAATACCAAATAACTTACATACTAGTTGGAACACACATTTTGGAGTCGAAGAGAAGGAACCAGTTGTGGAAAAGTGCAGCATCTGCCTGTCTGACAAACAATAGTCATTCCTACAGGAAAAAAAAGTTTCTCCAAAATTAAAAGAGTTTTGAAATGGAGCAGTCTAGTGCTATTGCCACATCACTCAGTATAGGGAACTCAGTTTCTAAAGCACTGAAGTTTTCAAATTAGAGCCAGACAGATGGAAGCTAAGTAAAGGACAAACAAGGTAGAATATGGGAACACACAGTCATGCATGGACAGAATGTCTAATTTTGAAAGACATCACTGAAAGTCTTAATATGGTTATGATACAACATATTACTTTCATAAAGTAACAGCTCTGTGAACAGTAACTATTCTTTCTATAAAGTTATTCTGTACGTCTGACCAAGATAAAACAATTTATACCATACAATAGGCAGTGGTTTGAAGTCCCTTGTCAGGTGGCCAGCATAACAGTAGCCTTAACATGCCATCCTGATAATAACTTGTGAATGGCCAACTCATTTCGCAAAGACATTTTAAAAAAATCTATCCCTCTTCTTTATAATTTCACAAAACTGCACAGAAATATGATAAGTCTGAGATCTACTCAAAGAACCTTCTTTTAAGGTTTATCCACACCAGATTCAGTATTTAGAAAAAACTATAATAAAAGGTTGCAGAGCACTTAGGGACCACCATAAAAAAAATACATTTAAAAGATTGCAAAGCACATAGAAACCAACTAAATCTTGGAAGTCTGATTCTATCTCATCACAACTTCATCTTCTCCTTGCATCTGGAAAGCTGCTGTGGTTGCATGCAAGTCAAAGAATTGAGACTCAGACATGTGACCAAGAGAAAGACTTCACTCCAGTCGTAATTTTCAGGAAATTACAGACATGCACAGTAGGGCCCATCCTTTGAAGTCAAGTAAAACTGGAGAGCCCTGTGTCCAATTTGTCAGACAAACATATTATCCATGCAAAATGCCAGCTAGACAAACAGAAAGATGTTTCAAAGGGACAGACTGCAAATGTCTGGCAAAGTAAAATTTGGAAAAAAAAAAAATCAAAGGAAAGAAAATATAAAGCTCTGTCAGACATCCTACAATTACAAATTGCACAATTGTCTGGAGTTTTGCATCTGCAAGAATGCAAGCTTCCCTGAACGTGATAAAAAGGCTTCAATTTAGCCTTCGGTTTTGCCATCAGTGAAAGTGTCATTTGTTGGAGCGCTATTTCAGAGCAAACAAAAGTGTCTCTTTTGGACATATTGTTACTTTTTGGTTTTCATCTGTAAATTGAGGGAAAAAGTTCAAAAGCACATATATTGTCTTAAAAAAATTACCTTAATCGTTTATTGAAAATTCAATTTCAAAGATAGTATAGAGTAGCGCGGGGCATGCAGCCCCCCTTAACTTCGAGGTGAGATTTGACCTACTTTTTGTGGTCGATTATTTGAATGCTTATGTTGTCAGAAAGGGATCACTTGACTCTACTTATAACTAGTGAAACAAATGTTTACTAATTTTAATAAAGGAGTTACGACCCTTTTTGTAAAAAATATAAAATGGCCTTCTTACCCCACCCATCGGGCAAGAAGCCCCCTATTATAATCCTATGGCAATTTTTTTTTTTTGCGAGCGCATTCAGCTTGAAAGTTATTTCTTGGGGTTCTTCTATCATTTTTAAGGCATTCTATTCACTTTTTCTGAATTTCAGAATTTTTCTGTTCATACATTTAGTTTTTAATATTTTTTGCCCTGTTTGAATTTCGGTAAAATTTTTTCGATTTCAGTTAGTTATTCTATCAAGATTTAAGGTAAAGTATACATTATGAAATGGTTCCTGAAGCAGCTTCGAGGGCTCAGTGAAGGGGGGCCTCATGCCCCATACCATGTGGAGCCTCTCGCCCCAAACTCACATATTTTAATTTTACCTCTACATTTTGAGCTAAAATGCAAAAAATATGATCCAAATCATATTTATGTAATGGTCATAAAGTGAAGCAATGCAGATATCCGTTATTCTTTTAAAAATTTCCAAAGTTATTTCTGATAACCACTTTCAAAGAATTAATCAAAGTTACAAAAACCATGCACCTTTTTTTGTTTCTTTAATTACTTCTATGGTTTGGTGATGTTTGTCCTGAAAATTTGTGATGTCACCTAAAAATCCTCTAGCTTCAATCCTATCAATAAGAAAAAGCACCAAAAATGTAAGTTTAGATATATAACCCTTGGGGGGGGGGCCTCTCACCTAACCAGGGCCTCTTGCCCCGACCCACTCTAGATGCAAGTGTTCTAGTTTCCCTTTCAACCATTTTTTTCAATTAGTATAATTGTTTTCTATGGATAGGTTGGCTATCAGGACTAATTTCTAAATGGTCGTATAAGTAATTATTGCTACTCTCAAAAAGACATTTCATTTCATAGTAATCATAAAGAAATCATCATTGCATCATTAGAATAGTTATGTTGCAAGAATGAAATGGAATGATATTTGTCTGGCTTCATAGTCCTTATTGAGCTGAATAATGCCACATTTCTTCCAGGCAATGTGTTTTTAAGAACCAGCATCAGGATACTGATTACACCATTAATGTACTAATTTTCTTATAAAATTTGCTTGCTTGGGGAGGAGAACATGACATATACTCCACTCATGAATTAATTAAGAAACTATGTACATTCTACAATAAACTACACATATGTATGTAAGGAGTTCAAGATTTAACCTTATGAACTTCAGAAACACGGAGAAACTGAATGAGAGAAAAACCATTGCATTAGCCCATCCATTTCAAGCGACGTCACTCCAAATTTCGAGGGAACTTTTCATGATGTCACTCGGAACTGTAGTTGTGGGAAGCCGAACATTCAATGGACAGATGGACAAGCAGCCAACTAATGACCTTGATGGTCAGGGTCCTAGGTCTCAACAAGGGCATTGAAACACTACAATCCTAATGAAGGAACTCACATGGAATTGAACGGAGCTTAAAGTACAATATATATGTATATCACAAAAAAGAGGTCTTACAGTCCAGAGAGCAATGACAAAGGCTCCATCAACTGATTGGATGATGTCAAGGTATTTACTGAATTTGGTAGGTGAATTGGAAAGTCTGATTATCTTTAGAGACTTCGTCTTCCGCTATGTTCAGTTTTTCTTAGCTTTATGACACACCCGAGATTGACCCTAATGGACACAGAATTTGAGAAAGAACATCCCCAAATTAATTTTGAACTAAATTGGACTTGGGGCATTAACTTAACCTAAGCATTAGGAAAATGGAAAGTTTTATCGTATATTATGAACTTGATTTGGCAAATTAATTTAGTCTGCTATATTGCAATCCAATTCTATACTTCAGAGATAAAATGGCTTAAGGGCACTTGCACAAACTAATACAACTTGAAAGTGTGCCATTTAATACTATGCCTTCATAAAAAACACAAAATTATGTGACTAAAGTAGGATAAATGGAAGACACAGTAACAGACACTTTGAATATTGATAGACAAGGTCACACGGAAAACCGACAAAAATACAATGCAATACAAACAAAAATAGGAAAATTATAAAGTTGATGGCATAAAAAGGGCTGCACGCATGTTTGTCACCTACCATTGTCAGCACACAAGCACACAGCACCGACTCTTTGTCGTTTTACCTAATTCACCCCATTGCTTCTCTTTCTCTGTTGGCAGTTTGACAGCCCAGCATGAGATTCCCATGCAATGCAGACACCTCAAGAACTCAGAACAGTAGTACAACTCCACATTAAGCCCTATAAGGTCTAAAGAAGTGCATGTTTTAACACTAAATAAATTCTAGACTGATGTCTGTTATACTATCCTGGAAAACATCTTCATACATATTTTGGTAGCTTGTAACAGCTAGATGCTAATACCAAATAGGCCCACAAAAATACTATAAATGCAAATAAACAACAATGATCATGTTTTTACTCTTTGGTGATTTTCTCAAAAATTATCTAATTATTTACCAAAGTACAATAAAGTCAACTTTCAATGCATCTCGTCAGGAAATTATAAAGTAAACTAGAGGACCCCCATGCTTCTTGGAATGAAGAGATAGGCCTACAAATGAGTAGCAGTGTGTAGTATTGTGGTTTATCATTGTGGCGCTGACATGTGTTGGCGTCCAGTGTAAAAGATGATTGGAAAGGTATTGCCGTCTGGGGAGTTGAGGATTCCAAAAAGTACTGTAGGTGAAGAACTCATAGATGTTAAGTACTTAGAAGGTAAAAATCCGTAAAGGAAGAGTAAAGAGGAAGATTGATGTATGACATGCGTGATCCAAGGATAATTGAGGATTCCTATGCAGAAATAAAAATCATTAAAAAAGCGTATTTTCTAATATGGATTAGGCTATATATAGAATTAGCCAGTCGATAGAGGAAAGTAGAAAGGATTGAAATTGTGTAGTATTGTTAAGTTGGTCTTTAGTGTCCTGATTTGTAACGAAGAACCTGTTTTGTATTGTTTATTTGATGCCTCCCTCTTCTGAGCCCAGGGGGAACAACCAACTACCACCATTGCAGGCACGTGAATAGAGCTGTGTGGATAGCATACATGTGTGGATGGGGTGTTAGACGTAACAGATAGTTCTGTAAAGATAAAAATCTGTAGAGGTTTTGAAAAGATGAAGATTGATGTATAGCATGGCCAGATTCATCAAGAATTGGCGATTTGTATACAAAAGGAAAATCTGAGCAAACAACAAAAATATAAGATAGGATGACATAGAAAGGCCTACATGAATGGCTTTAATAATCACCCGCCATTGTCAGCAGACAGCACCTACTCTATATCATTTCACCTAATTCACCCCATTGCTTTCATCCTCTGTTGGCAGTTTGACAGCTCAATGTGGGATCCCCATGCAACACAGACACTGGAAGAATTCAGAACAATAGTACAGCTCTACTATCATTAGCAGATTAGGGGTCAAAGAAGTGTATGTTATAACATAAAATGAATTCCAAACTGCAATCTGTTATTACTATTCAAAACTTCCTCGTACATATTATATTAGTTTCAGTTGTCACATAATGAACAGTTCACACAAAAGCCAACCTTATACATGTAGTTCCACAAAAGAATTGAGAAACACAAATAAACAACACACACAATTGCACAAAGAACCAAATTTACAAAAGCAGTAGTCGACAAGAACAGTACACTCTAACAAACAATAATCATCCCGAGCAGGAAATCTTCAGTGAAGGTAAACATGTTGTCTAATTAGGCAGTAGAGTGTTATTGCCACATTTCTCAGAAGGGACTCAGTTCCTAAGGAACTATATTTTCTGTTTCTAAAGCACCAGAGTTTTCAAGTTACATTCACATTGCCTACAGCAGAGTCTACAATCTGTTTAGCACCTTGACCAAGCCTAAATAAGGAGCAGCTCAACTTTAAGAAAGAAGCTAAAAAATTAGGTTTGACATGCCGAAAATATGCTCACTTCAAAATTGGACTTCTAAGCATATGGGCTGATGTTTGTAGTTTTAGATGTACAATTCACACCATACTCACACAGCGCCATATTTTGTACTGGCCTATGTCAAAGTTAGCTTTGTGTTTTGATGGCCTGTTTTTCATAGTTTTAGATGAAACATTTCTGGATATTTCACAAACGGCCGTTTGTGACATTGCCAGCCAACGCTTGACTTCTGATGTTCGTTTTGAATTGCTGGTCACAACAAAGAGATTCAGTTGGCACCCACATGCTCATTAGCCCTACAGAGTACACATCATAAGTCTGCAGTCATTTGTTTGCTATGCTATAGCTATAATAACATTTTAAACAAGAGAAGCAGAATGCTGTGATGATACGGTAAATTCTGGGCTCAATCCAACACCGCACAAGAACTATTCAAAACGGAACAACTACTGAAAACAGAACAGCTACATGCAAAAACATAACTGTAAGTATTCTGGGTCTCATGGGTCATATATGATATTATGCAGGCTCGTTCAGTTTGTTTTCACAAACAATATTTAGGAAGTCACCACACAACCAACAATAAAGGTTACCGCAATATGTGGTTACCATAAGTTACTGCAAAACAGGAGGATTATGAGCCAAATGTAACATTTCTAGGAAGTACAGGTAAGCCCTAAGATGCATGTCAGCTGAACATCAAGAACAAGGTGCATGACAGAGTTTCTGTATTATAATTATATGTATATACATATATATATTCTATAGTCTTGCAAGAGTATCAAGACTTTCTTCCCTGTCAAGTAACATGGATCAGAAAGGTCACAGATAATGCATAATATTTACTTACCTTTGTAAGATTCGTTAAGAGTAAACATGGCCGACAACATCCTCCTTCTTCGTCGAGTTCCCGCCGTATCTACGACGTCATTTTGCTAATTATCCAATTAGGAGGTCCGGCCGATTGGAGTCACTCATCCGTTGTCAATCACATAAATACTGGAGTGCTCCCTTCTCGCGCCAATCGCCTGTTTCATCTCGTTCATGATCGATCGCCGCACGTCTCACAATCACTAGTAAGTCCAGATTCATATGACACTTCGTTCCATTGCCTCCATCGTTGTATATTCGCTCACGATCGCCATCAAGTTTGCTAGCCTTGTCGGCACTTTCATTGTATGAAACCTACACAGCTCACTCTTGTCAATTTTCTGCCTGAAATGACTCGCACTAAGAAAAGACGTTGCACTGTCTGCTTACAACCAGCCCTTGGTCACGACGGACCTATGGGTGGCAGGTGTCGCACATTAAATCCTGAGTTGAGCGCCGATCGTGAGTTTGAGGAGGGCGGGGTGGAAGCCCTGCAGAATAATGAATCTGGTGAATTTGATGATCGTCATGGCGGGGGGGCAGGTGAGACTTTAGGTTCCGGTAGCTTGGGGGACGGGTTGTTTTCCTGCGGTAATCAGTACCAGGTTGACTCCCAGAGGGCTCAGGTCCCTCCGTTTGGCTTGCGGAACTTGGTGGCTGATGGGGGGCAACGATTCGACAATGTTGATTCAGAGCGTCAGGCTGCCATAGGCACGCCACCTGTCGATCGACCCTCTCTCACAGAGCCACATTTAGCGCCCTCTAGAGTAGGAACACGTCGTTCCTATTCAGAAGTGACCGATAATTTTGACGCTTTTGACTCTGACGCTAGACCCACTCCTGTACTTGCACGTGGCGAGGCAGGCGCCCATCGGGGGCTTAATGATTTAGGGAGGCCCAACCAGGGTGCTCGGCCTAAAGATACGTACAACTTTAATGAAGAACCTGTCCGTTCCGTAGCTGAAGTAGCGAGATCCTCATGCCTCCCGGCATTATTTACAAGTAACTGTGCGATAGTTGATACACAAGGGGTCGCCACAAGTCAACAGCGACTGCCACGAGAGGTCGACACGAGTAGTGGAGGCACCTTGCTCCATACCGGGGCGCCACGTAGGGCCCGCGTCAGAGAATTAGCACCAGAACCCAATCCTTGGCAGCATAGGCAGGCTGACTTGGAGTACACGAACATTGCTACCACCGAACCAAATTACATGGATCCAACCCATGCTGAAACCAGTAATCGTCCCAGTAGTCGTACAAGGGAGGCGAGTTACCGCCCCAGTGAAACAAGTTACCGTCCCAATGGGGCCAGTTATGAGCCCGCAGCAAGCAATAGCTTCAGGTATGAGGAAGCTGGTTACCGTCCGAATGTCACGAGTTACCCTAATGATGCAAGGTCCCGTCCCAGCTGGCATGGTGAACAGTTATTAGCACCGGGCTCCGCCTGGCAGTATGTGGATGACATGGGTGCACCAGTGGCCCACCGTTACGACCCAGTAGGCCGTGCACTACCTGTGCATGCTCCGAGAGCTCCAATGGGACCAGGCCCACAAGACTACCTACCCAGGACCATTCCCCGGCCAGGACCAGCGCCATCCGAGTACAGGACCGCCAGGACCCACCCGGGCTACAACCAGGGCTTCAGCCAGGGCTACAACCAGGGCTACAACCAGGGCTACCCCCAGGGCTTCCCCCAGGGCTACCAGGGCCACCCGCTTGATGGACGCAGGACTGCCCCACCCCCACGGATGGACGATGGACCCCACCTCAGCAGGAGGGACCATGGACTCGGACGAGGGACCCGCGGACTCACCTTGGCCACATCTCGGGCTCCAACCCACGTTGACACTCGTGCTGCGCAAGCGGCCATAGCCGGTGAGTTCGACCATCTAGAGGACTTCTTAGATTGCCCTTCTCACGAGTTCGAAGAAGTTAGATTCTCCGACAACCTCCGGACCTCCAAGCCACGTAGGACCATCACAAGCTTCTACAAGTGGATGGAGGCCTGGGGGCAGTATGAGTTATTATTAGTTGACCACTATGGTATCGAGCTGTACTTGGAGCTAGCTGACTATAGGTCATTCATCCTCTCATTAACAGGGAAATATAAAATCCCTTTCATCATTACTTATGACGAGAGGCACAGGGCTGCCTTGGGCTGGGCTTCTCCTTTAATTTTGCACAGTTTGACCAGCAACTGTATACTACTATCTTTGACGCTAGTGCACTGAGGTCAACCAGTAAGTGTACTAAGTGTGGCTCCCTGGAGCACCCATCTAGTGAGTGCCCCTTTCGGGGAAGCGGCTCCTCAGGGGCCAGTGCGTCTGGTAGCGCGTCCGGTGGCTCAACAGGAGCAAAAGGGGACAAGGGAAAGAAACCCAGTAATGTTGACCCCAACGAGATCTGCGTCCGTTACCAGGACAACACATGCAGATACAAGAATTGCCAAAGAAGGCATTGCTGCATTTTGTGTGAGGGTCCACTCGGGGCCAAGTCCTGTAAGAAGTGCGCGGGAGGCAAAGGGGCCTCCACGACTTAATCTAGATTATTGGCGTCAGATGCTGCACACAGTGTACGATGCCAATTATGCAGAGAATGTATTAAATTGGTTGGTTGAGGGCGTTAGAATAGGCAGGCCGGGGGCAACCGAGGTCATCGTGTCGCCCAATTGGCCTTCTGCCATTGAGCATAGACACAAGGTCAATGATATCATTCAGTCTGATTGTTCTATGGGTCGTCTTCACGGTCCGTTTTCTAACCCGCCCTATCAGGCCTACATTGTCTCCCCCCTGGGAGCATTTCTTAAGAGGGATTCCGATAAAATACGGTTAATCCATGACCTCTCTTACCCAGCACAGGGTTCAGTCAATGCTTTAATTGACGCCAAGGAATTCTCTTTAAAATACGCGTCAATAGATGACGCCGTGGCCTACTGTAACGAGTTTGCCACCTCCCCCCCATTCCTAGCAAAACTGGATCTCCAGGATGCCTTTAAGTTTGTTCGTATTCACGAGGACGATTGGCACCTCATGGGTTTGTCTTGGCCTGATGGGGCGGGTTGTACTCAGTACTTTTTCTCAAAGGTACTGAGTTTTGGTTTGAGGTCTGCCCCGGCCCTGTTTGATATTTTTGCCTCGGCCCTCCAACTCTTCATGGTTAGAAGTGGGGCACCTGTTTCTATTGTTCGCTATGTGGACGATTTTTTGATCGTAGCCACCGATGCTCGTTCATGTCAGGATGGCCTGTCCATCATGCTCAGGACATGCGAGCAGGCAGGGTTTCCGGTCCAACCGTCAAAAGTCACCACCCCTGCAACGGAGGTTAAGTTTCTGGGTATAACCATTAACACTTTGGACCGGACCCTGTCAATCGACAGGGCCCGGCTAGATGAGGTCCTGTCCCTGGTGTCCCACTTCCTGTGTCAGCAGTCAGTCTCCAAGAGACAGCTTCTTAGCCTTATAGGAAAGTTAGCCTTTGCCTCACGTGTGGTGAATGTGGGCAGGGCCTTTCTCGGGCGCCTGATCGAGGCTTCCAAGTCTGTTAAATTCTTACACTTTAAGGTTAAGCTCAGGTCCGATGCTCGGGAGGATCTGAAGTGGTGGCGTGACTGTGTAGAGTCACACAACGGCATCTCGATGCTACCTCCTCCCTGGGACGACGACACTGCAGAGCACGTGTTTACTGATGCGTCAAATCTAGCCCTGGGGGGGTACTTTCACCCTGAGTGGTTCTCTGCCCCACTGGTAGCCTCCCTTCTCCCCACTAGGAACCACTCCATCAATTGGCGGGAGCTCTATGTCGCCTTAATCGCCCTTGCTACTTGGGCACCTCGCCTCGCAGGCACCAATACTTATTTCCATATAGACAACCAAGCTGTGATTGGCGCTCTCAGCAAAAAATATTCTCCTGTACCAGCCTTGATGGCCCTGGTCAGGGCTTGGTGTTTGATTATCGTTCAATATGACATTAATGTCCGCCCAGTCTATATCAACACCAAGGAAAATGTAGACGCCGATGACTTAAGCAGACTGGCAGTCGATCGATTTAAGCTCCGCCATCCCAACGCCTCCCCTACGCCAACAGGGCCAACTCTGATCCCGTTTTAACATTAATTTCAGATCTTGACAACAAGGTCCACTCCTTAATCCATCATGGCATTACGGCCAATTCAAGGAGTGCTTATTCAACGGCGGTCAGGAGGTATAAATCTTTCTGTGATCTGTATTCCCTTTCACAATTACCCATTACACAGATCAACTTACTCAGATTCGTGGCCCATTTGTCAAATGTGGGCCTAGTAATAACGACCATTAGGGTCTACCTCTCTGGGCTTAGGTCATGGGCGCTTGAGCTAGGCCACCCTCTTCCACACATTTATTCACCTGTCATGGTGCAGGCTCTTAGAACCCTGGACCGCTCGCACGCTCCAGTCCAGGCCCCACCTATTTTATTCAACCATCTTATGCTCATGCTCACCAGAGCCCCATTTAACTTCAATAATCTCATGGCTTTAGCAGCCATGACTCTGGCTTATTATGCCTGCCTCCGGCCATCGGAGTATCTTAGTACCAGGGGTGTTCTCTCCCCCCCCCGCTAGGGCTGACGTCACATTCACCAACACGATGGATGCACTCGACTTCAAGGTCCACAGGTCCAAGACCAACGCCAAGGGATTCGTCGTTCATATTGGATGCTCCGGATCACCCGTATGTGCCGTGTGTATGATAAAATGTATTTTTAATATGTATCCTGCCATTTCCTCGGCTCCTTTATTTTCCGACCCCGCTGGTCAGCCAATGTCTTATTCCTATCTTTCCTCTAAGCTGGACTACTTCCTGAATTTGATAGGGGTTAACCCGACTAATTACACTCTGCACTCCCTACGAGCGGGCGCAGCCACCACGGCTGCTGCTGCAGGATGCTCAGAAGCTGAGATACAGAAACTGGGTCGGTGGGCATCGTTGTGCTACCGAAGGTACCTCCGCCCCACGAAGGGGTCTCAAGCAGCAATAGCACCACGTCTAGCACTTCCACTGTCCTCTAACCATCTCATATCATAACCATCTCTCTTCTATCTGTACTTTACTTTTCACTAGATTTCATTGATTAAATCACTCAGCTGATATTGGTCAAGTATTGGCCTCCTAATATCAGTGCCTTAATTGTATGTTTTATGTTATATGTTTTATGTTTCATGTGTGTCCGGCCGACCTGTGCCTGTCTCGTCTGTCTACGTCCATGTCCTGGTCTTCGTGAGATTGTTGTGTGAATGTATCTGTGATGTCATGTGTGTAGCCAATAAATGGCAATGTGTCCAGACGTTATTCGTGTTGCAGTTGTCATTTATGGTCTTAATATTTACTTACCTTTGTAAGATTCGTTAAGAGTAAACATGGCCGACAACATCCTCCTTCTTCGTCGAGTTCCCGCCGTTTCTACGACGTCATTTCGCTAATTATCCAATTAGGAGGTCCGGCCGATTGGAGTCACTCATCCGTTGTCAATCACATAAATACTGGAGTGCTCCCTTCTCGCGCCAATCGCCTGTTTCATCTCACCCTCCATCCCTCCCTTAAGCTCATTGTTTTAGGGAGCTTATTGTTTCAATTTCCTTTTTTACTAACCTATAGTAGTTCCAAGGTTGTTGTTTCAAAATTTCAAAATTATTTTCATAATTAACTAACTCTAAATTAATTTAGGTTTAACTCTGACCTAACATAAGAGTTTTTTCTAAAGCTATGATTAAGTTAACATAACTTAAGTACTCATACCGCTTCCGTAAGGCCTCCTAATATCAGTGCCTTAATTGTATGTTTTATGTTATATGTTTTATGTTTCATGTGTGTCCGGCCGACCTGTGCCTGTCTCGTCTGTCTACGTCCATGTCCTGGTCTTCGTGAGATTGTTGTGTGAATGTATCTGTGATGTCATGTGTGTAGCCAATAAATGGCAATGTGTCCAGACGTTATTTGTGTTGCAGTTGTCATTTATGGTCTTAATATTTACTTACCTTTGTAAGATTCGTTAAGAGTAAACATGGCCGACAACATCCTCCTTCTTCGTCGAGTTCCCGCCGTTTCTACGACGTCATTTCGCTAATTATCCAATTAGGAGGTCCGGCCGATTGGAGTCACTCATCCGTTGTCAATCACATAAATACTGGAGTGCTCCCTTCTCGCGCCAATCGCCTGTTTCATCTCACCCTCCATCCCTCCCTTAAGCTCATTGTTTTAGGGAGCTTATTGTTTCAATTTCCTTTTTTACTAACCTATAGTAGTTCCAAGGTTGTTGTTTCAAAATTTCAAAATTATTTTCATAATTAACTAACTCTAAATTAATTTAGGTTTAACTCTGACCTAACATAAGAGTTTTTTCTAAAGCTATGATTAAGTTAACATAACTTAAGTACTCATACCGCTTCCGTAAGGCCTCCTAATATCAGTGCCTTAATTGTATGTTTTATGTTATATGTTTTATGTTTCATGTGTGTCCGGCCGACCTGTGCCTGTCTCGTCTGTCTACGTCCATGTCCTGGTCTTCGTGAGATTGTTGTGTGAATGTATCTGTGATGTCATGTGTGTAGCCAATAAATGGCAATGTGTCCAAACGTTATTCGTGTTGCAGTTGTCATTTATGGTCTTAAACTAGTATTACAGGATGAAACATTAGCATAGAATAATACTACACCATACCAGTACGTCTATCAATGCTGATGAAATCTTATATGTTCTCTGATAATGGATGGGAATAAATTACTGGCATGCTCTTACATGATAAATCACAGTGATGGGATCATCTTATTTGCCATACTTTCACATATTTACACTTGCATGCCTCACTTTTGATCAACACTCAAACTAATGGGAAATAGTATATTTCCAGGCATACCATTCGCCCAAGGCACTGTTGGGTGGTTTCACACAGATATATATATATAAATCATTTATTCATACACAAATATTACAATTTGGTATACAGGTACAAAAATAAAATTAAGTAGATAAAAACTTAACTGTGTACAACCACAAATAAAAACAAATCAGTTAGTACACAAAAAGTTAAAAACGGTATAAAGTTCATCATTGCTAAAACCAGGTACTGTTAGACCTCTCAATTCTAAAATCTGACTAGCTAATTGTGTATCACTTTCATTAAACTTGGAGTAGAACATTCTCTTTATATCATTAGTATTAAGCAATATCACAGACTCAGCATCACAATTTAAATTTCTTGAAACTGTCATAATATTGTTCACCTTTTTAATACTTAAATTAGCTAAATATCTGACTTTCAAATTTTTTGACTCTAACATGGATTGTAAAATTTGTTTTATAGTTGAGCAATTTCTCACAGACACAGACAGCAGAGTTCCAGTAACAAATGTTTCCCTTAATCCTTTTCCCAGACTGTTGTTGAGCTCAAGGTTCAATTGACCATGCGTGAACCCCATCCTGCTGTAAACCTTTTATGTCTGGGTCTGTCTAGGTTGCAGTTCTTTGTAGTTTAACCTTTTGGGTCCACATAATGACCTTACTCTATTCCTAAAGACCCCCCTTGATCTTTGACAGTGGGAAGCTGTTTATGGGGACAAAAAGCACCCTAAATGACCATTTTAAGGAGCGAGTTGCATTAGTTCCACTTCATTAGATTAACATGAATTTAGGAAACTTACTAAGGCTCTGCTCTAGTTGGCTTTACAATTATTTTACACAGTAGCCTTTTTGGCAATCTCTAATTGGGATTCTCTGTTAAAATTTTGGCTCTCCCACAGTCCAAATTGGTTGTTCAGCTTTCAGTACCATGTAGCAGTATTTAATAATAATAATAATAGTAGTTTATTTGTAGAGCGCTAGATTCAATTATATTGCTCTCCAGCACTGTATCCAAAACATTATTCATAGTATTTTCTGAATAAATAAGTCTTCAGATGTCGTTTAAAGTTTTCCAGTTTTTCATGTTTCCTCATATCGTCTGGGAGGCTATTCCAGAGTTTTGGAGCCGATCTAAAAAATGCTCTGTCAACAAGGGTGTTGTGGTTTTCAACATCTGAAATGGACAAGATCAAGCAGTTGCGGAGATTATGACCATTTTGTCTAAGAGTAAGGAGTTCTTCGAGGTGCTTCTGAGCTTGCCCATTCAGCGCTTTCCAGGTTAGAGTAAGGATCTTGTGTTCGATACATGCAGGGATTGGAAGCCAATGGAGGTCGCACCTGTGTTTAGAGACGCTATCGTATTTACCTAGTTTATTTATCAACCGGACTACGCTGTTCTGGGCTGTTTGCAGTTTGTTCTTTAAGGCTTTATTGACTCCAAAAAGTAGGCTATTGCCATAGTCCAGGTCCAGGTGGCAGGCATTCACAATAGTCTTTAGATCCCCTGTCGGCAAGCATTTGCGGATCTTCGCAATGTTCCTAATGTTGAAATAAGCACTACGGCACATTTTGTTGACTTGTTTTTCGATCGACATATTTGCATCAAACATGACACCAAGGTTACGCACACAGGGTACACTTTCTATTGCAGAGTTGTTGACAGTTATTGAGCAGTCTTTTAAGCTGTTTAACTGTTTCCTGGAACCCATGATGAGAAACTCAGTTTTTTCACTATTGTTACAGAGTTTATTGTCATTAAGGACAGCTCTTATCTCGTCAATACATTTTTCCATTCTTTTGAAAGCATCTGTTGCTTGTGACAATGTCTCTACTGCCATTGTGTCTAATATCAAAAAGTGCTTTTCAAAAGACTTTGGATATCCCAAATAGCACTATGAGGATATTTGAAAAGGTCAAATATCCCCAAGACGCTATTTGGATATTTCATCAGACCCTATTTCATCAGATGATATTCCATCTTAAGCTTTGGCTGACCATATGGAGCTTTGGCAGACCGTATGGAGCTTTGGCAGCTGCCAATTATTCTCCGGGTCCTATTTTTGGTTCCAAAATACCCAGCAGAAGGGGCTTAAACTTCAGAGGCCCTGGATACATGCTACACTTCATTTACATTGAAGTGCCCTCTTTTGTTGTAGAAGAGATGGCAGTGCATGACAGCCCAAAGTTCTAACAAATAATGTCCAAATAGTTCCTAGCCATGAGACACTATTTGGTCACTATTTGATGGAGAAGAGATGGCTGTCAATATACTATGACAAAGTTTCTAACATAGCACATTAGAACTTTTGGAAAAGTTCAGTAGAAAATGTGGCTTGGTTGCACTTTCTCGATATTTCGTTAGGGATATTGGCAAAGTGTGGTGAGGGGAGAAGATATTGTGACAAAGACCTATTTTAGTGTCTGGCATGCAAAAAGCAGCCCGATTTGAAAATTGGGCATGTAGATCTTTCGGCTGTAACATCTGTTTGCCCGGTTGGAGATTTTGGTTTAAAGGCAAGAATAAATTGTTCATCATCAGCATATTTCTCGTCATGTACCAAGTTTTGGCGTGCAATTTCACTGATCGGGGCAATATAAGAATTCAACAAAACAGGACCCAGTTTGGAGCCCTGTGGAACTCCATAGGAAAGAGGCACTGCTTTAGATTCCAAAGTATCCAAAATTTGACATCCCTTAAAAAAGAAGACATTTTAAATCATATTGAATGATATCACGTTCTCCATTGACTCCTTACAATAGTCATGACATTGTTCTGATATTAAACGAAGTCACTGTGTTAGGCTTACCGCTTCTGGAAACTGTGATAACCAATTCCTTAAAAAAATAAAAGCCCTGCAGCCATCCAGAGCATCTCAGAAGCAATTAAATGTTCATTTCCATTATGCATATTTATCAAGCGGTGAGTACCACAAGATCGCAGCACAATTAACCTAAAAGTATTAGACAAAGAATTCACACAACCCACATTCCTGCATTGATCCCATTTTCCAAAAACTCTATGATAAATTTCTGGGTTATAACCGTTTGCTGAATCCCTTAGTAGTTAAGAGCCCGTAGGCCCATCTCGACTGGATCTTAGAGTAGTGGGATGCATGTGGTTTGACTGGTAGGATTGCATAAAGAAAATGGGCCTCTATAGTCTGTGGTTTCTTTTACAATCCTATCTGTGACGAATTTTCCCATTCAGTGAATTGTAGATCCTCAGAGTGACTCCTAAATCTGATACCAAATAAATAAAAGAGATATTGCGCAGCAGGGTAAAATAATAGCATTTGGGCCTCTTGGTTACCGCATTAAGGTGCGGGGTGTATATATTAGTTCAGCTTCATTTGATTGACGTAAATTTAGGAAACTTACTGCCCGGTCAAGTTGGCTTTACAATTATTTTACCTATAGTAGCCCTTCTGACAATCTCTAATTGGGATATTCTGTTCAACTATTGGTTATCCCCCCGTCAAAATAGGTTGTTCAGTTTGCAAGGGGGTTTGCTAACAAACTCTGTGCATGAAACTAGTGCTCACAAATGGAGATTCTGCGTTCCTGTCATTCGCAAGGTCATGGGGTTGTGATGAGAAGCATTTGTGCCAACTGTCATGTGCTCAAGATGCCTGCTGGTACACTTTAGTAAACAAATCATTGCCGATGTGTCATGAACAGTAGCTTACAAGCTGGACAATAACTTTAACAACTGCATATCAGATAATGGTCTATAAGGCCTATGTTATGGAATATTAGTGAGAGTTTGCGAATAAAATTCCCTGAAATACACAACAAATAGTCAACCCCCATGTAGATATTAAGTGATACACAGACAGATAATAGATAGATAGATAATTGATGATACCATAACATAAGTAACATTTCAATTCTAATTTGAAGGTTTTTTTTAATGGTAATTACCACAACTTCTTTTAGAAAGTGATATTCAGAACGAAATGCTGACTTTCCTAAACTGAACCAAATAAAAAACGCAAAACTATTGCCTGGGCTTTATTTTTCTTTGTATGATTCAGATTGGCTGTTGACTTTATACATATGTATAACCAGGTGTCAAAGGACTCAGTTCCATAAAATCACTTAATTCTGACCTTTGTTTGCACATCTGCGGCCTAGTTTATCACATTGGGGTATGGCCAGTGGACTGGGGTGTCTGGCACCCCATAGAGCAAATCTAATGAATTCATGTGAAAGCTTGAAAAAAATTATGCAAAAGGCCACACAATTCATTTCTATTGGTGCCACTAAAATTGTTAAAATTTTGTTTTTTGCGAAGTCATGTCAAAGTTTGTCACACACAACGATATTCCAGTGAAACAATGCAACAACGGAAACAGGTCCTCGAACGGCCTGTACAAATGCAATGGAGTGAAAATGCTTAGCGTTGATTAAAAGGACCTTGCACAACCTGTATAGCAAGCTTTGACAAAGAGCAGTTACATGTGTCCCTTCCTCATGCTTTTCCTACGGGGTTAGATGGGTGGTTGTGAGAACAGCACAAGGATGGTACAGAAATAACTGAATTTTACCTCTGCAGCTGTTAAACAGGTTGTGTGAGATCTGTCTGATGCACCCTGAGCCTTTTCCATTCCGCAGTTATCGAATAGGCTGTTGAACGACTTCTTTCCATAGTGGCACTTTTTCATTGGAATAGCATTGTGTGTGACAAACTCTGACCTGACTTTTCAAAAACCTAAATTTTTAGCAAGTTAAGTGGTGTCAACTAAAGTCAATTTTATGGCCTTTTGCATCATTTTCTTCACACTTTAACATGAAATCATTAAATTTGCTCTATGGGGTGTGTAACATATCGGTCCACTGGCCAAACCCTAATGTGACAAACTTGGCCACAGACACGCAAAAAATTGACACATTTTAGCGATTTTATGCAGCAGAATTCTTTGACAACTGATTACACACATGCATACACTCACCAGCCCATCTGAAGCTTATAGAGAGAAATACAGCCCTGGAAATAGTTTTGCGTTTTTTATTTGGTTCAGTTTACTTGTTAAAACCTTGACTGACAGAGGATAACAAGAAACAAGGCGTGAAGAACAAAATTTCACAGTTTCAGGTTTAATGCTACCCTGTCCATACTGATCCTTTAGCTCTGCTCAGTTTATTCTCCTGATTTTTGTCTAACTGATATTTTTATATAATGATTTTCATCTATGCAATTGACCATAGGCAGTTTTAGTGCCCTCATACAGGGTTGTTTTGAATTGCCATGAAAATGCATGTTAGAAAAAATCACTGCATTTTTATTTAAGCTTGTGTGACACTGCATGGCAGGATGAATGTTCTCTGAAGCTGATGTCCACCTTCATTACAACATTTCGTTACAGTACAGGTCTTAGGCTTTTTTTTTTTAAATCAAGCCAATAAAAGAATTCCTGAAAATGGACAATCTGTTCCTTGAGGAATCAGAGCTTTTATTGTTGGGCTTCAGGTTTCTTGTGTCAGGGCTGTAATGGCACACAGTGAGAATGGAGAGCTACATTTGCCACAAACCATTAGCTGTGAGTTTTTGTTATGACAAATGTTGCTTGTTTTCCTCTCACTACAGTTTAGCCTAAGATCATGAGGGCATCATGCTCACAGTTTCTCTGCCCTGGTGGCCACTTAACAAGCAATGTCCTGACAAATGCTAATATTGCCTCAGTAGATAAAAATCTTCTTTTTTTTCAGCCAAACTGGATGTAAAGTGCAGACTAAAGGATTGATTATTGCTCAAACAATTTTGGATGTCAATCGTGTTAGAGTCAGGTTTTGGCACGAGTAAACACGAATGTATTTGACTACCGGCACGAGTACTTGCCACATCTGTGAGTACTTAGCACATCTACAAGTCCGAGTACAGGTACGAGTATAGTTTTTTCTGAATTTTCTCCAGTATCAGTATGAATACTTTTTCTGATATAAAAGCAATTGCTGATTCTGGAGTGTTTCCATGAAACTAAATCTGAAGCTGGATTCCTTACTTCCAGCCATTTTTCAGTGAAACTGTTGTGTTAATAAAAAATGAAATTATCACTGAGAGAATTAGCATTACATTTGCATAATACTCTTACCTGATAAATCAATTTAAAATTGTGCTAACTCATGCAGATGTTAGTAACACACACTCAGAGGCAATTTCTTGGTATTTATTGGTTCAGAAAGCCTGACAACCCAAATATTATAGACCACTTTTAAAACAACATTTCATTATTTGTGTATGCAATCCGCAATTGAGTATAGTAAATAAGACAGGATCATCAGACAGTGTAAACGTTTCTGATATTACAAGAACATTACCTTAAGACCTGTGGTATTTTTATCCCGGCCTTGTATCATCTGTGTGTATCTAGAAGTCTACGTCTAAAGTTGATATCTGTAATAAAAAAAGCCAAACCAGACAGAAAGAACTTGGATTGTAATGTGAAAAGAAGAAATATTTTCCTCTGAATTTTTATTCGAAGTACTCTGTTCTTGATGTGTTATGAGCGATATTACAGTCATAAAGCATCTTTATTGTTTGCTACTCTTGTCTACGATGTCACTATAGACGGGTCAATCTATGAGAATTGGCCACCTAACCCACAACAAATTGATACAAAAGGTTTTTGAGTGGATTTTGGTACCAATTGCCTTGGTCAATAACATATTAAAAATCTAGGATTTTCTGACTATGCAAAGTGGGTCAAAATCAAGATGGCGTCCAAGATGGCCGCCGGAATCTTCAAAGTGTTATATCTCAGTTAATATTCAACTTAGAAAGATAATTCTTGGGTCCAAACCTAGGTTTTCATACCCAAGGAATCTGTTACTGCCCTTGAAATTGTAATAAGATGAGATTTTAAGCTCAAACTCTCATTTCAAGTTCTAGATCACTCCCAAGATTACGTCCTAGTGGTTTAAGATGCAATAACTTAGTGACTCTTTGACTTATGAAAGTGATGTTGGTGTCTATACCTATGTTTGTGGCCTCAAGGAAACCAATGAGATCAACAAAAATGTATTTGCTGCAATATTTGAGGGAGGACATGAATAATGAGGCATATTTTCATATGTAGTGTTCCCTTTTGATGAGATCCGAATAGATGAAGTTGAGCAGAGGAAGGTGAAATGTTCATGTCAGCACAAGCAATAACATCATAATTTGCTTAATTTGCTTGTGTAGAAATGAAATGACCTTCAATTTTTTGTTTCATCATAATGATTAAATACAATTGAAATTAAGAAGAGGGCATTTTTGCTATGAAAGCGAAAAAGAAGTGACTTCGTATCATGGTCATACTATCATGCATGAAAGGCCAAGATGGTGAAGATGCACAAAACGGTCATTTTTGTGACAGCAGTGAGAGTAATAAGGAGTAACAGTTCAAATAAGAGACAATTACTCATCATAGAAGTGGCCAGGCTCTTCTTTATATCCTCGGTATGGCCAAAGTCAATGTCTGTCTCTAAAAACACAATGAATTGGCAAGTGTGCTGAGCAGAATGAAGCAAGCACATTGGACGTGCAATCATACAGACTGCATGCCCGACAGCTGTACTTATCCACTAAAAATATCGTTTGCAGTGAAAATACATTTATATCAGCAGAATTTCTTATTGATTGTTTTCAATATTAGATGGGGTTTGCATCTTCTTACAGTGAAGTGTTTACATGGTTGGGGTTTGAAAAAAAACGTATCCAGGTTGTGTTGTAGTGACTACACTTGACACAGATATTTACATTATACATGGTTTCGACACAGCTTGTAGTTTGCAGTGCACAGTGTTTACCATAGCACAAAATTGATGGGAAAGGTACATTTCCTGGAATGGGCATGCTTGTGGCATCGGCACCAGGGCAAAGGAATGCCCGGTAAGTTCCATGACTGAAATTTACAGATCTAATGATCACAAATGAGTTGTCAATTTCTTACATTGTGTAGTCATCCCTGAATTCAAGAATACTCGTATGTGTATTTCGGTTGATTTTTCTGTGGGATTTCTTTTAACTATAGTCTAGTCCAGGAAGGCAAGCGATGATGCACTTGATTAATAAATCGAACGACCATCCAGGCCAATTATAAATCAGACATTTATCTATGGTGAACATGTATGCTATATATTGTAAAGTATTCCAATTATTAGTATACAAACAGCTATATTTACCTCCATTGGAAGCTTTCAGGCTGTTGCACTAGCCCTTGTTCACCCAAAAGTGATCACTGTATATTGTAAAGTTTCTGCATTATCTTGCATACATTTGATGAATCACTGTACTAGAAAGCTGAGTTATGTGCATAGGTAGTATGAAGAGAACTGAGATAATCCAGGAGTCATGACAATAATTATAGTCACTTGGAATTCCGCTTTATTGCTTGGCTGCTTCCACACATTTGTCGTAAATGACTGAGTTATTTACATAGGTATGAAGAAAACTGAGAACTCAGTCAACTATGTTGACAGGCAAATCAGTGCAGAAAGCATTCCATGGCCATCTTCTCAGGACAAACAACACTGTGGTGTCTGATTTGTCAATTGAAATTCCTGACTTTTTAGCTGTTACTCTGGTCTCTAGAGAATGAAAAGTTTGGAAAACCTGTAAACATTGATAACCAATGAAGATGCATAATATCAAGAATCTGCATTATATTTTTCTGCCAAATAAACAAAGGACTAACTAAAAGAAACAAGGAATTGGGCAGAAAGTCCAAAACCAGTCAATTGTTGCTGAATTACCAAAGTACGAGTATACTCCATGTTAATAGATGAAGACAGAAGTGGCTTCAGGTCAATGCAAATCAAACTGTTACCAACTGCTTTCCTGTATTTGCAACAGTAGGGCATTGTTACTACTTGAAATAAGCATACCTGTACCTTCAAGATATGGTCGCACGAAAAAGTAGAGGTCTTGCCATAAAAAACCACTGGACCCTGAGAACACTGTTAAGACCAGTTTCATACAGCATATCAATGCAGGAATTTACAAATGTGTTCATCAGGAAAATGCAAAGACCTGACAGCCTCACTGCCTCAGTGATTAAAAGACATCACACTGGCCTCAAGAAGATCATTGCAAAATTAGCAGGATGCTCACCATACACTCTGGACCCTTTCTTGAGGAATATTGTCATTGGTTTTTGCAGTCTAGAATGATATGGATGTTCATGAATATAGCTTAGTCAGATGCAAGATTTTACAAAAAAAATTACAGGACACCTAGTATTTTGGTATTAAGCACAGGACACCTAGTATTTTGGTATTAAGCAGAAAAGACAAAGCCATCACATATAAGATGCTTCATGATGAAAAGCAGTTCCTCTGCACATTCATAATAGGGCTAAAAATCATTCATAGCCACAGCTAGACGCTCTGAGAATGAACAACAGCATCAGCAAAAATGTTGTAACTTATATTATTACTATGTAATATCTAACTAGCTGTTGACTGCTGTTCGGACTTGTCACAAACATCATCCATTAGCAACATCTTAGTAGACATTTCATGGCTCCATACATGCTACTATTAAACCGCCAGGTGCTAGTTGAAGCAAGTATCTGTTCCCCTATGAAGAAAAAACACAATTAGCCAATATAATTGCTGTATCACTCAGTGTTATTACTGCCGGAAAAATGGACTACAGTGCATACCCCTGTCCTGCTTGTGGACCATTCCAACTTCAAACCTGCAAAAGTCCATAGAACAGGGCTGTTGCTAGTTATGAGGATTAGCCTATTGTTTATGAAAACAATTATTTAATATTTGTAGCATACATTTTTACCAGTTGCTTTTTGTAATGTATCAATTTTTCTTTCTCTGTGCATTACTGGCATTTATAGGCTTGATAACTAAAACGTTGACAGCATTTGTTACTCAAACACTACCATTGTTTACAGATATACATACAGAATCACAGATTGATCAGATATTTTATTTTTTCATATTGGATTTCTGGATATAAATAAAACTTTTACATAAAATCTCATCTTATTGTAATTTCATTTTTTCCTTTGCCTGAAAAACTTTGGACATTTCACCTTCCTCTGCTAAACTTCATCTATTCGGATCTCATCGAAAGGGAATACTACATATGGAAATAATAGTGCAGGAGCACACGTAATCTGGCACACTTCGCTTGTAAATTTTTGGCACCATACATCAAATCGAAGCTTAGGACGTGTAGATTCAGAAAAAATATGGTGCCATTTTTTTCTCGGCATTCTAAGGGGTAAAATCCAAGATGGCGTCCAAGATGGCCGCCGATGATGTTTTTCTTCATATCTCTGCTTGTATTCATGGTATATTAGAAATTAAAAAGTTGATATTGATGTTTTTGGGGTCAAGGAATCCAATAAAGACCACCCCAAGCTCCTATTTTGGTTCAAAAACTGAATATCATGTAAAATTGTATCAAAATTGATGTAAATTTAAGAATGTTCGACTCATCTCACCAGCCGTGTTTATTTCGTGCAGTGATAGTCACTTACAATACAAATGTGATAGTCACTTACAATATAAATGTTGAACAATAAGGTTTTTAAAGAATAGACTATATTTATAAGATCTAATATGGATACCACAGATTAAGAACATGGTATAAATCACTTTCTTGGTGTCTTATTTGAAGCTAAAAAATCTACTGGTCCAATATTGCGAGTTGGGAAAATTTCAGCACAGCTACCCAATGGAATTTATGAATGTACTACGTATCATATCAGAGGAAGTGATGCCCCTTTCATGTGAATAAATTGCTTCTATCTGTCACTGGTCTTGATATATTGTGTGATATTTGATTACACAAAGGATTAGTTTTTTGGCGTCACACTTGACACCGAATGAAAAAAATGTATCCAAAACTTTATATATACACATAGATAAGGGTATTAGAACCCTGTTTTTTTAGGTAGACAAAAAAATGCATCACTCTGATTCTGCAATACATGTCAACAAGTAAAATTACAGAAGGTCCAAAGAGGAAATTTTTAAATGTTACTAAACTTTTATATTCTGCATGTTCACATTATTTTGCATAACTTGAGTTTCACGGGATATCTTAAAACGTTTTCTCTACAAGTGCATTTAAATAAAGCATGGTTTGCTTTGCAAAAACTGCATTTCAAGTTTGTAAATCCTTCATATCTATGTTTAAAAATGTTAGTAGTACATGTATCTAGCATAGCTAGCTTACATAAATTTACAACCTGAGAGTTTTGTAGTCTGCAATCATCCATTTTTTGTCCCAATTGACCATAAGTTCCAATTTGTACCAACTTAAGACACGCCCAGTCTTGCCTCCTCTCTCTGTGCATTCTACCTTTCTGCACTCTCCTTTTCCACATTTTTCCTAACTGCATCTTTTCATCCCCAATTCCCCATACTTGTAGCTCTCATTTACATCAAATTCTCTTGTCTCCTAGTGAACTCCTCATCTGGAAAAGCTCCATTGAGAGACTCCTCTATCTGCCTCTTCCTTCACTTATGCCTCCTCGCAATTCTACGTTTTCCCTGCAATATCTGATTCTCCTTTTCTACCTCTTCTCAAGTTGTGCCTCCACCCAATTAGGTATTATCTCTTCTCTGCTCTCTCTGCCTTCTCCCTTTACCTCCTTCCAAGGATATGACTGCTTCTACTTTGAGTCCTCCCTGTTATTTTTGACTCTTGATCCCTTTCAGGGTATTCTGCCCTCTCCCTCTGCTCTTTCCTGCACCCTCTTTCTCCATGGCCTAATATTTTGTGCTTGTTTGCACTAGCCTACTACTGGCTCTTAGGGCGTGGGTTTAAATCCCACCCAGAACTCAATTTAGTTTGTGGGACATAAAATTGAGACAGGGTGTATCAGTGTACACTGAGGCAAGTGCTAGACACTGGGCATCCCTGAATTAATACAGTATGTACAAGACTCCCAGCCTTCTCATCTCATCATCATAAGGGGGTAGTGAAAATTAATGTGCAGCTTCCTCCACAAGGAAGGAGGAAGAGCTTCTTGGCTGAAAGGGGTATACCAGCACAACAAAATTAGTCAACACCGCCCTTACTCCGGTATACCCTCTGCCTGCAACTTCTCCTCTGTCCATTTTGCCTCCTGCCTAGCTTTTGCCTCCTTCCCAACATCCAAGCTTTCCCTCCTTATGTTTCTCCCTTTCTGCCTCCATTATCTCTGACTACCCCTGTTTAACTCCTCCCTGATAGCTCTTTCCTCCTCCCTGATAAGTTTTCCCTCCTCCCCCTACCTCGTGCCAAACGTATGCCTCCTTGCCTCTGCCCTCTTTTCTTTGACTCTCCATTTCGGAGCTCTCTGCTTCCACCCGGTCACCAGCTCTTTCCTCCACCCTGATAGGTATTCCCTCTTCCCCCCTTATACTGGCTCCTCTCTTTGTCTACTTCCTAAATCCCCCCTCCTAGTCCGTATTCACCCTTTTATCTCTGACTACCTCTTTCTGCCATCAATGTTTTTGCCTCCGCCCTAATAAAGGGTATTTTCTCCCCCACACTACCTCTTTTCATTTTCTCTCTGTGCTTCTTCTACCTTATCTCTGACTCTCCACCTACCACTTTTATAGCTCCGCTCTGCACACCTTGACAGCTATTGTCTCCTCCATCTGGCTCCTCCCACTCTGCCTTCTCCTTCTCATATCTGCTTTGAACACCCATTCTACCTCATCCCGACAGCCCACCCCTCATTTCTACGTTCTACTCGCGCTTCCTCCTATCTAATATATGCCTATTTGCACTCTGCCTCCATCATCATTTTATCTGACTGTCCCTTTATGGCTCCTGTCTAAGCTTAACCAGCTCTTACCTCCTTCCCAGTATGCTGTAGGTCTCCGCACCTCCCTAGCTTAATTATGCATTCATCCATTCTCTCTCTTCCACTATCACTCTTGCCTCCTCCCTCTCTTGTCTCCTAACCACTTTAATCCCTGTCTCATCACTTAATGCATCATATACAGGTGCCTCTAGTCTCTCAATCCCTGACCTTCATTCCCCTCTCCTATGCTCATACCTTGATCATTCATCCCTGACATAAATTTAGTCATGCAACTCCCACCATTTAAAGAATATTCTGATGAAATTTTGCTTCTCTCATTCTTTGACTGCATTAAATTAATATATTAGTTTTCCCTGCACTTATAGCAGAGCTCGGATATTCCGGCTCGGGTATAGTATACCTGGCTTGGTGAAGTAAATAGCAAGTGAGTGTCCTCTCCCCCTGAATAAGGTTAAGGATTGGCTGGCTTATTTAGTCCGTGGAAGTCACTGACAATCCCTGACTCTTGGATACTACACTTGACCAGACATGCTTTAATTAAGAAATGACAAAAGGTAGTTGTTCAGCTCTTCTTGGGCCTCTTGGGAGCAGCTTTGAAATAACGTACATTATGGTGTAAGCTGGGAAAAATTTCGAGAGAGCCACATGACTCACAGCGGCCCTGGAAGTGTTGGTGTAAAATAAGCGGGTACTCTGGGCTCATTTCTTGCACGAAACATGCAGATGAGATACAGAAAGACACCAGAAAGAATGCTGCAATTTCAAATGGACACCATATCTTATAAATTTGATTGAACAGAGCTGTAATGAATGGCCAAGTAGTGATTAAGACAAATTCTGCTACATTATTTGGTCAAATTAGTGGCGTCATGGGCATGTCCTTGTTACAATTACAAAGTTGCTTGTAATTATTCAAATCCTTTTGTATCGTCTTAGTATATATGTTGGCAGATGGTCTATCTGTGAAAACAGGTTATGGCACAATATTTCATATAGCCTATCACAAATTGTGTTTCACAATGCAAGAAAGGAATTCCGAAAATGAGATAAGTCAAACATTCTTAAATTTATATCAATTTTTATACAATTTTGCATGATATTCAGTTTTTGAACCAAAATAGGAGCTTGGGGTGGTCTTTACTGGATTCCTTGACCCCAAAAACATCAATATCAACTTTTTAATTTTTAATATACCATGAATACAAGCAGAGATATGAAGAAAAACATCATCGGCGGCCATCTTGGACGCCATCTTGGATTTTACCCCTTAGAATGCCGAGAAAAAAATGGCACCATATTTTTTCTGAATCTACACATCCTAAGCTTCGATTTGATATATGGTGCCAAAAATTTACAAGCGAAGTGAGCCAAATCTAAATATGCAACATATGCTCCTGCACTATAAGCCTCATTATCCATGTCCTCCCTCAAATATTGCAGCAAATACATTTTTGTTGATATCATTGGTTTCCTTCAGGCCACAAACATAGGTATAGACACCAACATCACTTTCATAAGTCAAAGAGTCACTAAGTTTTTACATCAACCATTAGGACGTTATCTTAGACGTGATCTAGAACTTGAAATGAGAGTTTCAGCTTAAAATCTCATCTTATTACAATTTCAAGGGCAGTAACAGATTCCTTGGGTATGAAAACCTAGGTTTGGACTCAAAAATTTTCTTTCTAAGTTGAATATTAACTGAGATATAACACTTTAAAGATTCCGGCGGCCATCTTGGACGCCATCTTGAATTTGACCCACTTAGCATAGTCAGAAAATCCTAGATTTTTAATATGTTATTGACCAAGGCAATTGGTACCAAAATCCACTGAAAAACCTTTTGTATCAATTTGTTGTGGGTTATACTACAGATTGACCCGTCTACTATGCTTTGTTTTCTTGCCCTTCCCTCATGCAGCAATGATGTGGCTTTAGAATGGCTTTGCTGCAAGGAACAATGCAACATTGAATCAAATGCCTATAAATATTGTAAGGTATTTTATATATATCTGGTGAAATTCAACCTTAAACAAATTACGATTTCATCAATCATAGTGCAACACCAAAAAGTTCTGGTTTGACATTAATCTGCCCATGTTCTTTGTACAATGTATCTTGAAATTTAAGTAAAACGAGCAAGTTTTGCATGAGTCCATTTCATCAATTGCAAAACAACGCTGAATTGTCCTGTTCAATAATTTGATTGCCTGGAAATTTTAGAAAGCATTTGGAAGGAAGATCGGTTGATTGAAAATCATCAGTAAGTTCAGACATGGGACAAATTCACAAATTACTATTCAGGGGTAAAAACAGAAGAGAAGTATCTGCAAAGTACCTGCAAGTATCTTGCAAAAGAACTGGACTAAGTGTCAATAGAAGTATAAGAAGAGAACAATGGTTGCCAATTAATTGGCAACCTATATAGGAACATGACTTCTGGGAATTCCATGAATTCAGATTATCACTGTACATTGTTATGGAATATAGGCTCTTTCGATGTATTGGGAATTAATCCATGATGTATATATCCTACCAAACCAGTAATTTTGACGAGCATATTAGTGAAATGGAAGATGGATTCCAGATCAGCATTAAAATTTCAATGACACACAAACCTTTGGATATATTCACAATTAGTGAATGCCACATTGATAGTTCAAATTAATTTGAGATACTGGAATTTACATATCGAGTTACGAAATCATTATTATTAGTCTTAGGATTGTACATACTACTCCCTTTACCCTTTTTTGTTTGTTCATGTCTGGTAGCTGGTGACATCTAATAGAGATACTCACTGATATGCGCTTGTATAATTGTACTAATATCCTGCAAGAGGACTCCTTTTCCTACAAAGTAGCCTCATCCTGTAACATGTCATATACCAAATATGTCAGTTCACACTCACACATGATCTCTTCCCAGCCGTGCTTTCAGCTCCCATCAGTTTCCATCACTGTCAATTATGGTGTACTGGGGAGTACTAGAACCTCCTGATTGAACTTATTAGATCTAGATGCAATACGTAGCGGGATTAACATCTGGTATAGGTATGTCATGTTCTATAAATATATCAAATTACAAATAAAATTGGCAAAAAGTGCATTGCCAGAGAAAACGTATATGAAGAAATTAATTAGGGTTTTTTCACTTACTGGTAGAATTCATTAGCCATGTCTATGCAGCTGCCTTTTAAAAGCATTTTGTGAGTCTGATGTGTATTCATTTACACCTCGTTATGTGAAGCACCATGCAGCTTTAGCCCAGATATATCGTATCATATTCAAGATACAAGGTACAAGATACAAAGATACAAAACTTTGAGTGTACATTTTTCATCACACGAAGTCTACATTTGATACTCACCAAGAGCTTTCAGCCATGTCTCATGGCCTTCATCAGCTGTCTGAGCATGCTCAATGGGTCACATGACTGCCCAGAGTCAAATTATGTGACAGGAGGTCGCAGAAGATGGGGGAGAGGTCCCAGCCTTGGTGCCTGTTTAGCGATGGTTTCTTTCTTCTTATCTCTATAGCCTCTTGATTCTCCTTTTATGCTAATTGTCCTGTTTTCCCAGTACTTTGACATTGTTCTAATCCATAGAGTGCCCTGTGTGTTGGCAGTGTTTGTTTATCGCAGATGACGTGGTTTTCTTGTGCTCTTCTAAACTTTTACTCAGAGTTCTACTGGTTTAGCCAACGTACAGTCAGGAGCATGTCTTACATTTCACTTCGTATATAACCCCGGACTTCTATTCTTTTGGTGTGTGATCTTTCGGTCGAACAAGCTGGCTGCGCAGTGTGTTTATTGGTTTGTGGTATATGCTGACCCCGTGCTTCCTAAATGTGCATTCCAATGGCTTTGAAACACCTTTGACATATGGTAGACCAATGGGCAGACATTTCTTTCTCTCGGGATTCGTCTTGTTGTTTTCATCCTCCTTTCTCTCTGTTTTAGTGGGGATGTGCATCATCCAAGGTGCATAGTCATTTGTTGATAATGCTCAGACAGCTGATGAAGGTCATGAGACATGGCTGAAAGCTCTTGGTGAGTTTCAAATTTAGACCTTTGTGTGATGAAAAATGTACACTCATGGAATTCCAAAGGTCAGGATTCAGCTTACATAGTTATACAAAACTTTACTTACACTCAGGGGTACAAAAGCAAACATTAGCTTGGAGAAAAGCTATTTTGACCGAGTTTAAAATAGTAACATTGTTTTAATATAATCATGAAAATTGAATTAAAATTGTTTTTAAAGCAAGTAAAAACAGTCTTTGAGAGAAAATTATCATTTAAACATGTCACTACCAATAAGGTTGGCAGATGAAATTGTGTTAAAATCGATCCTACCAATTGCACAGACACAACAGCCTCTTTATTAAGATGTACATCGCATTCGACATTTAGAAAAGATAGAGAGAGTTAAAAGATTGCGAAGCACTGAGCAACCAACTAAATCTTAGAAGTCTGATTCTATCTCATCACGCCAGAATGACAAACAGAAAGAAGACGCAATTTTACAGTAACAAACTTCAAGTGTCTGGGAAAATGAAATCAAAGGAAAAACTATCAAAAATGACATTTGATTGCAGAAACATACAGCTCTCGCAGACAGCTGATGACTATAAGTGGCACGATTGTCTGGATTTTTCCACTCACAGAAATGCCGTATTTGCTGAACGTGATAGAAAGGCTTCAATTTGGCCTTCATCTGTGAAAGTTTATTTGTTGGAGTGCTATTTAAGAGCAAAGAAAAGAGTCTACTTTGAATATATGCATTTTACTTTAGCTTTGCTCTAAACAAGTGAGTGCCGCAGCTAACCAAACTAAAACTACAGCACGTTTTTTGTCTTTCTATTAATAGAACAGTTTTTCTTGTAGATTGGTGTCCGCGGACAATAATTATATTCATACATGCCTGAGCAGAGAAGCAGCATAACCTTACTACTGGGGAACAAGAAGTGCAATGAAATGATCATGTGGTCAGTTGTTCAAGTGATCTTGTGACAAGCAATTTTTCTATGCACCAGTGAGCACTAAGTGCAAATATTTCCGATGCTGAAGACAACACTTTTATTTAATTCGTAAGTTTTTTTTATAATTGGAACTACCATTAGGTCTCAGAGAGGGGGGGGGGGGGCTTGGAATAATGTTTCTCAATTAAAAAGTGAAAAGTTTATTTTGTATTCTTTGTGGACTATCTTGAAATAAATAATTTCTGAGGAGGAGCTTTTGCTTCCCAAATATTATTTCACTAATACAGTACAGTTCCGAAGATATGCTGTTTGAATGGTTGAAGTCTTCATCTTTAAATTTGATCAAATATCTGTCCATCCCCAAAACACTGCTTGTACTCTGCCTAGGCAAAACCTCTGTGAGTGATTGAATGAATGAATGATGTAGTAAATAAATTCAATTGACCTCTCACTACAGACAATGGAAAATGCCATACTGGACTTTAAATCTTGTAACTCTGGTATGCAAATTAGGGGAGGTGTCATGGCAATCAGACGGAAGATGGTTGTAAGTGCTTTCCAAGATAGTTCCATTGGATGACCTGCCAAGATCTGGGATCAAACCTTTGACCCATAGATCGGAAGCCCATAGCACCGACAACTGAGTTAGCCCCCTACAAACAGGCCAAGAGGAAGAAGTTACTTAATAACAGTTTAAAGAGAATATTTTTTCTATGTAAAATTAATTATCATTTGAAAAGACATATGGTCAAAGTTGTTGTACATGTAAAAACACTTGGATATGGGATTGTATCATTTTTTGCATTCTTGTATTTGGTAATTACGTGTATTTATTTCAAGCATGCAACATATTGAAATATCTGTTTCAGAATTAAACAACGCCATTTTAAGAAATAACACCATCGTCCCCCCCCCTCAGTTCACAATCAGTGTCAAGTGTAGGTAATGTGCACTCCCAACAAGTTTCACTTGTTGATGACAGTTGCTGCAACGCACAACATAATTATTAGATTATTGTAGAAGAGGGTGTTGTTTCACAGGAACAGGAATAATCCTGAAGTGTGATACTCAGTATTTGCTCAGTCAAGTATGAAAATTTGTGACGTGGCAAAGCTACTTGAGCACCAAACACATTGTCATTTCGTTGCACTTCTTACTCCCCTGTAGTAATTCTTAGCTAATCACAAAAATAATTGCTAATAACAAAAATAATCGGATTTCAAGTCAACGATAAATCTATCCCCATACAATGGAATTCACACTTCCAGCAACTATATAGGGAAGCTAAGTCTTGTGTTATGTCTGAGTCAAGCCCTGCAGCTAATTGCAAACATGACAATGGAAACCAATTACATCATCAATTACAAAAGAGATATGAGGCATCCACTTCGTGATTTTCTCCATGCTGTAACAGAAAGCTTGTGAAATTGCTTCTCCTCAAAAAGACATTTCATATCATGAGGAAATTTATCATCGATGTTTAAAACAGTTTTTTTTCTGTCTTCACAGTACTTGAAGTAATTTGGAAAGCTATTGACGGAAATTAGGACAATGATTACACCATACAAATTTCAGGAAAAGAGAATCGTGAACAGGGCTGTGAGAGAGAACATGTCGTATAATAATCACCACACTCATGAATTAAAATTCAATTTTAACAAGATACAAACAGCGTAAATTTTACAATACACCATACGCGTGCACATAAAGAGAGATAAGGATTGAACTTAATGAACACAGAGAAACCGTCTGAGTAGCACTGCAGGGTTGGCCCACCCATTTCAAGAATGTCACTCCCAATTTGGAGGAGCCTTTCATGATGTCATTCATAACAGAATGGAAGCTGAATATACAACGGATAAGCAGCCATCTAATGACCTTGAAGGTTAGGGTCCAAGGTCTCAACAAGGGCATTGAAACACTACAATGCTTGTGAAGGACCTCACAACATGGAATTGAATGGTGCTTCTATAGTCTATCATGAAAATGAGGTCTTACAGTCCATTGAGCAATGACAACGGCTCCATCAACTGATTAGATGATAGGCCTACTAAGCCTTCAAGGTATAGATTGAATTTGGTGGGTAAATTGGAAAGTCTGATTATCCTTCTAGACTCCATCTTCCAGTTTCCCCAGTGTTTTTCAGCTATACATCAGACCTAATGCTGAGCCTTATCACCACAGCCTTTGGAGAATTTGAGAAAGATCTACATCCCCAAAGTAATTTTGGATTAGATTAGACTTGGGGCACTGACCTAACATAAGCAAAAGCAAAACGGAAAGTTTCATGTACTTAGATTTGGTAGAAATATGTTTTAATCTCCAGTATAATTTAGTCTGCTAAACGGAAAATCGTGCGCCCTTTTTCAGAGATAAAATCATTCGGACACTTGAACCAATGAACAACTTGAAAATACTTAAACTGACACTGTGCATGAATTTCATTTTTATCACTGAATGTTAAATAAAGAAAGACGCATTGACAGACACTACGACAAAACTTTAAAAACTTGATAGACTTGAAAAACTGACAAAACGCAAAGCTCATAAATGACATAGATGGAATAGAAAGTTTGTACAGTTCTGTTAATCACCTACCATTGTCAGCACCAAGGCAAAGAACACCTACTCTTTTTCGTTTTACCTAATTCAGCCCATTGCTTCTCTTTCTCTGTCATTTTGACAGCTTACCGTGAGATTCCTATGCAACGCAGACACTTCAAGAACTCAGAGCTATAGCGCAACTCTACTATAAGCACAATACGGGTCAAAGAGGTTCATGCTTTAACACCATATAAATTCCAGACTGCTGCTGCCTGTTATATTTTACTGGAAAATGTTTTCATACATGATTATTTTGGTGGTTTATAACAGCTGGACACTCAAGCCAAACATTAAGTAAATCTTACTCCTCTATAATGGTTTTCTCCAAGATAATCAACACATTTACCAAAATTTAAAGTACAATGTAGTAAAGTTTTCACAACCAGAGTATTGATTGCATATGGAATTATCACCTGTCCTGTACAAAAGTAGTAGTAGATCAGACCAGTGTAACTTTAAAACACGATAGTCATCCCTACCAGGAAACCTTCATTGAAAGCAAACAAGTTCTTAATGGGGCAGTAGAGTGCTTTTGTCACATTTCTCACAAGGGACTCAGTTCCTGAGGAACTATATTTTCCGTTTCTAAAGCACTGGAGTTTTCAAGTCACATTCAGACAGACTACTACAACCTAATAGGTTGAACCTATTGAGCACCATGATAAAGCCTCAAATTAAATTGCAGCTCAGTTTTAAGAAGAACACTAGCTTTGCCTTGACATACTGAAACTATGTTCACTTCAAAATTGGACCTCTATGTGTATAGGCTGCTATCTGAAGCTTTATATGTTACATTCATGTCACATATTATTTCCTTTTTCAAAGTTAGCTTTGGGCTTTTATGGTATGTTATTCATAGTGACATAGTTGGATATTTGTGTCAATGTCAGCCAAAGCTTGACTTCTGATGTTGATTTTGAATTGCTGGTCATTACAAAAAGATGTAGTTGGCACCTGAACAGTCTGTACTACTTAGTACAAATCAGAGCTCTGCCAGCACAAGAAGAGAGACAAAATGCAAGGGTGATATGGTTAATTGTAGACTCAATCCAACAATGGCTCGAAATAACTGAAGAACGAACTGAAGAACGACGTATTTTGCAGGCTTATCCAGTTTGTTTTCACAAACAATATTAAGGAAGTCACCACACAACCAACAGTTGCAATAAAGGATACTGTTTGGAGCTTCGTGTGAGTAACTCCAAAACAGGAGGATTATTAGCTGATTATAACATTACCAGGAAATACAGGTAAGCAATAAGCTGCATATCAGAAGGATGTCAAGAACAAGGTACATGAAAGAGTTTCTGTATTATAATCACATGCATAGTCTTACAAGAGTGTCAAGACTTTATTCGCTGTGAAGAAACATGATCATAAAGGTCAGAGATAATATATAAGCTAGTGCCTACGTTTATAAACTAAAAATATTAGCATGGAATGATACCAGTATTTTGTAATACATCTATCAATCTGAGTGAAGCTGTCTCTGAGAATGAATGTAAGTAACTTATTGGCATACATTTACATCGCAATTTTCAGCGAAGAAACCTAGATTTTTTTATCAAGGCTAGAGAAAGTAAGAAACAGCAATCTGACTCTCAGAGCACACAACCTTAAAACCAATCTTTGTCCCTGCTACCCAGTGCAATCTATTTGTTTCCCCATCAGGGTCAGACAGATATATGTCTTTTTGGTTTTCGGTGTAAGTGTTATTGATTAAGCTGCTGTATTTTCACATTGATTAGTGAGTGGCCTTTTGGAGACCATCAATTCAGTGTATTTTTCATTTGCCTTTTACTGCTTTGTCCTTGACTACTTTTTATATAATATCGCACACCAACCTAAAGCAATATTGGTAATTGACATACACATAACTTATTGAATCCAATTGAACCTCTATTAAAGAGATGAGTCAGATGACAGACGACACAAATAATTGTCTTCCACCAACACAGCTATCAACCTATTGCACTGGACAAACAACTGTATTTTATCCTAAACACTCATTATCTTTTCAAATAAACCTTGTAATCAATTTCATAGAAATGGAATTCGAAAGAATGACATTTTTCTTGACATTCAGGAATTTACCAACTTATTATTACAAAATTCAATGCAGGAATTTACAAGTAAAGACATTACCTTATGAGACATCTGGCTGTCACTAAGCACATAATTAACCATACTTTAAGAAAGTCTGATCTGTCAGTAAAAGTTTGATATGAGGCAGGAAGGCTATGTGTACAAGGCTCTTTCCTGTTTCAATAACTGACAGTCTTTAAATTTCCATTTCCTTAATGTCTGAAGTCCTTCCGGACTACTGTCCTGACATCTCATTTTAGGATATTACCTTAAAAGAACTGATTCATAATGTGACACTTGAAAGCTATAATGACAGTCTGTATATATTCTTGCCTGGAGACGATAATAATTATTTGATAAATGCCAATTTCTGCACCCTATTAAAACAAAAGTTTGAGTTTGTTTTCCAAGTGTATCTGACTGCACAATCAGTAATATCGTGGTAATAAGAAATTCTGGACAATTTGGCGGTTAAATCTTCAGATTCAAAACCTTCCTCCATTTATCACACATCTATAGTAATCTCTCCATGCGATGTTGAATCTCCTAAAACATCTATCTCGTACTGTCACTACATACAAATCGTCAGTCTTGTATGAATCATAACTTATCAGACATCTTCCCATTTCCAATACAGTGAAATTGGAAATGCACTAACCCATCTTACAAGCCATACATGTAATATTAAACAACAACACTAAAAAGTCAGAAGATGGTACAAGTGCAAGTACACCAAATGCCCAAGGCATAGGTGGGCCATTTCTCACAGAGAAAACAACAGTGTTATCCAGTAACAAGTGTTTCCCTTAATCCGTTGCCGAGGCGGATTGTTGAGCTCAAGGTCCCATTGACAGTGCTGAACCCCATCCTGCTGTAAACCTTTTATGCCTCCATCTGTCTGGACTTTGTTCTTTGTAGCTGAACCTTTTGTGATCTTGTTATGACCTTACTCCATTTATAAATACCAAGTGATCTATATTCAGTTATCATGATATCCATAATAATTATGACCACTAAATATGCCAGACACCATCTCTTAGCCATAATATTAATCAAGAGACTTAACACCAAGAGGTCATGGCACAAGAAACCTGCAAGCAGTAGCTAAACAATTCACACAACCCACATTCCTGCATCGATTTCGTCTGAACGACGCAATGATAAATTTCTTGAATATGACCGCCTCTGAATCCCTCAGTAGTTATGAGCCCTATGGGCTAGTCTTGGCTGGATCTTAGGATAGTGGGATGTGGTTGACTGGTGATATTGCATTAAGAAAATGGACCTCTGTAGTCTGCAGTTTCTTTATAATTCTCATCTGGGACAAATTTTCCCATTCAGGGAAATGGTAGATCCTCAGAGTGACTTTTCCTAAATCGGATAGCAAATAAAGAGATGTTGCACAGCAGGGTATAACAATTCCGTTCGGGCTCACAGTTACCAATGATAGATTAAGTGATTGACCAATTGAATTTTTGGTTCTTCCATGTGTCTTATAGCAAGCACAATTGAACTGTAAATATGTATTTGGGGTTGTCATTCTTTTAGGAATCATCATATAGCTAACATTTGCATAATACCTAATACATCAATTAAGGGTGCAGGGGGATCCCCCCCCCCCACCAGAAGAATTGTTTAACAGGGACCTCAGTGCTGGCACTACTGTGAGGACACTGTCTACAAGTGAACTGCTCTTGCATTGCCATAGATCAGAACATATGCTGTCTTGTGTTGCCACCTAGTGATTAGTGTGCTATTCCGCGAGCTCCTGCGAGCGTACACATAATTTCGATCAAAGGAACACACACAATTTTGTCTGGAAGACACCGGGGCTGTTTCTGAGTGTGCTGATGGCCTTGTCTACTTCCTTAGAGAATGTCATTGCCGAGTCTGACTCTGGTATACATCAATGTTGAATAGAAATTGTGTGAATGTGCAATGAAATTGGAACTATTTCTTGGGACAGCAATGCTGTGGCATATAAAATCAACTTTTGTGCCAGGTGTCAGCAGCATGCAGTTCTCATTTTCACCAGACTGGTGAGGACATGCTGTATTGGAAAGGGCTATCAGTCATGTTCCACTTTGGCCCCTTGGAATTAATATCCTAAGAGTCAGTAAAAGCTTCCTGGAGCTATCTCAAGGCCTAGTTCATGCAAATATATTCAGGGATCAGGAAGCCCCATTTTTTGCAAGTTTATATGACAGATCATCTGAGTTGTTTGGAGAAGACTGCATGATTCTATAGTATGATGAATTGGGGTCAACCACAGATGACTAAAGAACAGTGTACACAGGATGCAACTGAGACACAGAACTGAATGATGCACATATATTATCCTCAGGCAACCACTGTAGCTGAAGTGTTCAGCTCTCCAGAGATCGTGATTAATAAATGAATGACAAGGTCTTTTGACGATTGATCACCAACAGGTAAGCTGACTGTCCAGAATAAAAATGACACATGTACATTGTACAATGTTGGACAACGAGTGGGTGAATGCAGCCACATGTCCTGATAGTTGTCCTGTTATTGTGGCCATCGAGAACTCTGCACGAATTTATTTCCCATTGCAAGAACATAAACACAACCATATTCAAACATATATAATACAATTATAGCAATTCGATTTTACCAATATATAGAAACTCAACTGCAGATGAGCAGTATATAGTAAAACTAGAACGGGCGCTCGGAGAGCACACGGCTCCGCCAACCCGAAAGCTGCTTCTTTTTTGACAATTTGTCAGATGTAAAAAGACGCATTAGAAGGAGAATGTGGTTGTTTATTTGTGAGGGAGTAGTTGCATTTCATGCACATTGTTGTTCTTACTACTAAATTGTAGTAATGCTGAGGTGTGAGTTTAACCAAAGACATGTTTATTAGCAGTGGCGTAACTAGGGTGTCTCGAGCAGGGGGGAGGGGATACCGGGGGGGGGCACATGATTCTCTGGGGGGGCACCCACAATACTAATTGTATATTTTAGCCAGATGGAAAGTTCATATGGGGGGGACCTGGGGGGCACAGGTCCAGTATGGGGGGCACATGCCCCCCATGCCCCCCATAGGGACGCCACTGTTTATTACCCAATGAGTGTCACATGCTGCATAAAAGATTATCTAGCTGTCTATCTATCTATCTAACTATGTCCTTGTGTCAATCTCTTGATCTGTCTATCTCCATCTGTCTATTTCTATATGTCTATCTATCTGTCTATCTACCTTTCTATCTACCTGTCTATCTATCTGTCTACCTGTCTATCTATCTATCTATCTATCTATCTATCTATCTATCTATCTATCTATCTATCTATCTATCTATCATGTATGTAATTGTGGCAATGTAAATGGCAAGTTGCTTGGGAAACTGTACCAAGCTGAATGGCCCCTGTGGTCTGCCTGACTCATGACACATATTTAGCCCTGCAGATTCCTACCTCTAGCAGTTTCCCCCCCCCCCTCTTACATTCCCCATCTCAGTGCAGTGATTTGCAACAGCACAGTAGCAGAGTGGACTTTAGGGTAAAACAAATGCAGGTCAAACCTAAATATTTGTCATCACAATCTTGGAGTAGCATCAGCATGCTGCCAAGTGTAGCTGTATAACAGGTTGTTTGAGTCATTCTATGGACCTATCCATGATTGCTCCAAAGAAATTACCAGTCTGACATTGAAGTTATATATTCTGCATCTGGAGTTGGAATAATTCAGTTAATTGGCATGGAATTTAGCAGTTTAGGACATGGCCATGGTCCATGTGTTTGGATTACCACTGCTGACTGAGTGAATACAGTTCTCTACATTCTTACACAAACACCACTAAGGCCAGGTAGGACCAAAAATATTTCTAAATTGTCACAACTATAATTAACCTAGTAGTGTTAAATAATAGCAATGAAAATTGTCATAGCTTGTATGTTGCTGTGTGTACATGTTGTGGAAACCACATGGAGTGCTGGACTGCTGGTGTGTTGACAAACACCAGCCACACTGCCAGGCCAGGCCAGGCCAGATGTCAGGTGATCTCTGTGAGACTTGAGCTCAGTCTGTACGTTAGCATTGGTCTGTGCTGCTGATCTAGTTGACCATAAAAATAAATTTGGCTTGGCCTTACAACCATTGGCTTGGCCTGGCGCAATTTGTAATTGGGTGTTTATGGCACTTCTAACGCACAAACTGGAGCCAAAATAGAAAAGAGGTGATTTGAAAACATGATACCAAAGGACAATGGTATACGATCTCGAATTTTGTCAGGAAGTTGTTCACAGCGTTGTGGGCCTGACTCGTTACATAAGCTCTCGCCAGAGGCGGAGCCAAAAATTGACAAATATAGAATTCTTCAGAGACCTATTGGAAGAGCATCACCAAAGAAAATATATAGTACAACCTAACCTACTTTCCTTGCAGATGCTGGCACTTGAATGCCCAAATACTTCAATGCAATTCCTTCCATTGCATTCCCCAGCCGTCCCTTGTGCCCATTTGTCATTTAAAAGATGACAGTTACATTTTATTCATGAAATAAAGCATCTTATTCTTCCTAATTTAGATGACATCATTACGATTTTACAATTTTATCCTAGATCAATGGGAGACTGTTTTCCAGAAGACATTTCCTCGCGAATATTTAACGATGACAAGGCAAGCAGCATCCTGCGAGATTAAACTGGCGTCAAATATCCTTTACTTAGGTCACCCTGGATATGATGGGACAACAAAGTAAAGGGCAATGAAAGACATTTCAGGGCATCACAATATTCTGGCTTAGATGATTTAGCAACTGATGCCAGAGGTAAAAAAACAGTGGCCACTGTGCATGATTGTGTCAAGTTTAATATTATATGCTTGTCCGACCCTTTGAAGATTATTACTGATGGTCAAGTTTCTCATGATCACATAAAGTTATGTAAATGGATATAAATATTGATTCATGACCTGAAATTCAATGTAAACCTTTGAGCTCATATCAAATGAATAGAGACATCCCTGTAAAATAAACCTGAAATATACACTGACCATCCCTGCAGTGGCTAGCATATCTCATGTTTACATTTCTAGGAATGCACCAAAATACTAACCACAGAAAGGCTAAACCATTACAATATCATGTTCTTTAGCTTTCTACGTTTCCAAATAAAATAGGAAAGATTCAAGTTACATGTTTCTAAAAGTGCAGTAAGTATTGAAGGTAACCATTAGTTGCATCCAAGCAGCATAAAAGAAACAATGTAGAACTTTGTTCATTTCTTCTGCTTCCATTTCGCACAAGCAATTTCATGTAGTAATGAGATAACTTAATAAACTTACAATACAAAGTTGAATATAAGCTGATCTGAGGAAATTATCATCAGTGGAATGGTAGCCATTCCAGCCATAAACAAGAAAGGAGATAATTGTCTGCCAAGAATTTGATATAAATGAAATTTTGGACTTTCATTTTTGGTGACCTCCGTATGATGATGAGATGAGAAGATTGTGAGTCTGGTACATAACCTATTAATTCAGGGATGTCCAGGGTCTTTCAGTTGCCCCAGCATAGAATACTGGACACAATCCGCCTCCATTTAATGTCCCATGGGCTCGAGACTAAAGTGAGTTCCAGGGTAACATTTGAACCCATACCCTCAAAGCCAGTTGACAAGCGCACCTAGCAATTAGGCCAAGAGGTCTGTTACAGTCTGAGCACAAATGTAGTTCTGAAATACAAATTAATTCACAATTATATTGTGCCATTGCATCAATGCTAATCATCCTAACCAATCTGCTTGTGGAAGCATGAATTCTCATCCAATGACAGGAAAATATGTTGGTTCATAAAGGACAGTATGTCAGGCATATAGGATAACAATGACAGCCTATGTTCTTTGCTGTTCACTTATTTACACAGGGCACTGTATTTGAATAGAACAGGATCAACAGACATTGTAACAGTTTCTGCTATTACAAGAACATAACCACAAGACCAATGGCATTTTAATCCCAGGTGTCATTGCCTTAAATCACTTGTGTGCATCTAATAGTCTATGTTTGAAGTTTATATAATAACAAAAGATAAATCCAGACAGAAAGAATTTGGTTGACATGGTAGAAACAAAGAGTATTTTCCTCTGAATTTTTATCACCCGAAGTACTCTGTTCTTGATGATTTGTTATGAGCGATATTGCAGTCATAAAGCATCTTTATTGTTTGCTACTCTTGTCTACGACGTCACTATGCTTTGTTTTCTTACCTTTCCCTCATGCAGCAATGATGTGGCATTAGAATGGCTTTGCTGTGAGGAACAATGAATCAAATGCCTATAAATCTGGTAAGGTATTTTATATCTATCTGGCAAAATTCAATCTATAAACAAATTGTGATTTATCAATCATACCATTAAATCCATGAGAATGTCAACCTTTTGCTCATTTTTCAAAATTCTAGTAGCGCCATCACAATGTATATGACCAGATAGCTGACATTTTGACCGATCATGAGGTGGCGCCTTTTTAGAATTTTTCCATCCAGAATTCTTGTGTGAAGACGGAGAAAAATGGTTTTGATGATATTATCAAATACCGACCAGCTTCTTTTTTTGGATGAGGAGGCTCGCTATGGTGGGAGATTTTAGAAGGTAATTATTAAACCACATGGACGTATGATACATCATTTTAAAGCTTGTATTCATAAGATTATAATTTTCCCATCTGCTGTGAAAAATTTTGAATTTTTCAATAAACCAACGGCTCTCCTTTTAAGTTTTGAAGCTTTCTCGGAAACAATTCTCGTAATTCCGTCACGAAAAACTTGAAAAAGTTTTTCCCTTTCAGCAATGAATCAAGATAATAGCACAAAACTTTGTTTTTTCTTTCTTAATACATGTCACTTTAGGTAGCACTAATTACTTTCATCATAATTGGGGTTAAATTCCAAAAATAGCGCCGTGACGGAATTACAATGGCCCGTGACGGAATTACGAATGCTACGTGACGGAATTACATCAGTGTTTTCTTTGCAGAATGTCATCAAAATCAGATGTGGAACAAAGAGATAAAGAGTAAAAAGACTTAAAGAAAATGCAAAGGCTTATGTGGAACACCTTTAGAACTAATTTATGAGCTATATGATAGTATCATGCACATTTTAGAGCTCAACAAGAACCCGCGGTTTGCACAAATGGTGAATGTGGAACTTTATTTCAGGATGTATTTTAATTATATCTGACTTCAAGCTGTGGAACTGAAAGGGTTAGGCCTAACTTTTAGAGAGGGATTAGCTAGATCTTATTAGCAGAAATTATTCTCTAGGCAAGAGGATACAACGGTAAATAGCAGGTGAGGTACAGACGCAGAAGGAGTAGTTGTCAAGAGCAAGATGTAGAGCAGTTGAGATACTGTAAGCACGCAGAAGATGTGCACAAATAATCGGAAACTATATATTTTTTTATCACAATGTGGCATGAGATTTGAGATTTGTGGTAAGTCATAGAACTATAATGATACAGCTTGAAAGACCATCGAATGGCGCATATGAAAGAGACAAAGGGAATGTTTCTCAAAGTTGTATTTTCCAGTGTTGGTGATTGCCATTTCAAGATGAAATTATCACATAACTGGCAGTCCAGCACACACCCAGTACATTCACGAATGTCCAGGGTTTTTCAGTTGCTAAAGCAAGAAACACTTAACATAACACGCCTCCATTTCATGTCCCATGGAGTTTGGATACACTGTGTTCAAGGAGTGGAATTCAAACTCATGACCTCTGCACTAGTGTTTGCAAAAACAAGCACTCTTAACCTTTAGGCCATGGGGAAGTCCAATACAATATACACGTAATCTGTAATTTGTTCATTGACAATTTCCCTCCAATTAACCCTCTCTTTTATTAACAGTTTCACCAGTACTGAAAATGGAGTGACAGCGTTTGCCAAAACACAACTTTTTAGCATGCTGCACCAAATTGCATGATTTCTTTGCCATACATGCTCCTTTAGCGGAAAGCAACATTTTCATAGTAAGAGGTGTGTTACACTTCTACGTATCCTGTATACCTGTAGTCCTGTACCTGTGTAGGCAACCTACATGTTCACGGGACCTGTATTTCCATATGTGTAACAAAACCTTCCTGATAGACTTACACTACATGGTATTCATATCACCAGTAAAATCTGACTTATTGACGTATATTGAGCAAATTAAACTTCATTATACTGTTACTTACTATCTAGGGTACTAATTAAGAATACGGCAATTTTCTTCGGGACTATCCTATCTGTTTAGAAACAGTCAAGATCTGGCTGAATGATGTCACCTAGGTACAACTTGTTCAAAAAGAAAAACTTATAACCATTGCAAACATATCATATTGGTATGTACTCAAATCTTTATCAGAGCTCAGTATTTGGAATGTGGAGACATTAACACGTTTTTACTGCATTGTGTAAGGTTTTTGATTGATTTGGTGTTTTTACTTCTGTCTGCCACACCTTTGTCACAAAGTGTTGCATCATAAATTCATAAGTGTTAATAATCATCCCTATAAAGATAAATTCCTGAAAACATTGTGGACCATTTCATTAAAATATGAATTGTTGTAAATGTGTTTATTCCTAAATTAATTCCAAATTTCTCCTGCATGGTCAAGGTAAAGTTGGCTTAATAAAATCAGGTCCGAATCAGTGAAAAGACCTTGTATTTTTTCCACAGCTTCACAAACTTAAGCTGCGCTGTTTGTGAGTTCAGATGTTTATAAATAAACATATGCTTGCAAATCAAGTCAATTTAATGGAAGGAGTTAAAATGTCACAAAAAAAAGTGTTTTCTTGATGTTGTTGCATTCATGAGTTTACGTACTGTATGATTAATATTGTTCATTGTCATTGTTACAAACAATTTTAAAGTTTTCAAAAGCATTATTATATTCATATCAAAATTGTTCTTTTGATGTAGTGGTGATTAGTTGAGATTTTATTAATAATAGTATGTTCTGTCATAAATGTGATTGAAAAATAACTTTTATATATATCAAAAATCTATTTTTGTTGAGTGGCTTATTCTTGTAAAAAGACACTGCAATTACTTGACACACATTTTTCACAATAAATTATGAAAAGTTGGTAAATATTTGAGGATCTGTAGGGTTTAATATATATGGGGAGCCATTTTGGTAATTCCGTCACGTTGCTCGTAATTCCGTCACAATGACATTCAACAGGGTAAAATTGAAAGACAAAATCATTCTATTAACGCAGATAGTGGCTTAAATGAACAACCAATATGTCAAGCGCAGTACTTGAGGACAACCGATGATGTGTTAATGTATGATTCACAGAGATTTAATTTGTTTCGCGTGTTGCCGGAAAGGGGGTAGCAAGTAGCGTAATTCCGTCACGGTGTTTTCTGCCACCCTTATTTTATAACCCTTAATAATTTTTCCCTCAAATTTACGTTCTAATTTTAGCTGAGTGTCACAGCAATATAAAAAAAAATATTTCAATACCCTATGTAAAGTGTATTTTTCCCTGCAACAAATTGAATTCATAATTTCCACTATTTTTCGTAATTCCGTCACGGTGGACTTCATGATACAAATTTGGTAAGTACTCGAAGCGTAGGAATAATTCACAATTACTTTGCGTCTATGAAGGCCACATTGGGTTTCAGATGAAAGTCTAGAAATTGTTTTGAGGCAGTAAGGTTTTGGCTTATTAATCAATCTGTTCTTCAGCATGGTCTCATCCAAGTAAATTTCCAGAGTAAGACTACTGGGACCAAGTACAACTGACACTGATTTGAAGTGAGGATAACTCCCAGCTATGACATGCAGGTATTTGCAATGATAAATTACTGCTGTTTTGCATCAATTTTGAGGCTATTTTTTAGCTCCCAGTTGTGACGTCACTAGCCTTGGGACATCATCCTCCCTTATGCCAATACTTCTAAATGTTTATGAAACTGTTTGGTCAAGGTGTCAGGAATAGGAGGAGACAAGTATTTTTGTAAAGAGTAAGGTATGTTTTTAATTATCAGCCAAAAACTTACTGCCACATAAAATGACTGGACTTTTAGTACATACTACTCCCTTTACCCTTTTATCTTTGTGCATGTTTGGTAGCTGGTGACGACCAATCTCATCCACTGACATCTTATAGATATATTCACTCATATTCACAAGCACATATAGCCACTAGTATGCTGCTAAGAAGTATTCCTTTTCCTCAAACGTAGCTTCATCTTACCATATATGCCAAATGTGTCAGTTCACACATGATCTTTTCTGAGCCATGCCATCAGCTCCCGTCAGTTTCCATCACTGTCAATTATGGTGTACTGGGGTGTATAAGACCTGAGATTGAATGTTTTAGCAGCAGTGAATGGTGTGATTGATTAACCTCTGGTGTATGTCATGTTCCATAAAAAATAATTTGTTATTACTAAAAATATATTGAATGCATTGCTAGGAATGTACAAAAAAATTTCTGGCAATGCTTTCTGTTAGAATTCAAAAGCCATATATTCATGCATCCATAAAAATTTCATGAGTCTCATATATGTAGTGAGAGATAAGCTAAAAAAGCATTGTGATTTTTTTTTACTATTTGCAATGTCATTGCAATTGGAGTCGCTCATGACATGTAATAAGATAATGAATTTTTTTTTGTTATTCAATTACGGGACTTCTTACTATCATCACTTCAGATGAAGTACAGTCATTACATTATGCTATGCCTCTCTGTACGATAAGAACAGTGACAGTCTCCTTCTGTTTCAAGTCAGTAATCTATATTCAGAATGCAGTGTCCATGCACCCAAAGGATAAACCATGCACCCACATCTTTGCGGACTACCATTTCACAATATGAATGTAAGTTTACATAGTGTGAGGCTATTGCAGGGGTGGACTGATGACATTTCGGGCCCGTGGAAAAATAAGTTAATTCCTATTTTTGGTATTATTTAATTTTCTCCAAGGTGGAGGGGCCCTTTCTTATATAGGGCCCTCTCACATTGGGACCCTAGCCTGTAATTTGATTGTATCACAGTCGCAAACTCGGTTATGAACATAGATAGAAATTTTGACTTCTTCCTTGATTTTTTAATTTTTTGACACAGCATGGGCCCCCCTGAGAGCTTGCGCCCGTGGCAGCTGCCACTCTGCCACATAGGCCAGTCCGCCCCTGGGCTATTGTCATATCAATAGTATTATAATGCCATGCTGAAAACTTGCAAACTTACAGCGAAACACTTTAATATAGAATTAAAGTGGACTGTGGCACTGTGAAAATGGTATTTTGTGACTCATGATAGCCAATGAAGTGTCATCTTCTCTGCTTTCAACATGGGAAACATAGAGGCTGTTTGATTAGTCATGATCAAGAGTAAGCCATTTCACTTCTCATAACAAATTTTAGAGTGAAAATCAGATGCATAATCCTTTCGTTTGGCTGTCACCAACAAGTGGGATAAGTCTCCTTCAATCAAATTAACATTGAAGGTATTGGGTTTGATCATGACAAATCATCAGCATGATGACACACAAAGTTCCATTTTCACCGTGCAACAGTCCACTTTAATTCTATATCAAAGTTTTTCGTTGTAAAGGTTTCCATACAGTTGGCAGAGAAATCTATTCGATTTATGGCTTTGCCACTAAAGACTCTAGAGACTAAGAAAGTCACACCAAGCATTGAGAAAGAGACAAATTTTTAAAATTACAAAGCACTGAGAAATCAGCTAAACCCCAGAAGTCTGATTCTCTCCAGTCACAACCACGTCTTTCTTCGCCTTGCAATTGTCAAAAAGCTGCTGTGGTTGCATGCAAGTCCAACATCGAGACTCAGACATCAGACCACGAGAAAAGACTTCACTCCAGTCGTAATTATCAAGGAAAATTAAAGACACGCACAGTGGGACCCATCCTTTGAAAATAGACGAAACTGCAAAGCTCTGTGCCTGATTTGTCTGACAAGCATATTGTCCATGCAAAATGCCAGAAGTAAAAATAGAAAGAAGATACAATTTTACAGTAACAGACTTTATGCATCCGGGAAAATCAAATCTGCGGAAAAACTTCCAAAAATGACATTTGTTTGCAGAAACTTACAGCTCTGGCTGACAGCTCTGATGACAATAAGTGGCACAATGCTAATTAACATTTTGCATGAAACCAGTTTTATAATCTATGTGATAAATTAAGAAAGACACTGGGACGAACACTTAGAATCTTTATAGAAAAAGAGAAACAAAATGCAAAGCTTATATATAACAAGATTGAACAAAAGTTTTGTACATAACAGTTCGGACAAGCACGCAGCACCTACTCTTTTTCCTTTAGCCTAATTCGCCCCATACCTTCTCTTCCTCTGTTGGCAGTTTGACAGCTCGGTGTGACATTCCCATGCAACACAAATGCCACGAGAACCCAAGAACAATCGTACAACCGTATTACGAGTATGATAGGATCAAAGAAGTGCAAGTTTTAACTCAACATAGGTTCTTAATGCAGTTTGGTATACTACTGACTGCTCAGAAAGGCTACCTACAAATGTATATTGGCTGTATCTAACAGCCAGACATCTTATATATATGTAGTTCCACAAAAATGTAATAAACTGCAATGATTTTTTTTGCTCGAATCTTACTGTTTCCCAAACTTTAGGGGGGGGTACCGCCCCCCTGCCCGTACCCGTATGGTTGGACAATTTTTGCCCCAGGTGGCGTCAAAAGAGGTGCCATGTCAAATACATCAACTTACCCACTTCGTATGTCCAAGTTTTGGAAGCCATGTTGCATTATGATTTGCAAATGCACAAATATGCAATTCAGCCAACCAATGTACATCTAGCAGTAGTAGACCAGTTCAATGCAACTCAAAGAAACAATAGTCATCCTAACCAGGAAAGCAAGTTGTGTAATGGGACAGTGGAGTGTTATTGCCCCACTTCTCATTGGAGACAAAGTTCCAAGGGAACTATTGTTTTCAGTTGCTGAATACCAGAGTTTTCAAATTACAGTCAGTTGGACAACACCAGACTCTACAATCAATTGAGCAAAGGTCAAGCAAATGCTCAACCCTCCTGAAAAAAAAAATGTCTGTGGAAATATATAGCTCTTCCAGGCATCTGACAATGATAAGTTGCACAATTGTGAATTTGTCATCTGCAGGCATGTCTGGTTTGCTGAATGTGATAAAAGGGCTTCAATCAAGCCTCAGTTTTGGCGTCTGTGAAATTGTCATTTGTTAGAGCTCTATATATAAGTGAGCATACAGAAGGGTCTGTTTTGAATGCATTGTTACTTTTGCTCACTCTCTGTATATTTAGAGAAGTTTGGAAACTTCGTTATGTTGAGCACTTCAAAACAATAAACATTTTCCACAAAATAGATGCTTTAATGTACACTCACTTTTGTTATGTCTGCAGAGAACAAACATTCTGGACCTCAATTCCCTTCAGTCCGCTTGACATCATAATCACTGTGGCAAAACTGGACGAGGGTAACTGAGTTACCCTCGTCTCAATTTTTGAAAAATAATGAAAAAATCTAGGTCATCCCATTGGATCCCATGTTAAATGAGGACGAGGGTAACTGCTTTTCCATTTATTGAATGACGAGGGTAACTGTAAATGATGACTAAGGTAACTGCATCCATATTGTACAGTAAGTAATTATTAACGGACAAATAATGAATGGATTGGATGGATTATTGGCAATTATATGGCTTGTATATTATTATGATAATATTTTTGCATTGCATTTGTTTATCACCAGATGTAATTGAACAATAGAAATAAACAACTGACCCCATGGTTTTTGCCTTCAAAAAATGAGTAGGAGGCAATTAATAAGGCTACTCAAAATACAGTGCCAAATCCATATAATAATTATAGACAGATACATTGATAGATCGATAGATCGCTAGGTATTGATTGCTAGAGAGATAGATCGCTAGACGGATTGCTATATAGATAGATATGCAGATAGATAGATAGACAGACGGATAGATAGATATATTATATATTGATAGATTGACAGATTGATTGACAGATTGACTGTCTGATCATGATTGATTCATACAGAACTGCTGCAGCATAACAGCACCTTCAGAAAGATGCTACATGATCTTGTCAAACTGTGTTCTAATTCAGTCACTGATTGTGAAGCAAGGTATAATCCTTGTATATGTATACACTGCCGGGAGTGCCGGTCAAAAGTTTGGAAACAGTATGCTCCTTGCCATTGAATTAGTGTTACACTTAACAGCATGTGGGTGCTTGAGTTCTTATTTGATCATCTTTAAATCGACCAATATTAGCGTGAAGAGGATTATGAGAGATAAATTGTGAAAATAGCGTAACATTTCCAACGTTGCTCTCAAAAATAGGGGTTTTTCAGAGTGGGTAAGCCATCGCCATTGTTATTGAATAGAATGCTGTGTCCACTTGTTTTGACCCGTCTGCATTTTTCATAGCAACAGAAGAAATTGAGTGCCATTCATACAGAGAATACCTACACAATTCCATTTCCTATTATGATATATTTTCTTCTAATCGGATGAGAATCCTTGCACCCACAAGCAGATTTGCATAACACTAATCTACTGACGAGCAACATAGTGTTTCCAAACTTTTGGCCTGGAGTGTGTATTTTACAGTCATCTATAACATGTCCTTTGTTCATGTTTGCTTCGTTCCAACATATATGATTCTACTAAAGTTGTGATGTGCAAAATTTGGCATGGACCAATAAAAGGGCGTTTTATTTAGTATGTGATTCTTGGTATTCATTTCCGACTTGGTACATAGCAAATTGGCAACATTTTATTGGTTCATAGACACTATAATTGTTTTTAAGTTGCTCATTGGAACATCATAAGCTCTTGATTACATGTCATTCTGCTCGGGTGAGCAACTATAGCCAACGAAGCAGTTCAAGCATAGGACTCCACTGTTCCTGTTCCTCGTACATGTAGTTGTTATGTGCAGATAATCTTGTCTGATGTCATTTTCTCTAAATTTTTTGCTTAATGCCAAGAATCTCATACTAAATAAAACACCTGTAATGTATGATACATGTTTGTATGTGAAGAAATTATATTCGTGCAGTGAATTGAGCAAAGAAAGGACTCAAAAATCGGTGCAGTGATGGTCTCAACTTCAACAGTCCACAGCAGTAAATTAGGTCCAGTGGGTCCAGCTTCTGATCAATGATTTAGTTTTGTATTTAACAAAACATAACTTACTCGTATTTATCTTAAAAAGTGTCTTAAAAATTCAATTATCTCCATTAATATTCCCTGTACCTATAATTATTACGGAATAGTTCACTGTTAGCCTTGACCAGTTAAATGAAACTATTAACAAGTGATTCATCTAAATTCAAAACACACAACACAAGAACATAATTAATAAAGTAACATAATCTTCATAAACTGGTGGTTATGTAACAGTGAGCAATTAATCTACATGCAAATAATGTTATTGTTTTTTTTTCATCACTATTATATTATTATGTTTTATCAACAATCCAATATAGACTTGAATTTGGCGGCTTTCAGAGTGGTCTGGCTTTTTGCCATTTAGCTGATTATAATTCTCTATCAATCTTATAAATTTTATATTTTTATCAATTTTATCGTTCTATTCTACATTTCTGTCTGTCTTTTTATATCTGTCTTTCTAATTTTTTGAAACAGTTACATAGCTGCTTTTCATGCATACCTTGAATATCAGAATATGAAATAAAAATGAAAGTAATGATAACAGTTTAGGTTATTCAAAAACTATTAAGTGCTGCACGAATTTCATGGCTGTGCCATTTAAATACTAAAACTTTATAAGTCAAATTTGCATAAGTAATTCTCAAACATAGACTGCACAAATTGAATCATTTGCAACTGCTTCGCATGCATCACTTCAATTCTTCCCAAGGGCTTGATAACAACCCACTACAAACGAGAGACTAGTACAAAAATTAATCCGAAAATTCAACAGTATCTTCCGCAATTTTGTACATGCATTGAAAATCACAAATACAAAAAGTTTTTCAAACAACAATAACTCCATGTACTTTCAAAAATGCATTATGTAGTGTTACCTAAGAAAGATGCTTTCTAATGTGGGACTGCTTCATTGGTTTCTCAATGTGAAGTTGTCGAAATGTTATACCAGTATTTAAAAAAATCATGGTCTATAGCCACAGCATAATTTTGAAAAACATATATGAATATGGTTTATAGAGATGCTTCAATAATGGGCAAATGATGTCAAAAGTATGTGAAATTCATCAATGAATACTTTTTTTTACTTTTCAGTTACAATGTTATATAGTTTGATGTATCTGAACAATTTTTGCAGTCTTGTTACTTGGTACAGGGGTTGATGACTGTAGGTCATGATTGGGCAGTTACCCTCGTCACAGCAACATGCCTGCTCACAGTTACCCTCGTCTCGAGAAACAGTTACCCTCGTCATTTTAGATGTGATTTAAGTCATTTCCTGGCTCACACAGCCTCTACAAGTGTAACAATTTTGTTGAAATGTCTTTTTCGGTCTCTAATAATGGCCATACAATACTTGGATAAGTCCTAGCTTTGCTCATCTGCTCAAATTCATTGTTACATAATATTTAAGGCTATTTTAGGGACGAGGGTAACTCAGTTACCCTCGTCCAGTTTTGCCACAGTGATAATTGCAGCAAGCACACTGTTTTTTAACAGCAAAAATATGCATGACACAAGCCCATATTACACATTCAACTTTTTTTCAGAGTGAATGCCTTCTAAATAAGCTTTAATTTTAATGATTTAATGTCATTTTCCAACACGTGGTCTACTTTTTCTTAATTCTGCAGCATCACTCTGACACATTTCTTCTCCTGATGCCAACTTTAGTTTAGAGAAGTGGACTACCACCTCAACTGCAAGCAAATGTTCAAGTTCATAATAATTTGTGATGGTATGCTACAACTAGAACTTACAACATATCAAAACTGCTCATGTTCCTAGCATCTCTCTTTGTTCTTTCTCAGACACTTACCTTTGTTTCCATTTGCTGCAATTCATAAACTATAAGCATTTCAACAGGAATGTTATTGAAAATACTCTTTACTGAGCCTCTTATAGAAACTAAAGAAACTGCAGAAAAGATACCAGATATTTTCTTCTTATATACATAAATATGTATTTCATATTGTTATGCTGATGCTGGACCAGCTGTGTGCCCATCTATATCGTTCTAGATCAAGCTGCCTTATTTGGTGTACCAAATAACATGCAATCACGATGGTACGTTGGTAATCTTGACTTGGTAAATGCATTATGGAGTGAGACAACTATAGCAATTGGCAAGAACATTAGATGTCATGTCACACATTGACTATCTGCCTCCTGCAGAAAATAACTGAGGGAGATCAAAACAAGAGAATATCAGCTGCATGGCTTTTACAATGGCTTATCATGCAAGCTGAAATGAGCCATAGAAGAAGTGAAAGATGAAGCACAATAGGAAAACATTGACCTTCAAAAACATAAATGTATGTATAGAAAATTTGATCCTTGTTTTACTTGACTGAAATGTCACCAGCTGTATTTAATGAAATGTCAAGTAATGTATTTTTTGTGACAAAGGCCACATATATTCCATAAATTGTAAAAAGGACGTTTGTCTGCTGAGGCAAGTTCAGCATCTGTCAAGGTGTATAGACACCAGCAGCCATGACTCGCCAACTGTCTGATACCTTTCTGGCCTGAGGCAAACAAGGTGCCAAAAAGCCAGACAAGAGAGGTAGATTACAGAAACAGGAAGATTCCGAAGTATAGATACAAGATGGAGTTAAGGCAAGACCACAATATCCACTATATTACATTTCTTCATTGCCAGTAATAAGTACAGCCATTTATACTTCATCAAGATTACTGCAGATTCATTTAGTATGAGTTTCTCTGGTAAGCTTTCTTAGTATTCACGTAGCATTTTCAGCTTCCCTGATTGGTCTATGGCCAATGAAACGTCCTCCAGATCTAATCTGGATGCAATGAAGCAATGAAAAACGTGGTATTTTGCTTCAGTGAGCAGCTGAGTTTGATAAGTGAATAAGATTATCAGGCAAGCTATCACATTTACTGTGACCACCAGACACGTCAATGGCATTAAAACACGTTTTTGTGCCATTCAAATTAGATTTATGCTATGTAATTCAGGGCCTCAACCAATGACATGAACTGTATTTGCTACGTTTCACTCTCCTATGAGAGAAACTCATACTTATTGTAATTGCACACTTATTGTAATTGCAGTAATCCAACCTGCATGAAGGTTTCCACTCTTCTAAGTACTTTGTAAAAGGGGAAAATCTTTGTAAAAAGGGACAGTCTTAAAAGCCCTCTCTTTTCGTCTACGTTCCAATGAGCATTCATGAAGAGCTAGATTTAAAAGATTGGACTTTATCGAGACTCCAACTAAATCTTGGAGGTCTGAATCTACCTCTTCACAGCTTCATCTTCTGGTATCTCAAAGTTGTCTACTGCTGAGGTTGCAAGGAAGTCAAATAACGATGACTCAGATATCAGACAGAGATAAATGACTCCCTCAGTAATTATCAGGAAATTACAGACAGGCACAGTAGGATTCCATCCGTTACAGTTAGTTGAGAGGTGATAACAGAGAGAAGTTTCTTCTCAATATACAAATGTACCTTGTTCCATTCAAAATATTTTACTTTTTGAGAAGTCAAAGGATTATCTAGAGTAATCATATTAATGATTACAAAAGCATATGAGTAAGTCATAATCACATATCCAATTTTATTAATTATGTCATCATAGTTACATGCGCATGTTAAAAGTAACAAGGAGGGGTCTCAAAGTTCTTGCCACTTTGTATTCTGCAATATACTCATATATATTGTAAACATTCTCAGCGAATGCAACACATTCCCCTAGTCTTTTTGTAGTGTGACAGCCCTGTATGAGTTCTCTCATGGAATGACAAACACCCCCAACAGCTCAGAACAACAACCATGTCAAGCAAGAGCCAAAAAAGTGACATTTATTTTTGAGTGACATGCAAGTTTTCGTGAATGTCTTTATATTAATTTATTTGCAGACTTCCTCTTGGTTTTTCCCACCATTTGTTTTGCCAACAATATAATTATACTACATTGTCCTGACAAAATTCTGTCACAAAAAATGATAACTTTTAGGCTATGTGACTATGTCAAAAACCAGAACGTACCAGAAAAAGAGAAAGAGGACAGTTTTTTGGCTGATTATATATAGTCAAATGTCTGTTGGATATATATATTTTCCGTCTTCAGTGCAGAAGAACAGGGAAGCTTCATGCCTCACAAATGTCCTTACATGCACTGCTTCCAATTGTATTATAGTGTACATCAATAAGAAAGCACTTTTTGCAACATGTTTATCAGCTAGGAAGCAGTGAACTTCACGAAGCTGCATGAAAAGATAGTTCCTTATATGCTTAAACTTACTGCAATGGAAAAAGTATCTGATGGAAAGTATATATCACCAGTAGACATTTGACTATAATCAGCCGCAAAACTGTCTGGGTTTTTCATATGTATAGGAATGCCAGACAGGCTGAGCCTGACAAAAGGCTTCGATTAGAACAATCTGTGAAAGTCACATGTGAGAGGGCAGAAAGAGCAAACTGTCTGTTTTAGGCACTTTTACATATAAATTTGTCTCTTCATAACTGCATGACAAATTCATGTCATAGTAACTTGATTAGTTTCTTTAGTTTCATGAATTTGATAAGCTGAAGTTACATCATATGAAGGTATGGCATTTCTGTTATTTGTCTCAACATCCGTCCGTCTGTCTTTTCTGAGATATTTAACATCTTCTTTGTTCGGTTTCCCAGTGCTTCACAGATGTTTAAAAATGTTTTTAGTAAACACTAAACACTAAGAACACACCTCTCTGTTGTACTTCCTACAAAATCTGAAGAAATAAAACTGTAGACAGTTATGAATATCTTTTAAAGGAACCCACAGATCAATGCTGATAAAGATTTGAAAATCATTGCACAATGTTATGTGTCTGACACAAAGGAGCCATATTTTTCACACAGTCCTTTTAAGTATATTTTTTACTTCATCGGTCTCTTATTATACTAACTCTCCTTTTGAGGGGTGCATTTTTGTATGCATGTGTTACAGTTTGTGTTTTTGTTGCTGAATTGTTTTTCTACCTGTACACAGTGAGACTTTAGTAAATACATACATACATACATACATACATACATACATATTATGTGTCTTACAGATGTTCTTCTGGAGGAATTAACCTGTATGTACACAAGATGGTAATAACATGGACCATGCATTGTTATTGGTCTCAGGTAGTAGCACTGTTTCAATGACATTGTGCACCATGTTGGATTATATGGTTCACCTAATGACATGTAGGCATAGTAGGCAAGGAGGAAATTGGTAATCTTGGCTTGGTAATTGAATACTAGAGTAAAACCTGACAATTACAGCCACAATTCATGACAAATCAACAACAGGAAGGATGACTTAGGATGTCCTCAATTAGACCTCATGTTATGCTGCGGCATCATCCCAAGTCATACCATGACAAAATGGCCCATAACCTTTGCTAATTCATGAATACTTAATTAACTGACCCAGTTTTGGCTCAGCCAATCAGGGATTGCTACATCACAGTTTGAAATTGTTGCTTCTGTTTCACACTGTTACAAATGGAAAAATTGTGTATTGTTGAAAGGTGCTATCACAGTTCCGAAAATTCCATTGAATTATGTATTTTCACAGTTCTGAAATGAAACTGTTTGAAAGTTTGCTTGTTTTACACTGATTTTCTCAGTTTCCAGTAATCCTCTAAGTGTCCATAATCGGACTAAATCTGCCTGCAAAATGCTTATGACCTAAATAAGCAGCCAATCACAGAAGAGGTTGGAAATAGCAGAAAGCCCTGTCCATTTTGGCAGGGCTTGCCTGGGGAGGATGTGCTGCGGCAAAGGACTGACTACTTACGTGGCACAAAACAAATGAATCGTATGCACATGCCATAGGAAGAATAAGAATGTAACAAAATACAAATAATTATAATATATGCATATCAAAATATTTAACCAAAATTAAGTGGGTGAATAAGCGCTTCAGCTAATTACATTTTTAATTTGAGATAATCATGAATATTTGTAAAGATAATGAGATGATGAGATAAATAAAATAGTAATGGTAAGAAACTACAAGATAAACATTTTTGTCACAAGGGGCACGGAAAATTGATGATGAACCTGGTCGTGATGGAAGCAGTGACCTGGAATTTAACCTAAGTAGCTTAATTATTGACTGAAAATATAACAATTTGGAATAAGACATTCAGTAGTGTAGTTATGTAGAAACCTTTCTTTAACATAGAATTTGAAACCTTGAATGCTATGTGTATATATTTTGTCTTTAATAGTTGAATCCATAAAATTAAATATATTAGGAAGACAATAAGTTATACCGTTCCTTGCAAAATCATGTCTCACAACAGGCAGGCGAAACCTTACACTTGTGCTCTGTCAGGTGAAATGATGGTGAGACGTTTCACCATTGATGATATTTTTTAAATATACTGGGACTAAGTTATTTTTATATTTGTAACAAAGTTTGAAGTCCTGCAGTGCACATAAGTCCATAATTTTTAGAGTGCCCAACTGTTTAAATAAACCACTAGTGTGGGACCGAAGTTACCATTTGTAATAATATGGATGACCTTTTTTTGTAATTTAAATAACTCATGGTTTTTCTAACCCCAAATAAGCAACCCATAAGAGAGATGTGAAAGTACTAAAGAGTTATAAATGTTAAATAGCGCTGCTAAAGGTAAAAAGTTTTTGAGTCTATTCAAAATACCTATGGTTTTAGAGATTTTCTTTGATAACTTGTCTATGTGACTGTTCCATTTTAGATGGTGGTCAATTACAATACCTAGAAAATTAAATTCTGACACAAATTCTATTTCATGTCCTTCAATATACAGATTTGGGTGAACTACATATCTTTTGGGTTATGAAATTGCATGGCGCGAGTTTTGCTTATATTTAATGCTAATTCATTAAGTTTTAACCATACATAGAATCACGTAATTTTTGACAACAAAAAATATTTTGATATATAAAAATATGCACTTTATAGGTGAGAATATAATCTAGCATACTGGCTATATTAACATTTGATTGAATTTGCATGAAAGATGTAGTTTCACTTAAGACACAAAAAACATTTGTTAAATTGTCTAAAGCGTTGACTGAAGCCAAACCCAAGCCTTAACTGGGTCGCTTCGCATAGAGCAAACGGTACACAGTGTTTAGTCATGCAATGGATCAAATTTTTTGGCTTTTATGATATCTTGTATAGTTTTAATGTTAATCTGTGTGTTTTGTTTCCTATAAATCACAGCTAAACATCCAGATATTACACAATTTTAAAACATTTGTACAAGTTCAACATCAGCATTTATCAGGTATACAATGGGGATTATCATCAACAGATATTTAAATTGAACAATGGAGTAAACAATAACATTAATATCAAGCAAAACAAACAACAATGCAATGCTTTGTAACCATTATAAACATAAACACTGAACACCATGTCAAACAATGATCAACAATTCAATTCTCGAGAATCGCTCAGCGAGACGAGAAAATGCTGAGTCATTAAAATCTCTCATTGGAAACTCTAGATACAATATTCTCAGCCAGCCAAGGCATATTCTGTTGGACGCACTGACTTCCAAATATTCTGGAAGAAGCAACCCTGTTTACACAACTTCCCTGCAACTTTTTTTCCAATTACCAGAATTGCTTCAGTGGAAATAGAAATAAGTTGTGAAAACACAAACCTAATCGGAACAATGGTTGCGAATTCCCACTTAGCTGATAAGCTGCAACACAATAATTTCAGGTTTACAATCAACTCCAACTTTAATTTAACACGAGCTAATGACAAATTCACACATCCCTGAAGAACATGTTGAGAGCCAAAAAATGTGTTATGCCATATGAAAAATTCTGCACCTAATTGCATGGTTGATAAATTTGCTATATGACAAAAGAAAGCAATTATGTCATTAATTGCAAAGCCAGACTAGAGGCATCCCATCCAACATGCCATTCACATATCAGCTCATAATAAACCTGCCTTCTAATCACTAACATTTCATGTCAACGAAAACATCAAAATCGACCATGCCAGGAATAATGAATCTTTGGCCAGTTGATATTGGAAAAAATTGTCCACCATAACCCTAAAAAGAAAAACAACAGGAATAAACTAATCTATATCCGTACATCACAGTAACCTTCTTCCTCCGATCACTTTAGATGCTTTTTGTCAAAGGAAGTGTGAGTCTGTGGTCGACATGTAATCTGCTTGACCTTTTGGTGTTACTGTCAAACATTTCCCTTTTAGCAAAAGTTGTGTGGTGAAACTGCTCAAACCCAATGACAAGTTTAGGCCTATAATGTCGTTGATAACAGACCAAGTTTTTAACACACAAGGCCCAAGTGTTGACATTGATTCACAGTTCCGCTATTTTACCTCATAAAGCGCAAGCCTCTCTGTACAAATAAATGAATAATACAGACGGGCATACATCATCATTTTTTGCTTACACCAAAACCCAATCTTTCTTAGAATTCATTATTAGCATAATTAGACCTAGCTCATCAATCAATGCAAGCTAAAAATACAAACAATCCATTACAAGGAATCAGGAGACCAATCTTTGTAAAAGACCTTGGTGTTGTTTAGATGGTCTCCCGTTTTCAGTCTGTGTCCGATTTACTATTTAGAAAGAGCCAGATTAAAAGGATTGGAGAGTATCGAGAGTCGAGTCTAAAACTAAATCTTGAAAGTCTGAATCTGTCTCTTCACAACTTAATCTTTTGCTACATCTGAGTTATTTGTCGCTGATGTTGCATACAAGTCAAACAATGGGGACTCAGACACCAGAAGAGAGAAAAGACTCTCTTGATGATTATAAGGGGAAATTTAGACATGCACAGCAAGACTATTCTATTTAAGTTCTGAGATGACAGCAACAATGAGAAATGTATTCTCAAATAAAAATTGACCAATGTACAAAAACTTCTAATATGAAGAAAAGAAAGAGTTATCCAAAATAATTAAATTGATGATTACAAAAGCATATGAGTCAGTCATAACTACAACATTTCCCATTTTAGTAACAATATAAACTTATATGTGTATGACAAAGGGCAATATGGAGCGGTCTCACAGTTCTGTCACTTAGTCTGATCTCTGCAATACCCTCATTCTAATTAATCATCTAAGCTAAATCACCACATTCTCCTCCAACTGCTTCTCAGGCTAACAACCCTGGATGAGATTTCCCATGCAACAACAGACACCTCAACACCTCAGAACGACAGCAATGTCAGGCAAGAGCCAAAAAGGTGCAAATAATTTGAGTTGCATGCAAGTTTTCATGAATGCATTGTGTTTATTTGCCAGATGTGTTTTGCCAAAACCTATGCCAGAGCATCCAGGTGCAGTTGATAATTTGAAATCTACGTCTCAAACCACAATGTACCAGAAACAGAGAAAAGGACAAAGTATCACTGAAGTTCAAGGAAGAGCGAGGAACCTTCATGCCTGGTAATGGAATTAAAACTGAAACATAAAGAATCTTACATATTATATAAAAAGCAGTGTACTGCATATTCATAAAAAAGTAGTACAGAACTTAAAGAAGAAAGAAAAGTGCCTCCTGTGCTCCATGTTACTGCTATGGAAAAAGTGTTTGATGGAAAATGTGTGTTTCCAGCAGTGACCCGGTAGACATTGGACTATGTAATCAGTAGCAGAATTGTCTGGTTTTTCCATCTGTGGGAATGCCAGATATGCTGAACCTGACAAAAGGCTTCGATTTAGGCATCTGTGAAAGTCACATGTGAGTGCTGAGCAAAATGTCTATTTTCAATGCCAGCTTCTCACGCACAGAAGTTATGCTTTTACCTTTTCTCTTCACATTCATATATCTTGCAAAGTTATTTTGTATTGCTGTAATTACAATATATCAAGATATGAGGAGTTCATAATAGACCATAAACAGGATTTCTGTTATTTCTCTCGATATATTCTGAACAATTTCTTTGGTTTTCTAGTACTCCACAGATGCTGAAAAATGTCTTAGAAATTCTTATAACACAACCCTTTGTGTTGTGCTTCCTACCAAATCTGAAGAAATGAGACACTTTAGAGAGTAACTGAATATCTTTTAAAGGAACCTACATATCAATGCTGATATAAGTTTGGAAATCTGAGAAGACAATGTAGCCTACATGTGCTTAATACTAATCAATCATATCATGTGTCTTGCCCATGTTCTTCAGTATAATAATTAGCCTATCAATGCATAAGATGGTAATAACATGGACCGTTGTTATTGGTCTCAGGTAATAGCACTGTTTCTATGACGTTGTGTGCCATGTTAGGTTATATGGTTCATCTAATGACATGTAGGCAAGGAGGAAATTGGTAATCTTGGCTTGGTAATTGAATACTAGAGTAAGACCTGACACTTCCGATCAATTCTTATCAAATCAACAACAGGAAGGATGCCCTCAATTAGACCTCATCTTATGAATTGTTACGGCAAGAACACTGCAGCATACAATATACCACCCTTGTGACAGAAAACAAAGGAGTATAATGCAGAATTGCATATGGCCAATCCATTTATCTTCATAGAAAATAATTCCACAATTTTACATATATTTAAAAGCAGAAACAAAAAATAGCAAGCAGTTTTTCCTAAGAAATTGTTTGAATACAATTAGACACGATCTGTACTTTTTCTGGTGAAAATAGAACAGACAATGTAAGACATTTACCTTACATTGTTTTTAAAATGTCAGCTGGAGCGATTTTTTGCGACAAAGGTCTTTCTTTTCATGACCAGATATCAAATAGATTATATGTCTGTCAGTTGATGTCTGTTATTTCACAAGGTGTGCCATGCACATGCATTTGTTGGCCATTCAAAAAATACTAGGCCTAACAGCCTGACATAATTCTTGTCAGAGGCTAATTCAATTGTCAAAAGAAGAGATTGAGCAATACAAGAAACCATGGGAAGCATGGATTGAAGACTAGATGCAATATGTATCCTTGGCCAACAACATATTCTGTATAAGACACACGACTCCCAGCAGAAGCAACCCTGTTTACCCAACTTCCCTGCAACCTATTTAGCAAATTAGCAGAATTGCTTCTTCAGAAATGGGAAGTAGAAAAGAAAACACAATTTCCATTTAAGAACTATAATTTTTCATTTCAGGCATGGAAAAGCAGCATATCGACTACAGACAAAAATAATTTCAAGTTCACAATCAACTCCAATTTGATAAAACACCAGCTAATGACAAATTCACACATTCCAGAAGAACTTGTTAGTTGCCAATAAATGATGTTATGCTCGACGAAAAATGTCTACACCTTAATTATTGCATGGTTCATAGACTTGCTATATGACAATTATGTCATTAATTGCAAAGCCAGAATAGAAGCATCTCATCCACCATGTCCCACTTCATTTCAACTTAATATAAAACATGCCTTCCATTCACTAACATTTCCATTCACAATAAACATCACAATAAACCATTTCAGGAATGAATCTTTGGCGAGCTGACAGTGTGAGAAAAATGACGCGTTGCATCGCAAAACTGAGAGGCATCATCAAATCCATCATTACATACATTTAACAGTGTGGCTTGAGACAATTGGTTATGAAACAGCAGGAATAGCTGATATGTGCTGAAGAACAAAAACTAAATACATAGGACCTGTAAGAGGCATGGCTTTGTTGAAATCGAGCAATTTCCAGCACTTATATGTATGAGTAGATATATAGAGAGCAAAAATGTTGCCTTCACTCCCCCCCCCCCCAAAACAAGAGAAAAAAGAAAGACTACTCCCCCCCCCCAAAAAAAAGAAAAAACAGAAAGACCACTGTACATCTATGCAGACCATACTGGAAGTATGTAAACAATTTCCATACTGCACTCAGCAACAACTCAGTCACAATAAAAGTGCATCCAGCAGAGAGAACACACGACCAAATGAAATCATGGGATGTAGGGGGCTACAGGAGGCTGGGCAAAGTCAATCCATGGAGCCTGAGGTTAGCTTAAATGCTCACAGAATTTGCTGATTCTGTAAATGTGGAAAGCTCCAGAAAGCAAAGAGATTACCCAAATACTTCTGCACTGGAATGCAATGTGTGTGACCAAAATACCACTGCCGGCACATATTTATGCATTGGAAACATCTAGTGTGAACACATGCAGAAAAACTAATGCTTGCAATACCATTCATTACTTTCAAAACAATTTCTGCATCCAGTCAATTCTTAGGCGTCTTATGTAGGACTATTTTTCATAAGAAAACCATTCTGTTACAACAAGTCCGACAATTAGAACCAATTTAGATTGGTGGATTTGTGGACCAAAAAGACGTCAACAACATCCAGATGTAGAATTGTATGACAAGCCAAGTCATCAAAGTTAGCCTTGCAAGTAGAAGAACCTATTTCCAGTAATAAGAGGCACTTTCATTCTCCTGGTTAATCAAACTGAATGTAAGGCATGCCTGCTTCCAATTTATAATTCTGGGCTATCCAATTCTGCCACCATACTCCACATGGTACACTTGGGAGTTAGCTTTTGCTTATTCCATCACCACCATTATGCAAGTCCCTGAAGACAGCTTAAATAATCCTCCTGTGTAAACATAATGTGCAGGGCAAACATACATCAATTATTGTGCTACTGCAATGACAATCACTTTCCATTGTTGAAAAGTTTTCATCAGATATATGTGGCTTTTTGTTGAATCAACACAAAGGAATTGACAATACATCAATCAAAAAAACATAACAACTGTCATATTGTGACAATACACAGGCGTAGCATAATGAGGCACAGGAAATGTCGGGAATTTGTAAACCAATGTTGCCCTAAGAGAAAAGAACGGATAGACAACAAGCTTAGACAACAAGATTAGCTGTCGTGCCTTGTAGGGCAAACTACTAATCAACCTAATAGTAGAAATGAGATATATCCGGTGTCAAATGTGAATTATCATCTCCATGATTCGCATTGATTGCTGTTTGAGTCTCAAAGCCAACAAAAGTGCAATGTGTGACCTGTATCACAGCATCCATGACATGAAAACTTGATGAACTTCTTATGGTTTGTTTCTGGAGCCGCACACATGCAATGAGTTGAATCAGACGGATCATTCTTACACTCTCACAGTTATAATTATTGCATTGAAATAAGTTGGCACTTGCGATGTACTGTTTACATTAAGTGTAGTTCGAGCAAAGTAAATAGCCTTTTGACTCGTGGCCTATACCAAATTAGGTCTTGGACAGCTGAGCCCATTTTGTTTTGTCTAAAATTTATTTACATTTATGTGCAAAATAATGAAACACAACCGTTTTTTTTATAAAACTAGACTTTTAGATTTGTGAAGCATTCACAGGTGCATATTTCCTTGATGATCTTGAACCCTGCACCCATATTATGTTCATCACTGATTATCAGTTCTTAAACTGTACACAGCACAGACATTTTGCCACCGGTTGTTTCTCACCAATTATTTTGCCTCTAGAAGATTCTCTTTATAGAATGTGCTGCTTGTACCTCATAGCAGAAGCTCTTGTTCTGAGCAAAGGATTTGCTCTCAACTCATGCACCACCTGCTATATGTCACAAGCAACTACAATGAGGCAGACTGAGAGCAATAAAAACTTCTGCAAGGTATTATTACACCTTTGCGCTTCATGCACAAATAATACACAAGCTGCCATTGCTTAATGATGTCAGTTATATTATAGACAAGGCTTAGCTTCTATCCTTTTCTTGAAAAGCAGCCGGAAACATGAATGCATCCATTTTAAGCATTCAAGGATGTTCCTCTGCATGCCTTTTTTCTTGAAAGGCACTGAAAGATACCACATACAGTGAAATCTCTCAGACTCTGCTCATTAACCAACACTCATGCAGGGAAAAACTTATGTTTAAGGGCTGCACAGCAAATCCGTACCTTGATTATCCCCCCCCCCCCCCACCTTAATCCATAACATCACTTTACATCAGTTTTCCTAAATATGTCTCTTCCATGGCTTTCCTGAACAGCGTTGAATATCAATTGTTCTAACATTTGATGATAACTTGGGAAGAAACATTTTGGAAATTATTCTCCACTCTAATGGCTGTTGACATGATGGTTCTGCATTACGGAAATCACATGTCTAAATGGAGCTTTCGCATTCTTGGGGAGATTTTCAGTTACGCTTTGATCAACATGGCGATGATAAATGCTTCAAGGCAGATTCAGCATGGTTCTCGATTGCCATTTTCTGATTTGGCAGATTATGTTCAGCATTTTCCTAGCCTTTTCTAACCTGTTAGCTTTTGCATGGTCAACATCAATTTGTCATTAGACATTTAATCAATGGGGATTTAACGAGATTGATCAGCATAGAAATGGTCTCTGAAAACTGCAATGCGTGCAGAATAAAATAATGGCCAATATTTCAATCTGTTATTCAAGGATATTGTTTGATTAATTGCCTTTTGTAGTTCATAATTATTTGAGATGACTGAAATTTCAGAAATGATGGAAATTGATTGAAAGTTATAATTATGAATTCTTTACAAAACATAATATTGTCTTTCTACTCAGACCAATTAGATATGGAGTCGATAATGAAAGCTGACACTTTTTAAAGTTCCAAATGGATCTCACAATGCGTACTACAAAATGGGAAATAAGTCTCTTATGATCTATCAAACAAATTAGAGTGTTTTGATCTATCTATTTTCCTAATTGACTGTCTGGCTGTCTATCTATCAGTCTATCTATCTATCTGTCGACCTGTCGGTCTAATGTCTATCTATCTATCTTTAGACACAAAATTCGGAACCAATTTAGATTTTTACTGAGGAGACAACATCTCCATATACGTAGGCCTACAATCCTCCTATATATACACATGCACATGCCAGGCCAAGTCATCAAATTCTGCCTAACAAGTACATAAACCTATTTCTAGTTACAAGACTCATTGGGCACTTCCTTCCTCCTGGTTAATCAAGCTGAATGTATGGCATGCCTGCTTCCAATTTATAATTCTGGGCTACCCAGTTCTGCCACCTGCTCCACATGGTACACTTGGAGTTAGCTTGGAGTTAGCTTTTTCTTATTCCACCACCACCATTACGCAGGTCCCTGAAGACAGCTAAAATGTTCCTCCTGTGTAAACATAATGTGCAGGGCAAACATACATCAATTTATGTGCTACTGCAATGACAATCACTTTCCATTGTTGAAGAGTTATCATCAGAATATGTGGCTTTTTGTTGAATCAACACAAAGGAATTGACAATACATCAATTACAAAAACACAACTGTCTTAATGTGACAATATAATATTATACCATAATGAGGTACAGGAAATATTGCGAATTTGTAAACCAATGTTTCCCCAAGAGAAAATAACGGAGAGACAATGAGCTCTAAAAGTCGTACATCTGAGATATATTCACAGTCAGAAAAGCCTGCTCTTCGTCTTGGATTAGTTGTCTTGCCTAGTAGAGCAAACAACTCATCAACCTAATAGTAGAAAGGATATATCCGGCGTCAAACATGAATAACCATCTTCATGATTCGCATTGATTGCTCTTTGAGTCTCAAAGCCAGAAAAAGCGCAACGTGTGACCTGTATCACTGCATCCATGACACAAAATTATGGTTAACTGCCTGTGGTCAGTGTCTGGAGCCACACACAGGCAGTGAGTTGAATTAGATGGATCAACCTCAGTCCTACACTATACTTTTATATTATATCAGATGGTAATATGTTGGCAATAGCAATGTAGTGATTTACAGAAATTGCATTTTGAGCAACGTTAATAACTTTTTGATTCTTAGAGCTACCCAATCAGATTTCGGACAGCTCAGTCCAATTTGTTTTGTTTCAGATCGATTTACACTTTTGTCCCAAATAATGAAACATAACCATTTTTCCCAAATTGAAACATAACCATTTTCAAACTCTTTGTTCAGATACTAGCAGTAAACCAATGCATATCTAATTCTCCAATGCCCTTGAACAATGCACTGAAATTATATTTGCCAGAGACTAATTCACGTTGCCAAAAGAAGATAAATACAAGTAAAAGATACTATAGGAAGCATAATATGGTTCGAAGTTAAGACAAAATACATTTACTCCCAGTCAATGGCAGCCATCACGTAATCTGTGAGACACACTGCTCCCAGAAGAGGCAATGCTGTTTACACAACTTTCCTGCAATTGGCAGAATTGCTTCTGTAGAAAAAGGAAGAAGGAAAGATAACACAATCTCCATTGGGACAATAATTTGCAAATGCATGTTTGGATAAGCTACAACTCCAACTTGATTTAACACCAGCTTATGACAAATTCACACATCCCGGAAGAAAATGTTGAGAGCCGATAAATGAGTTATGCCAAATGAAATATTCTACACTAATTGCTTGGTTGATAGATTTGCTATTTGACAAATGAAATCAATTATGTCATTAATTGCAAAGCCAGAGTAGAGGCATCCCATCTAACATGCCATTCACTTCATATCAGCTTATAAAATATGCCTCCCATTCACTAACATTTCTATTCACAGAAAACATCACAATCGACCATTCCAGGAATGACCAATCTTTGGCAAGTTGATATTGTTGGGAAGATGGAGCAGTGCTTTTCCGAACCAAGATGCAACTCCAAATCTATCATCACATGTAACAGTGTGGGTTAAATCAATTGGTTTAAAAAGCAACAGGTGAAGTTTTGTTTGAGAACAGAAATTTACAGGATCTGTAAAAGATGTGGGCGTCTTGATAGCTATCACTCAGCATATTTGTCTGCACATGAATGAATAGTAAAGCAACAATGTTGCATTCACTCTAACACATTTAGTATCAACCACTGCATTGCCATATACCATATTCATTATTGAAGGTATGTAAACAACATCAGGAGGATTACTGAAACGCTCAAGCAATAGAATTTGCAACTTTTGATCAAGACAAAATATTCAGCAGGACTGAAGAAATTTTGAAAGCAAAGAAAGACTTCCACAATGGACTCCTAAGAATATTAAACTTTGTCACTCTAAATTTGGAGGGAGACTAACCAGACCTTCAGCCAAACGTCATGAAAAAAGCCTTGAAAAAATGCAATCTCAATAAAGGGCCTCACTTGGAATCTAATTGAGCTTGCAGTCCATCATGATGAAAAAGAAGTTACAATCCATCAAGTAATTACAAAGGCTTCATTTACTGATTGGATAATACCAAGAGAGACTAAATTTGGTGATTTAGAAAGTCTGATTATCCTTTCACCGCCAACATCTTCCATTATCCCCAGTGTTTCCAAATTGCTTTTAAAAAGTTGTATGAAAGACTTTAGCTGAGCCTCATCACGAAAGCCCATTGAGAAAAACAGAAGGAACACTCTCCAGAATAGTTATTGGATATAATTACGTGGAGGCGAAAATAAGCATGAAGATTTCATTGAGTTTCAAACTAATCCAGAATTATTGTAAGCACTTTACCACAAAATGGGGGACTTTTACATGGTCCCACAACCACACATATGGAATACACAATTACATTGGTGCACTCCACTGAACTAAGGTTCGAAACAGGTGATTACAACAAACAGCCAATGCCAAACAATGCTAAACAAGATAATCCAGCTTGCTATTTTGTAACAGGGCCTCTTTAAACATTGTCAGAGCATAAGAAAATGTGACACAGGCTCACAGTGCCAGGGATATTTTTGCCAAAGAACTTCTAATTTGAGAATTTGAACATCCATTTATCCACATGAAATTGTTCATGGACTATATTTATATTGTATGGGATATCTATTATTTGGAATTGCTAACAGGACAAATTTTAGGATACAGATTCGCAAGAAGGTTAGATAAAATTCTCCTATGGGAATGTCAACACAGAATTTTTTGCCAACTCACATTGAAACTTTGAAGGATGTTAATCAGATATCACAGATGTTTCAAGGATACACTTTGCATAGGTTTTGTCCACAGTGACTAAATACACAGTTCTAACTGGTTTCTATAGCTGACAGCAATTTGATTTTATATGAATTTACTTTTTCTGAAACATGTGCTTTCTCCAAGCCAATGTTTTGATCAAACAGAAGTCATGTAGGGTAATGTTCTTTGAGTCGGACACTTAGAGAAGGTAACCTTGAGTCGGACACTTTTTGTAGGGCTCCACAGGCTAATTGAGAGCTCGTATACTAGTATATTTGGTACCAATTTGTAGCTCAAGATGTCCTTTACCTATGCCAGAAGTATCAGCATGATATGAATAACGAAAGTGTGTTTTCCATGGCTCTATAGATAGGGTAAAAAAACCCGTTTTTCTCTCAATTTTGTCAGAGATTTGTGAATTTTTACAGAATTTTGTCATGTTTCAGGTATTTTTTACTGGCCTATGGTTTTGACATTACTTCAGCTTTTTTGTCATTCAGTTAGGAGTAAGTTCAATCTATTCTGTGCTCTAATATTGGCAAGGGAAAACTCTAAAGCACCTGTATCTTTGATTCACGTTTTTAGAACACAACTGTCCGAATCAAAGATACCCTATGTCATTTTTTATTTCATATATTTAGCCACTGATTTAGTTCTTGTGCTGTCCCAATTGTCAATTTTCTGTTAGATTTAGCAAAAACCTTTAATTTGAGGCCCTGGTTGATAATCAATAACCCATAGACCAAGCAATATATCACTTTTTTCAAATGTGCAGAACAAAAGTGTCCGACTCAAAGAACCTTACCCTATACAGCATGTACAGTGCTGCCACGTTGTTGCACCATGTTTTAATAGCTCTTTTTAGCCATGAACATTGTATACTATTGTCAGCACAGTCTCTGTATCCTATTATTTGATGCCTTCGTGTTTGCAATTTCCGTAAAAAAAAAAAACAATGGCAACAATTCCATATTTCATAAAATTTATTGTCAAACAGTCAATAACAAAAGATAAATATAATAGTATAACGGGTCCATCAGTGGACAAGTCTGTAAAGTATTTGCATTCATTTGGCACAGGGCAGCAGTAATTCAAACATAATTTTGGCATTTCTGACGCAGAATCATGAAATAAAATCTAGTTAGTTCGATTTACAGTGCTGCTAATGTGCTAATACAGAAACCATGGAAGTGATGGTGGTATCCCAGATACACGTTTTGTTTCTTAAATTCAACATAAAAGAAGATGAAGTTATGTCTTTCAACAACAAATTTCTTTCTTGGAAAATTAAACAGCCATGCACATGCAATTTTTAAACTTAACAGTTTCAAAATTAGCTCGATAGTAGCCAAACATATCTTGCATTTTTCTTTGTCTCTCTTAAAAAAAGGATTGTCTCACACAAATAGATCTCAAAAATAGAAAGGTAGACCTGCACCACAGTAAATTCAAAAAATAACTTTGATCCAGCATTTGGATTACTGAAACAATAAATATAAGAACAAATATACCTCTATGATAATTCCTAAGGGCACTTGATTGGCGCACTATCTACTAACTTAGAATATTCAAATTGTTCCAAAAGAATGCTCAATAGAACTACACTTGGAATGTGAAGCTTGTAGAGTATAAAGAGAAGAAAGAAATCAAAACATCTGATTGAAATATCTACTTTAACAACCTAATGTACATCTAATGCACATTCAATGCACATTCAATGCACATACAATGTAACAGGTATGGAATAGTTGAATGATGTAAAATCTGAAAGATGTCAAAATGCAAAAATTGCACTAGTTGCTATGTCATCTATTTACAAAAATCAGCTAATCTGTACTATGTAGCTTGAAGTACTTGTAACCAGTGAATGAGAAGTATAAGATGAAGTTTTAAAATCAAACATAATCGATGAAAACAGTCAGTACAATGGTTGATTGTACAGTCAACAACAGTATGAAAGACTTTATGTGACAGGAATGTCAATTGTAAATTGTCCAGTCTAACTAATCCACTGATGAATCCAAGGAATCTCTGCAGCCACTGTAATGTACCTTTCTGAGACTAGATCATTCAGGTTTCTCGTTAGTGGAGGTCGAAATGCAGATTAATCCATGTAAATGATTAACAATGGAAAACAATGTTTTAAGTCTTGCAGAACTTTACGAAACAGTTATGTTCACTGTCACATTGGAATGTTTGCAGCATCAGTTCATTCAAAACATTCAAAGCACCATGACAATGCTTCATATTGCATAATGCTATGGCAAATAACAACGATTTTTGACAGTGCTATGATCTGGGGGTCCGACTTCTTAGTTTGGAATGTCGTGAGCTTGAACGTTCTTTCGGACTTCCATGGGAAAGGGTAACTTCAATTTTGATGCCCTGACCCAAGTCAATCCACTGCACCTGGTCCTTTCCAGGGTTGTCTGAAAGAAAATTCAATGTCAATGTATATCTTGAAAGAAGTTTGAAATTAGCTGTTCGTTGTTGAAGTATAGAATATCAGTCTTTCCGACACATTTGTGGTAAAAGAAAATAAGAGCCCCGTGGTCTGATTTTGTCATTGATTGAAGATTAAACTCATGAAATTCTTTCAAGAAAGCATTTTCTGTAGGGCTTTGAGGTGAAAAGTTCTTTTCCACAATTATTTATGTTACTTAAAGAAAACAATTTTATGACAAAGCCATCACTGTTGATTTTGAGTTGAGTACATGCTTTACATACCATTAAGAACTTCATTTAGGCGAATATGGCGAGTTGCAAGATGATTTCTCTTTGAAGTTTTCAAGTCAAATATCAAAACTGATTCTCCTGATATTCCATTGCCTTTGTCAACCTGTAATTCAAAATGAAATAATATAAATGACTCTGGTTTCTTTGAATGTGTTGAATGGTAACCATTGTTGAAGTAGAAATAACAAGAACCCAGGGGTTCAAGATGGAGGTGGCGGCATTAGTTAAGAATAGACAATTTCTTGATCAATCAGAGCCAAGTTGGTTGGCCTGTATGGTAATTCGAGAAATGCAGGAGAAGGACAATCATCTATTAATTTTTTGCACAAAAATATTTTTTCACATTTTTCAATAATTGTTACAAAAGAAATATGTGATGTGGACTAGTCTCCAAAACGGCATAACTAGGATAAAAGATACAATAATGTGCAAAAAATATAAAACATACAAGCCATAGTTCTGGCATTACTGCCCAATACACAAACAGGACACACATAATATATGCATTCTAGCTAAAGTCACGTCCAAATTACAACATGCCTGCTCTTCATTCCTATACCAGAATCTAGCTCTATAATCAAGTTAGATAGCTCGCTTGACCCAAAACAATTACAAACAAAATGGCCAAGTTATGGTCAAAAGACATTCTGAAAATGCTCAAATTTTGAATTTCCCGCCTAAACTTCCATTCCCTCAAAGTGACTGCATAAATGGAGGTGTGTTCACACCTCCATTAAAAATTTGACTGAAGTAAAATGACTAACATATCTCTTAGTTGAGGTGCTTAGGTATCTGTAAAGAATGATCAATCAGTTATTATTCTTAAATGTTACCTCAAAGAATAAATCCATGTTTGCAGAGTTGCCTGGGAAATCCACATTGGGAGATTTGCAGATGACTCTTCCTGAGGAGTACTTGGATCTCCTCTCGTCGAAATTGTGTCTGGAATGAATCAACATTGATTGATATTTGTAAGCCACACATGAATTATTTAAAACTTCAAAAATCTAAGAGTCATGAGTACTGGTTTATGATGTAGTCATACCACTTTTCATAATGGACATGCAATGTTTCAAAGCAACCAAGCAAACAAATCTCTCCAAATGTGTTTATTATGTCGCAATATTGTACTATGTGACCTGCCATTGCACAACTACAACACAGTATTGCGGCAGGAGACATTTCACTGCCACAGCAACACAAACTGACATATATGTTGTACAATAGTGCCAACACTCTATAAACTATAAAGTTTATAGAATTTAGTTATTAATCTTGTTGCAATTGTAATTTTGGTTTCCTCAAGCAGTACATTATAACTGTGATGACACACATATGTATTTTATTATCTACACTCATTGAAATTGGTAAAAGTTCTGTTAGGTTTTTCAATATTGCACAGTGTGACCATCGACTGTACACCTCAAATACAACTACTGCAAAATATCTTAAGTGCCGCAACAACACAAACATATAATTTTACGACTTACTTGTCCAGTCTGATTTTGCAATAGACTTGTTCCAAATGGGTCTGGAGTCCTTCCACTTTGGTCAAGTGTCCTCTCACATTGTAATAGATGCCTCCCACTGTAAATATTAAAAAAATTAGTTATCATTCAATTGGTAAAATTCCAACAACATCATACAGTCTTAATCTTACTTTGAAGGAATGATCACTAGATAACACAATAGTTTTACACTGACCAACATTCATTGTAGTTTATTTCCGAAATAACCTTTTCATATTGTGCAAGCCATTTTATATATTGACAGTTGACACATGATACACCATTGACAACTGCATAGTAACTAAAAGTACACCTGACAATTAAGCAACCACTCATTTCACAAGTTTTTGAAAACAATATATACATTGTACTTACTTCCATTGAGGCTTGCTGTGTCCCCTAATGTACTTGTCCTGTTAAGAAATACATCAATAATAAAACAATTAATTTCCAACTTCAAACATGAAATGTATGGCCACTAGCGAAAGCATGATACTGAAAGATGGTAAACAAAATAAAACAATTAAAACCAATTCCAAAAAACAAACAAAGAAGTAAAATTATGACCAAATCGAGGTTGCAGTACCAATGTAAATATTTACATATACCATTATTTTACCAGTGTCTCTTGATGCCTACATGTTATTATATTAATAAATATATCAAGTGAGCTTAACAAACCATGAAGCTTATGATTTATTGTGATAATTTAAAGTGTTTCTTAGATGTTTTCTTAATTGCATCTTTACTGTTTCCGTGCTTGGTAAGGAAAGCAAGCACACATGCATTTTCATTTCTAAACCATTTTCCTTTGCAAAGGATTCAAACATTTTAGTAAATATTTTTTAGCATTTACATTTATTCACAAAATTATACAAAACATATCAATGCATTTGAAAAGTATAGACTTCTATGATAATTTGGCTAGCTTACGCTGACTACATGTTCATTTAAAATGTTTAATGTTGTTATTGCATGTATGCGATCATCTACGTGTGAATTGTTAGAAAACTTTTGAATTTACAAAACAAATCACTAGGGGAACTACTGGGCAAACCAAAATGAAATAGATATTCCTTCCAATTCCCAGAGTATAATTAAGATATAAACAAAATTATTTCATAATATCACTTCAGGAAAGCATTCAACAAGCAAAGCCATAACCCATGAAAATTACAATGAACCTTTTCTTGTTCCAAAATCTGTGTTTTCCATGTTTATCCAGACGTGCGGGAAGGCTGACAAAGCATCACAAATCGTAATTAGCAATTTACTTAACTTACAGGATTATACTACCAATTAAGCACACTTCAAATAAATCAAAATTACAAATCATTAATTAAACTTAAATCTCTTAATTATGGACAGTCACCTTGTTCTGCTGGTAAATTGTGAAGGTAATGAGCTCCTGTAATTGAGGGCAATAAACATCATGCAGAGAGTGTTCAGACTAAACAACGTACACACACAAAATGCTACTGAATTGATGGTTATACGTACGAATCTGTCTTCCTGAGGGTAGGCATGGGACTGCTTTCACTCTTGCTTCTTTGGCTTGAACTCAGGGTGGCTGCTTTTACTCTCTTTTCCTTAATGTTGGCATCAGAGGCTGACCGACTGACCGCCCGAGTGTCCAGGGTGTGACTTGCTGACTTGGTCATCCGCTGTGATCTTGTCGGAGGTTCCGTTAAAGGAGCGTGGGTCGGACTCTGAGACTGTGGATAATTAAGGCAGGCCATTAAGGAGGCCAGAATCCCAGAATGGGGAGGAGGAGGGGATGGCTGAAACAGCAAGCACACTATACCACCATATCCACACTGATCGCCTTATAAAGTTCTTCAAATTGAGGAAATCTTCAAAGATTGTGTGATTCCATATTCACCAGTGCTTTCAAAATTGTCCCAAGAGTGTTTGCAAACTGTATTGCCCAGTGTGTGATGGTGATGAAAACTTCAGCTACAAAATATCTACCACAAAGTTTCACAATTACAAAATTATCTAAACCATAACAAAAGACTTAAATACATCATGTATCTGTGTGCTTTAAGATCAAAAACCTTGTTGAAAGGGTTGATGGTGTTTCAACAATACGTTTTCATAAAATAAAAATGTTTGCCATCAGTGAAGATAAATATAATGTGCTAGCTGTTCCAGCAGTTGGTGACATTACAAGGTGAAGTGAAAGTGTTTAACAGATTATCGAAAGTGAGAACAGATAATATTTGTCAAGAGAAAGTTTTCCATTAAAAAAGACTAAGTAACAATCAAGTTTTTGTTTTACCAACTTGCTCAGACAATAATTGTTCAATGATCAATCATGTTTTGCAGGAGCCTGGGGTTTCATTAGCTTCAATTCAGTAGGAATGATGTCAAAGCCAATACTTCTTTTACTTAATTCAGGGAAAAATAAAAGAATCAAACCTACTGAAAATCATTGGAAACAATGTTAACAACAACACTAACATAATGCTACCCATTGAACTCTAATTTTTTTGTGCCAGTTATCATGATCTACAAAAAATATCACTCGTACAATAGAAATAGTGATACTCAGCTTATTACGACACATATATCAAGCTACCATTTTACTAAAACTAATATTATAGGAGAAAGTCTACACAAATGTTGATATTTGTCAGAACTCACTAACCGGTATTCTCTGACAAATATACAACACCACTAAAACTACAACACTTAACTACCTCAGACTCAGTAGGGGTAATAAACACCTCATCACTCTCCGGGGGGTTCATCCGGCTGCCATTGTTGGCATCAACAGCCGTTTCGTGAATTGGAGACATATTGGAATGGAGACGAGGGGAATTCCCTTTGTTAACATCTTCTTCCCTTGGAGATCCACTTGCGCTGCTGGGGTGCACTCCGCTGTCTGCACTCTCTGAGCCTCCCGACTGGAAACAGACGGAGTTGAATTAGTTAGCTTCAATATATGTATACACACCCTTCTTTTCTCACATCCAGGTCATGAGCAAGAAGAACAATTTTTTGAGAGATGTGTGATCCTTACCTATTAAAGCCAATAAAAATTTTACAAATTCAAAAACAACGACGATGAGAGAACTGTAGTCTAGATGTTAGACTCTCAGCAATGAGCATTTAATTAAAGAAGATGCTCATGGCAAGGTATGCATCTTCATTTAATCCAATAGGTTCCAGGCCTGTGGGGATCATTTAACTCATTAGGGGAATGTGCCAAGCAATTGCCAAGGGCTGCTGACCAATAAGGGCCTGGACTTCATGTTTATTAATTGGCGGGCCAAAGGGCACATCGTGTAAAGTTGTGCACCTCAGCTATTCTCATCCTTCACTTCCTGCAGTCACTTAGTGTTACTTACATTCACATCCTCTGAGATCACGTTGAAGAACAATTGGATGTAGCCAGACCTGATCCTCTGCAACTGAAGCCAGCCATCATTCTGAAATAAAAGAATTGACATAAGCCATTAATATGTAACACATCGAGTAGCTCAATTGAAACTATAAGATCATTTCCTCGGAATACCCGGGGACCTATTAACTTTTCTATCTATCAGTTTTACTGCTTCACTAAAAGTTAAAATTCAATCCCAAGGAAAATATGTATACTCAATCGTATAGTGTAATGTAATGCCACTGAACTAAGACTCCCAGTGTTTCCTTGACATCCTTGAACTGCTATGTCTTCCAGGCTTGCACTTTCCATTATCTTTCACCCCTCCATATTGATCTTTAGCCTGGTCCTGAGGCACAGTAATCCAAGCCTCAAAGCTCACAACTTTTAAAACTTCGCCATTAGTGGTTTAAAGATTTATTTGTGCCACCTACCCACATAAGTTCTGCTTTTGTCCCTGAGAGCGTGTTATTACCCCGGGAAAAATAAATTCATATTGATAATGATATATAATGATCATACTTGTGAGTGAGCATTCAATCATTTACTATATCCTCTATTATCTTTCTCTTATCAAGTTATAATATTGTTTTCATCTTAAAGAAAGTCTCTGCATGTTGATGACATTATTTTCTAAGTGCTAGAACTCACACTGGGTTACATCCAAAGATTCATAACTGAGGCCAAATTATTTAATCTCATCTTTGGAAGTACATAGTCATATAAAAATGTTTCCAAAAGTTTCACTTAGTTAGGAATTCTTCAGATATCTTTCAGTAAAGAAACATCTAAATCAAGCGGATAGCCCCTGCTTCCAAACCTGCATTGATATTTCCCAAAAAATGTAATGTGCTCACCACTGGCTTGTTGCTGTAACTCTTGAGCTCCTCTACAGTGAATGAAATTGAGCCTAAGAAGTCTTTCTTGAAGAAGGGATCTCTATCCCAGACAACCTTAAAATAATCAAATGACAAAAGTAAAAACAAGTCACAAAAAACACATAATCTTATATATTACAAAATATATTATATCAACTTAAATATAATTTTCATGAAAAGCTAATATCTTACAATTTCAAAGATTTCCTGAGGTCTGGGCATTTGGAGGGTGACCCATTCATCCCAAACAGGATTGAGAGTTTTCTTCTTAATGCTTGTGGTGAACTTTCTCTCGCTGGCTATCCGTACTTCGACATAAGGATCACTGAAGCCTATAGTAACAGGGGGAAAATGCCATGATGACAACAAGCACGACAAGATAGATAATATTTGTAACTATAGTAAATCGTCTAGTCCAAATCTAAAGAAACTGCAATCACTCACCATTGCTGTCCATTGGCACAAGGTCTTTTGCCTGTTTGATGTTCAGTTCCAAGATACCATATCCTTCAAAGAAAAGTTTTTCCATGACAAAAGAGGTAATATACTGGAAATTCAATTTATTAGTAAATGAAGTTGATTAAAGCATTATCATATTGGTTTTTAACAGCTTGTTTGATTCGCTAACAGAAAAATGACTAGATGAATTTGTAAAAAAAAAAATTCTGGAGGCCTTTATCAGTCATCTCATGATATAATACAAAAGCAGTAGAATTATCCTCCAAGACCAACAAATGTTTAAGGTGGAAGCTACAAACTTACCCAATGAGAGAAGATCGCCAACTCCTTTGTCCTTGAAAACGCTGAATTTGTTCTTCTGAAAGAATGGCGACTTTGTCGTGACTAAACACACTTTCATAACAGTCAAAATCTTAACTTGATAATTCAATTATCATTTCAGGAATTTGCACATAGACAATGACAGTGATTTGAAACACTGCCAGGCTCTGTGGTGCAACTGATTAAATGCTTAAATTACTTCAGCATAAACCTAACATCTTATCATAATTATAATTACATCTGTACAAATCAGCTACAAGAACAATACTTTTTGCATGTACAGTTTTAGATTTTAAGCGATACATCCGGATAGTAATAAATAGGGAGTGGTGAAAAGCACTGACAGGTTATAAAATGATACTGAACAACATAGAGTATAAAAATTATATACAGCTCTCTTCTCTCCAGTCTCCAGTGTGTAACTATTTTACAGTATGGTGGGATGGTTAAATATGCTGACAACATGTATCTACATAAATACAGTTACGCATAGTATAGTATATAACTGGGGTGGATGTTGTAGAAAGCTGGAAAAGTGTTAAATAAGATAATTAATAGATTAACATCCACATGCTTTGTGCATCATGCTTGGAATACATGCAATTACAGATTGACAAAGGTGAAACACTATTAATGATGCTTAGTAAATATTTGGTAGACCTACTACATGAGGCGGGACATGATCACAAGTAAACATGGACTACACTTCTTATAGTTTGTACCTTTCCCCACTGTAACCCGGTATGCACTAACAACTACAGAAAACGAAGAAAACGCAGAGGGCATTAATAGTAGTAAACTCATCATTTCTATTTTCAATATATTGATTCAGAAGAAAACTAAATCTAAAAGACGTTATACACGATTATTATACCAAAACCACAACTTGAAATAAATAGAGTTTCAAAACCTTAATAAACTTACAAAATGATCTACCAAAAGGGTCACAATTAAATAAAGTTTACAAGTAATGCACTTTACTTTATTTTTGTTACTTTTCAACTTGAAGCAATTACACCAATAATGTTACATATGCTGATTGCAACTCATTAATAATAATAAATGTGTTATTATAATGAGTAGAAAATGGTATTTGTTGGGACTTGTCCCAGCATGTTAATATAATCCAGATATTAAATAACAAATCAGTTAACTAGCTGTGGCTGAGAATAACAGAGAGATGTGTGATGATTTTAAAAAGAATTTTTTATAATCTGCTCAGGGAAACTTTGCCAAACTGCTTTGTGAAGAGAATCAAATTGAGCATTGTTTCATTTTAAAGTGAATGAACATTGCACTTTCCTTCAAAGGAAATTATATATTTGATTTCAACAGTTTTTCGGGTTAAGGTGTTCTTACAACCTCTTAAATTTCTTTCAGAATATCGCCATACGTCTCTCGCCATTCTCGAATGAGTAACATGCATTGAGTAAACAAAAGAGAAGCATCTACATTCATACTCACAGTGGCAAGATCGCTTTTCTGCAGACAAAGCATTGGGAAAGAGTTACTTGACCACTCGATCAATCGTTCATTATTGGAATTAAAACATTACACACAAACATACAACATGACAAAAGACTAAGACTACAAAACAAACAAGAGAAATCAGAACAAGATGACCCAATTTTTTTCATTAAAATATATCTCAATTACATTAAATCCATGATGACCAACACTGATATATTACTATTTTTTCAACCATCTGAATCTTCCCATGAGGTGGTCATTTCTAATTCTTTGCCAAATTCTCGTATGAAAATTGAAAGGTTGTAATTTGAAAAATATCCCAAGTAGGCCTACTATAAATTTGAAATCCATCAACTGTTCAAAAGGTCCAAAAGAGCAAATTTGCCCTTCCCAAAAATCTAAAAAGTTAAAAGGGTTATTAAAAAACCAAAACACAGCTGTCAAGTTCAACCTAGTACTAAACCTTAAAAAATTAAACATGCATTTTACCTTATTTGTGGAATTGTAAGTCTCATGCAACTTGTTGAACTGAATGTACAAGAAACTAATATGAACTAAAAGTTTATCAATTCACTTGAATGACTTGATATATATGGCTTAAGAATTCCAAGTCAGGTGGAAGCTACTTCAAGTCTGTACCTTAAGGAAATATGAAGACATGCAAATTAGATACGGAACTCAAAGGAACGAATCTTTTGGCATTCATACTAAAAGAAAGAACACTTTGAGGTCAAAGGTCAGGGTGACATGAATGTTTATAAATATGAGACTTACAGCGGAATTGATGAAGTTCTTCTGTCTGCTTGCTTGGTATTCTTGATAGGAGATGTTGGTTACAGTGATGTTGTCCTCTGAAAATAATATGATAAAGTGTTTCATGGAAACGTTGATTTAAATAAAGAATATTATCAAAAGGAAACTAATTGCAGGTTCAAAATATCTAATAGTTGTGTAGATGATTGAAATAGTAATATTAATATAAGAAATAGAAAACCCCAAAACTGACAAAGAATTTGTATTACAGCTGAATTAATAAATCAATGCGACGAATGGAAAACTTCTTCCAATCTAGAAAGAAATCAGACCTCGAAACCTACCAACAAACACCCATATCAGTTAATATTTCCTTAGATTGTCTTGCAGGGGACATTTCCTTGTGAATATTAAAAGAGACACGATACTGACAGCAGTCAATATCCTCAGGGACTGAACTAATGTACCAACTCTTACCAACATCCCCATTACATACATCACCATGATCCTGGATATCCTGTAACGGAAAAAGGAAATGATACTGGGTAGATATTGGGCAACTTCAAAATAACTTGGCTTACCTGATTTAGCAACAGATGCCACAGGCCGAAATACAGCAGAAACAGTGATGGTTCCAAGCTTCATATTATCCACTTGTCCAACTCTTTGAAGATTGTAACCGAGGGTTAAACTTCTCTTGATAACACAATGTTCATCCTGCAATATAAATATACAAACTAATATCGATACAAATGTATGAAAATAGATATCAATCTAATACTGATGACCTGAATTGGAAGAAACATATTTTTGGTATATTTCATATCAATTCCAATCGTTGTAAAATTAACCAGAACCATAAAGTGACCAACCCCCGCAATGGCTGCCATATCTCATGTTTACATTTCAAGAAATGCACCAAGATACACACCACAGAAAGGTTAAACCACAATATGTGGTGAAATAAGATTCCCTGCGTCTTTTGATGTTTGCAAACAACATTACGAAAATAGAAAGACTCAAATGCGGCAAATGTAGAAGATAGCCATTGTAGTTTCATTACAGAGGCATGAGAAACAACGCATTGATTTCATAGAAACCATTACTGTAATGAGGTAACTTGATAAACTTACGAGACTTAGAAGGATGTAAGCAGATCCCAGAAAGTCATCGTCAGTAGCGTTGTGACCATCCCAGTCATAAACAAGAAAGGAGAGCATTGTCTGTGGAGAAATAGATACACATGAAATATTAGAAGTGTCTGTTACATCCTGACACAGAGGACAAATTCATTGCTACAATTCAAATTTTTATCAATTGCAAGGTGATATTTGGAAGTGATATACCTTGGTGAAATCTCAAACAATAAATTCTGTGCTGACCTCCCAACTCGGATTGCGAGTTCTGCAGATGTAATGTGTGGTTTTAATCTGCAACAAAAGAGGTGTTCCAGTACATCTCAAAAAAATAATTTAATGGCAACTTACTGGGAGTTAATTACATCAATGAATGAATTCCAACAAGGCATCTCTTGATGTCAAGTAAATTCCCAATACATATGTTTACAGCAACTTAAGAGACTTTTCAAAGGGATGTTAAGAAAAAGTACAAGGATTTACCTTCTTGCCATTACTAAAAATAATGCAATAAGGGTCCGAAAATCCATTTCTGTCCAACGCAAGAAGATTTTGAGCACTGTGCACACTGACGTACATTACACCAGCAACTGAAACAAAGGACAATATTTTTGAGTTTGAGATCATTAAATAATTCAATCATCTCTATAAGTATAGTCCTCATGTCTACATAGAACTGCCAAGTCTAAATGAGCTGAATTCTCCATATCTGAAAGTGTTGTATGATTGTTTCCCTTTGAGCATCTCAGATACTCCGATTATAAACACTGATGAAGATCAAGAACTTTTTTGGTCTCTCTTGTCTCTCCTATTTCCTGTGTTTCTATTTACGATTCCAATATCTTGTGGTCTGGAGCATTTAGCAAACTGAGTACTCTTATCAGGAAGGAATCAGGATGTTTCTACCAAGTGGCTAAGCTGGGTTGACTTGGTGTGGTTGAAGGTTGGTAGGCAGAAAATTGAGTGTAAAAATCCTCATGATGTACTATCTACACTTTCTTCAATCTTTCATTTTCCTTCTCACAAACCAACTCTCAAATTTCTGTAAGTAGGAATATTTATTGAGCACTTCAAACCTTTTTCCAAAAGCAATGTCATTCTCTTCTGAAAGAAACGGAACCATTTCACGATCACCATTCAAAGGAAAGATTCCAAACTCGCTGAGTATTTGTTTTTACCAGATTGGAAATTGTAGGTTGAGTTGCACTAGTCTCCTTAAATATATGACAAGGTCTGACGGACAGCAGAGCATGAAATCCTTTTTTTAGTCTAAAATAAGAATCCATGAGCCACCAAATTGTGACCATTGACCCTGCTAATCTCAGATTGAGCAGCTACAACATTGGGTCGGCTAAGCTGGCCTGCAGTCAATGGATTAACCTCATGCATATTGTCAGAATCTGGTTAGACAAATCTGGTTTGACAATACGATATAGCAAGCTTGTGGTTAGGTATTTACCACATCACAAACTTTCTATTGTGATTTGAATCCTTTTTCAAGGTCATTTTGACAGATAGCCAGGTTTATGTGACCTTGAAAGACGAAAATTTAATGATCAGCATGCGTTCAAAATGTAATGATAGAGTCACAATCACAGTATGCACAGCTGAAACCCTGGTGGAAAATGCCGTGATCTCCATTGTTACTGCAAATCAGCACTAGTATTTCATGGATTCCTAGCTGCCTCAAATCTTTCAAAACATGTCTCAGATTGTCTCTGCTAGTCAGAATAATATTTCCTAGACAGTTATCAATGCTTGGATTGGCTGAGTGGTCTGCCACATGGACAAAGAGCCCTTGTTATCCTTTCAGATCAGTAGCAACTAAGTCAGAATGATGGATTGGATGAAGGGGATTCGCAAACTCAATGTACAACACTAGGATTGGATGGAGTTTCTGGGTTTCTGTCATTCCAAAGCTCATGAGGATGCGTCACAAATACTTGCATTCAGCGCATACAATAGCTGACAAGCTGGACAATAGATATAACAATTGGACTTTAGAAAGTTGGTCCTTTCTGTCAATAATGTGTAGTGATAATAGTAGTATAATGCACTCTAGTGAAAATTTTTCAGCAGCTGCCTCCCAACATGGATTTTAATGGAGTAGAATGGAGGGTCAGTCTTACAGAATAGCTGGTCATTTGTGTAATGGAAGTCTTAATGCAAAAGTCCCCACTGCAATTGGCGCTGTTAATTACTTGGTGAATGAAGTCCTTTCTCCCTTCCTGCGTGATATCCTGACAAAAGTACTATGTGCCTGACTGACATACCGACGTCAGCTGCACAGGGAAGTCAGACTTGCTATCAGCAAGAGGATAGAGAAGCAAGATAAAGAGTCTTGTTCTTATGTCACATTGTATAAATTGGAGTCATGTATCCAATCTATTTGAATCATTGGGTTCCTTTAGTCTGATGTAATGACCTCATAACAGCAGCAATGTCCTCATTTGTGTCAGAATGCTCTAGCATATTATTTGTTGGGTATAATAATATTGTATAACACACCAAGAGATTTTCTGCAAATAAATGTGAGACATTAACTTTTAAAAATTGCATTCCGCAAAAAATATTTGCCCCTTTTTGGCTCTTGCTTGACATTGCTGTTGTTCTATGTCACAAACCAAAATGTACCAGAAACAGAAAAGGACAAAGTACCCACTGAAGTCCAAAGAATAGCAGGGAAACTACATGCCTCGAAATGTAATTAAAACTGAATATTCCTACATGTATGTACATGAATATCAATAAGAAAATACTGTACTGCATGTTCATTAATAAGGATTCACTGAACTTAATATATTATAATTTATTCGTGCATTGAACACAAGTATACAAGATAACAAATTTAAGTAAATATTAAGTAACTTAAGTAAATAAGTACAAGTTTCGATAAATCAATTAATAGAAAATTAACTTCACACATGAAAGGGAAGTGTCTCCTGTGCTCCCTATTAATGAAATGGAAAAAGTGTTTTTAATGGAAAATATATATCCCCAACAGGGACCTGGCAAACATTTGACCATATAACCAGCTGCAGAATTGTCTGGTTTTTCCGTCTATCACAATGCCAGATATGCTGAACCTGACAAAATTTAAAAGGCTTCGATTTAGGCATCTGTGAAAGTCAAATATTAGAGTGCTGATAGAGCACTTCTCTTTTAATACATAATTCTTGCAAAGTTTAGTGTATTGCTTTAGTTACATTATAGCGGAATACGAGGATTTCATAATGGGTCGTATACAGTAGTTCTGTCATTTCTCACCATTATTCTGAGATCTTCACAACTTCTTCAGTTTTCCAGCACTCCAAAGATGCTATAGAATGTTTTTGAAGATGTGCTTCCTACAAAATCGGAAGCAAATGAATCTGGATACAGTTACTGAGTATCTTTTAAAGGAACCCACAGATCCTTGCAAATATATCTGTAGACCTGAGAACAAATTGTCTAAGACTAAGCAGCCATATGATGTGCACATGTCTTACCCATGTTCTTCAGGTGGAATTAACCTGTGGTAACATACAATGGTAATAACACGTTCAGACCAGGGACATCATAATTGTGCACCTTGTTGGGTTATATGGTTTGTCTAATGACATGCAGGCAAGGAGGAAATTGGTAATCTTGGTTTGGTAATAGAATACTGGAGTAAAACATGACCTTGACATCCACAAGTCTTATCAAATCAATGACAGGAAGGATGCCCTCAATTAGACCTCATCATATGAATGGATACACGGTTATAACACTGCAGCCTGCAGCAAACTACCGATGTGACATAAAGCAAAGGAATATAAAATTATGCTGATGGCCAAACCAAACAATTTATCTTGAGAGAAAAAAATGCTGAAATTGTTCATATTCATAAAAGCAAAAAAAAAGCAAACACCTTTCAATTAGAAATAGCCTGAATGTTATCAAACACGCAGTACACTTTTCCTAAAATAAAAAGACCAGACAATGTAAGACATTTCACCAGCTTTGTTTGTCAATATGTCAGCTTGATTAATAGTTTTCAGGCAAAAGTTTTCTTTTCATGATGTATATGACAGACTATGCCAAACTGTCAGACATAATTTTTGTCAGAGGCTAATTCAGGTTGTTAAAAGAAGAGATTGAGCAATACAAGAAACCATGGGAAGCATGGTTTGAAGACTAGATGCAATATATATCCACATTCCACAACCAACACTTATTCTGTATGAGACACAGGACTCTCAGAATAAGCACCCCAGTTTACACAACTTCCTCGCATCCTATTTTTGCAATTAGGAGAATTGCATCTTCAGAAATAGGGAGAAGGAAAGAAAACACAATTTCCATAAGAATCAAGAACCATAATTTGCAATAAAAGGCTTGAAAAAGCAGCATAATATCCACAAATTCAAAAAATAATTTCAAGTTTTCAATAAACTCCAGCTTGATTTTAACGCCAGCTAATGACAAATTCACACATTTCAGAATAGCCAATAAATATGTTATGCCAGAGAAATATTCAATTGCTTGGTTGATAGATTTGCAATATGACAAAAGAAAGCAATTATGTCATTAATTGCAAACCAGACTGGAGCTATTCCATCCAATATGTCATCCACTTAATATCAGCTGATAGAACATAAGCTTTCCATTCACTAACATTTCATTTCATAGAAAACATCACAATTACATTCCAGGAGTGATGAATCTTTGGCAAGTTGATACTGTTAGGAAGATGATCGGGTTGAAACAATTGGTTTACACGACAACAGGGATAGTTGTTATGTATTTGAGAACAAAAACTAATGTCCAGGCCCAGTAAGTGGCATGGCAGTGTTGATATCTAGCCGCATGCAGTATCATTTCCAGCACATGTGTATTTATGAATGGATACATAAAGCAAAAGTGCTGGATTCCCAGCCACTGTACGTCTATACACACCATGCTGAAAGTATGTAAACAATTTCCACACTGCAATTCAACCACGATTCAGCCACAATAAAAGCGCACCCAGCAGAGAAGAGACATGACCAAATGAAATCATGGGATGTAGGGAGCTATAGGAGGCTGAGAAAAGTCAATCCATGGAGCCTGGGCTTGGCTTAAGTGCTCACAAAATTCGCTGATGCTGTGAATGAGGAAAGCTCCAGAAAGCAAAGGGATTACCTAAATACTTCTGTACTGGAATTCAATTTGTATGGCAAAATACCACTGCCCTCGCATATTTATACATTGGAAACATCTAGTGCGAGCACATGCTGAAAAACAAATGCTTGCAATACCATTTATTACTTTCAAAACAATTTCTCCATCCACTCAATTCTTAGGCGTCTTATGTAGGACTGCAGTATTTTTCGTAAGAAAACTATTGTGCTACAACAAGCCTGACAATTAGAACCAATTTAGATTTGTGGATTTGTGGCCCAAACAAGGAGTCAACATCATCGACACGTACAAATACATGAGAAGCCAAGTCATCACAGTTTGCCTTACAAGTAGAAGAATCTATTTCCAGTAACAAGACTGACTGGGCACTTCTGTCTTCCTAGTTAATCAAGCTATATGTATGGCATGCCTGCTTCCAATACAAAATTATGGGCTACCCGATTCTGCCACCCTACCCCACTGATACTGATTTGCGACCAAGCACTATTGTAAAATCAGAAAATTCTTCTTTAAAAGTCTTTTTCCTCCAGCCTATGTCCAATTTAGCGTTCAGCTTAGGCAGATTGAAAAGTTTGGAAATTATCTAGACAACAACTAAATCTTGGAAGTCTGATTCTGTCTCTTTGCAGCTTTTAAAATCTATTTTTTTTGTCTACATAAGGATCCTTGCAACCTAATTTTTCAATTGGCATAATTGCTTCTTCAGAAATAGAAAGAAGGGAATGAAACACAATTTCCATAAGAACTAAAATTGCAGATGCAGGCATGGAAAAGTTGCATAATAATCTGCAATGACAAAAATGATTTTAAGTTTACAATCAACTCCAACTTGATTTAACACCAGCTATTAATATAAATGACAAATTCACATATCCCAGAAGAACATGCTGAGAATCAATATATTTTGTGCTAGACAAAGAATTCTGCACCTAATTGCTTGGTAGATAGATATATGTTATATGACAAAAGAAAGCAATTACGTCATTAATTGCTAAGCCAGACTGAAGGCATCTCATCCATCACGACATTCACTTCATTTCAGCCCATAAAATATGTCTTCAATTAAATAATATTTCCATTGACAAAAAACATCGCAATGAACCATTCCGAGAATACTGAATCTTTGGTGAGTTGATATTGTTAGGAAGATGGTGTGGGTTAAAACAATTGGGCTTAAAAAGCAACAGGAAGTTTTATTTGAGAACAGAAATTTATTGCTCCAGTGAAAGATGTGGGCGTCTTGATAGCTATCACTCAGCATATTTGTCTGCACATGAATGAATATTATTATTATTATTATTATTGCATTTATAAAGCGCTACCTATTATAAATTAATACATTCCGGTGCGCTGTACAATCATAAAGAGATAAAAGCAATAAAATGGATGAAAATAGACAAAGTAGATACAAAGTAAATACAAAAGCAACTATGTTGCATTCACTCTCACAACACATTTAGTATCAATCAATGCATTGCCATATACCATATTGATTATTGAAGGTATGTGAACAACATCAGAGGGATTACTGAAATGCTCAACTTTTGATCTAGAACAAACATCGATATCTGAAAATTTTCAGCAGGACTAAACAAATTTTGAAAGCAAAGAAACACTTCCACAATTGACTACTAAGAATATTAAACTTTGTCACTCTAAATTTAGAGGGAGACTAACCAGACCTTCAGCCAAACGTCATGAAAAAAGCCTTGAAAAAATGCAATCTCAATAAAGGGCCTCACTTGGAATCTAATTGAGCTTGCAGTCCATCATGAAAAAGAAGTTACAATCCATCAAGTAATTACAAAGGCTTCATTTACTGATTGGATAATACCAAGAGAGACTAAATTTGGTGATTTAGAAAGTCTGATTATCCTTTCACCGCCAACATCTTCCATTATCCCCAGTGTTTCCAAATTGCTTTTAAAAGGTTGTATGAAAGACTTTAGCTGAGCCTCTTCACCAAAGCCCATTGAGAAAAAAGATGGAACACTCTCCAGAATAATTATTGGATATAATTACATGGAGGCCAAAATAAGCATGAAGATTTCATTGACTTTTGAACAAATCCAGAACTATTGTTAGCTCTTTACCACAAAATGGGGGACTTTTACATGGTCCCACAACCACACATATGGAATAAACAGTTACATTGGTGCACTCCACTGAACTTAGGTTCGAAACAGGTGATTACAATAAACAGCCAATGCCAAACAATGCTAAACAAGATAATCCAGCTTGCTATTTTGTAACAGGGCCTCTTTAAACATTGTCAGAGCATAAGAAAATGTGACACATGCTCACAGTGCCAGGGATTTTTTTGCCAAAGAACGTCTAATTTGAGAATTTGAACATCCATTTATCCACATGAAATTGTTCATGGACTATATTTACATTGCATGGGATATCTATTATTTGGAATTGCTAACAGGACAAATTGTAGGATACAGATTCGCAAGAAAAGGTTAGATAAAAAAGGTCAACACAGAATTTTTTGCCAACTCACATTGAAACTTTGAAGGATGTTAATCAGATATCACAGATGTTTCAAAATTACACTTCGCATAGGTTTTGTCCACAGTGACTAAATACACAGTTCTAAGTGGTTTCTATAGCTGACAGCAATTTGATTTTATATGAATTTACTTTTTCTGAAACATGTGCTTTCTCCAAGCCAATGTTTTGATCAAACAGAAGTCATGCACAGCATGTACAGTGCTGCCACATTGTTGCACCATGTTTTAATGGCTCTTTTTAGTCACGAACATTGTATACTATTGTCAGCACAGTCTCTGTATCCTATTATGTGATACCTTTGTGTTTGCAATTTCCGTTAAAAATAAAAACAATGGCAACAATTCCATATTTCATAAAATTTATTGTCAAACAGTCAATAACAAAAGATAAATATAATAGTATAACGGGTCCATCAGTGGACAAGTCTGTAAAGTATTTGCATTCATTTGGCACAGGGCAGCAGTAATTCAAACATAATTTTGGCATTTCTGATGCAGAATCATGAAATAAAATCTAGTTAGTTCGATTTACAGTGCTGCTAATGTGCTAATACAGAAACCATGGAAGTGATGGTGGTATCCCAGATACACGTTTTGTTTTTTAAATTCAACATAAAAGAAGATGAAGTTATGTATTTCAACAGCAAACTTCTTTCTTGGAAAATTAAATAGCCATGCACATGCAATTTTTAAACTTAACAGTTTTAAAATTAGCTCGATAGTAGCAAAACATATCTTGCATCTTTCTTTGTCTCTCTTAAAAAAAGGATTGTCTCACACAAATATATCTCAAAAATAGAAAGGTAGACCTGCACCACAGTAAATTCCAAAAATAACTTTGATCCAGCATTTGGATTACTGAAACAATAAATATAAGAACAAATATACCTCTATGATAATTCCTAAGGGCACTTGATTGGCAGACTATCTACTAACTTAGAATATTCAAATTGTTCCAAAAGAATGCTCAATAGAACTACACTTGGAATGTGAAGCTTGTAGAGTATAAAGAGAAGAAAGAAATAAAAACATCAGATTGAAATATCTACTTTAACAACCTAATGCACATCTATATGCACTTACAATGTAACAAGTATGGAATAGTGGAATGATGTAAAATCTGAAAGATGTCAAAATGCAAAAATTGCAGCAGATGCTATGTCATCTATTTACAAAAATCAGCTAATCTGTACTATGTAGCTTGAAGTACTTGTAACCAGTGAATGAGAAGTATAAGATGAAATTCGAAAATCAAAACACAATCGATGAATTTTCATAAAAACAGTTAGTACAATGGTTGATTGTACAGTCAACAACAGTATGAAAGACTTCATGTGACAGGAATGTCAATTGTAAATTGTCCAGTCTAACTAATCCACTGATGAATCCAAGGAATCTCTGCAGCCACTGTAATGTACCTTTCTGAGACTAGATCATTCAGGTTTCTTGTTAGTGGAGGTCGAAATGCAGATTAATCCATGAAAATGATTAACAATGGAACACAATGTTTTAAGTCTTGCAGAACTTTACGAAACAGTTATTTTCACTGTCACATTGGAATGTTTGCAGCATCAGTTCATTCAAAACATTCAAAGCACCATGACAATGCTTCATATTGCATAATGCTATGGCAAATAACAACGATTTTTGACAGTGCTATGATCTGGGGGTCCGACTTCTTAGTTTGGAATGTCGTGAGCTTGAACGTTCTTTCGGACTTCCATGGGAAAGGGTGACTTCAATTTTGATGCCCTGACCCAAGTCAATCCACTGCACCTGGTCCTTTCCAGGATTGTCTGAAAGAAAATTCAATGACAATGTATATCTAAAAGGAAGTTTAAAATTAGCTGTTCATTGTTGAAGTATAGAGTATTAGTCTTTCTCGAACATTTGTGGTAAAACAAAATTAAAGCGCCCAAGCCTGATTTTGTCATTCTGTATTGATTGAAGATTACATTTATGGAATTCTTTTAAGAAAGCATTTTCTGCAGGGCTTTGAGGTGAAAGTTCTTTTCCACAATTATTTATGCAACTAAAAGAAGACAATTTTATGACAAAGCCATCACTGTTGATTTTGAGTTGAGTACATACCATTAAGAACTTCATTTAGGCGAATATGGCGAGTTGCAAGATGATTTCTCTTTGAAGTTTTCAAGTCAAATATCAAAACTGATTCTCCTGATATTCCATTGCCTTTGTCAACCTGTAATTCAAAATGAGACAATATAAATGACTTTGGTTTCTTTGAATGTGTTGAATAGTAACCGTTGTCAAAGTGAGAATGAAAATTTGACTAAGGTAAAATGACTTAGGTATCTGCAAAGAATGATCAATGGTACTGTCAGAATCAGTTATTATTGTTAAATGTTACCTCAAAGAATAAATCCATGTTTGCAGAGTTGCCTGGGAAATCCACATTGGGAGATTTGCAGATGACTCTTCCCGAGGAGTACTTGGATCTCCTCTCGTCGAAATTGTGTCTGGAATGATATATGTAAGTCAAACACATGAACTTTTTAAAACTTCCAAAATCTAAGGGTCGTAATAACTGGTTTATGATGTACTCTGGAGTTCTATTAGGTATTTCAATATTGCACAGTGTGACCATCGATTGTACACCTCAAATACAATTACTGCAATGTGCTATATCTTAACTGCTACACCAATACAAACATATAATTTTTATGACTTACTTGTCCAGTCTGATTTTGCAATAGACTTGTTCCAAATGGGTCTGGAGACCTTCCACTTTGGTCAAGTGTCCTCTCACATTGTAATAGATGCCTCCCACTGTAAATATTGAATAACTTCGTTTTCATTGAATTGATAAAATTCCAGCAACAAATCATGCAGCAAGAATCTTATTCGAGAGATTGATCACCAGATAACACAATAGTTTTACTTTGGGCAACATGCAGTGTAGTTTCTTTCAGAAATATCTGCCATCACACAACCTTTTCATATTGTGCAAGCCCTATTACATACTAACAGTTGACATATGCCGCACAATTGACAACTGCACATTTAAAAAAAACTACATTTGGAAATTACAGTCCTTGTCATACTTACGCGGAATCTCAAGTTTTTTTTCTGTGCTGTTGAACTGTGATGTCAGAGATGACTCTATTCTAGCATTGCAATATATGTAAATTAACTACAAGCTGTGATGTCATTTCAAACTGGGTCAGATTCCCCAGCTTCTAGCCAATGTTGATCCTCCTGAACTGAGCGTCACAGTTTCAACACAGTGTCAGAGTAAGAGTTTTATCAGGGATAGCCCCTACAACTATGTCATCACAGCTTGATAGCCAATGGGCTGACCGTAAACTACGTCATCACAGTTCAAACATTGATATATTGAAGCAAGCGTTACATTTTTGATCCCAATGATTTATCATAGCAATCACCAGTCTAATCCTACCAAATGGCAGCTTTGTGAGCATTCACAGTAGACAACTGTTATAATCCCCAGAGAGTTGTTTGATAAATCTGCAAACTTGCTAACTTACAACTTTAAACTTTGATTGGAGTTGGTATAAACAGAAGGCTTTGACAATTTGTTTGTAAACACATGGCTTATGATATGTATATTTGTTCTGGCAGCCCATTGGCTGAAGGGCTGTGATGTCAAACTTGCATGGGTTTTCCCAGACCCAATTTTAACTCTGACACTGAGTTGAAACTGTGATGCTCAGTTTGGTGGATTCGCATTGGTTAGAAGCTGGGGAATCTGACCCAGTTTGAAATGACATCACAGCTTGTAGTTACAGTCCTTGTCATACTTACGTGGAATCTCAAGTTTTTTTTCTATACTGTTGAACTGTGATGTCAGAGATGACTCTATTCTAGCATTGCAATATATGTAAATTAACTACAAGCGTGATGTCATTTCAAACTGGGTCAGATTCCCCAGCTTCTAACCAATGCGAATCCACCAAACTGAGCATCACAGTTTCAACTCAGTGTCAGAGTTAAAATTGGGTCTGGGAAAACCCATGCAAGTTTTACATCACAGCCTATCAGCCAATGGGCTGCCAGAACAAATATACATAACATAAGCCATGTGTTTACAAACAAATTGTCAAAGCCTTCTGTTTATACCAACTTCCATCAAAGTTTAAAGTTGTACGTTAGCAAGTTTGTATATTTATCAAACAACTCTGTGGGGATTATAACAGTTGTCTACTGTGAATGCTCACAAAGCTGCCATTTGGTAGGATTAGACTGGTGATTGCTGTGATAAATCATTGGGATCAAAATGTAATGCTTCCTTCAATATATCAATGTTTGAACTGTGATGAAGTAGTTTACGGTCAGCCCATTGGCTATCAAGCTGTGATGACATAGTTGTAGGGGCTATCCCTGATAAAACTCTTACTCTGACACTGTGTTGAAACTGTGACGCTCAGTTCAGGAGGATCAACATTGGCTAGAAGCTGGGGAATCTGACCCAGTTTGAAATGACATCACAGCTTGTAGTTAATTTACATATATTGCAATGCTAGAATAGAGTTGTCTCTGACATCACAGTTCAACAGCATAGAAAAAAAACTTGAGATTCCACGTAAGTATGACAAGGACTGTAATTTACATATATTGCAATGCTAGAATAAAGTCATCTCTGACATCACAGTTCAACAGCACAGAAAAAAAAAGAGATTCCACATAAGTATGACAAGGACTGTAAGTAACCACATATTTCACAAGTTCTTGAAAACAATATATACATTGTACTTACTTCCATTGAGGCTTGCTGTGTCCCCTAATGTACTTGTCCTGTTAAGAAATACATCAATAATAAAACAATTAATTTCCAACTTCAAACATGAAATGTATAGCCACTAGCGAAAGCATGATACTGAAAGATGGTAAACAAAATAAAACAATTAAAACCAATTCCAAAAAACAAACAAAGAAGTAAAATTATGACCAAATCGAGGTTGCAGTACCAATATAAATATTTACATATACCATAATTTTACTAGTGTCTCTTGATGCCTACGTGTTATTATATTAATAAATATATCAAGTGAGCTTAACAAACCATGAAGCTTATGATTTATTGTGACAATTGAGTGTTTCTTAGATGTTTTCTTAATTGCATCTTTACCGTTTCTGTGCTTGGTAAGGAAAGCAAGCACATGTACATTTTCATTTCTAAACCATTTTCCTTTGCAAAGGATCAGAATATTTTAATAAATATTTTTTAGCGATTACATTTATTCGCAAAATTATACAAAACATATCAGTGCATTTCAAAAGTATAGACTTCTATGATAATTTAGCTAGCTTGCGTTCACTGTATGTCCATTTGAAATGTTTAATGTTGTTATTGCTTGTATGCGATCATCTATGTGTGAATTGTTAGAAAACTTTTGAATTTACTAAAATCACTAAGGGAACTACTGGGCAAACCAAAATGAAATAGATATTCCTTCCAATTCCCAGAGTATAATTCAGATATAAACAAAATTATTTCATAATATCACTTCAGGAAAGCATTCAACAAGCAAAGCCATAACCCATGAAAATTACAATAAACCTTTTCTTGTTCCAAAATCTGTGTTTTCCATGTTTATCCAGACGTGCGGGAAGGCTGACAAAGCATCACAAATCGTAATTAGCAATTTAATTAACTTACAGGATTATACTACCAATTAAGCACACTTCAAATAAATCAAAATTACAAATCATTAATTAAATTTAAATCTCTTAATTATGGACAGTCACCTTGTTCTGCTGGTAAATTGTGAAGGTAATGAGCTCCTGTAATTGAGGGCAATAAACATCATGCAGAGAGTGTTCAGACTAAACAACGTACACACACAAAATGCTACTGAATTGATGGTTATACGTACGAATCTGTCTTCCTGAGGGTAGGCATGGGACTGCTTTCACTCTTGCTTCTTTGGCTTGAACTCAGGGTGGCTGCTTTTGCTCTCTTTTCCTTAATGTTGGCATCAGAGGCTGACCGACTGACCGCCCGAGTGTCCAGGGTGTGACTTGCTGACTTGGTCATCCGCTGTGATCTTGTCGGAGGTTCCGTTAAAGGAGCGTGGGTTGGACTCTGAGACTGTGGATAATTAAGGCAGGCCATTAAGGAGGCCAGAATCCCAGAATGGGGAGGAGGAGGGGGTAGCTGAAACAGCAAGCACACTATACCACCAAATCCAAACTGATCGCATCTGAGCACTTCAAATTGAGGAAGTTGTCACAAATGTGGTTCGATATTCACCAGTGCTTTCAAAATTGTCCCAAGAGTGTTGCCAAACTGTATTGCAGTTGTGCGTGATGGTGATGAAAACTTCAGCTACAAAATATCTACCACAAAGTTTCACAATTACAAAATCATCTTAACCATAACAAAAGACTTTTAAAAAATCACATCATAGCCATGAGCTTTGAGATCAAAAACCTTGTCGAAAGGGTTGCTAGTGTTTCAACAGTCCTTTTTCATAAAAATAAAAATGTTTGCCATCAGTGAAGATAAATATAATGTGCTTGGTGTTCCAGCAGTTGGTGACATTACAAGGTGAAGTGAAAGTGTTTGACAGATTATCAAAAGTGAGTTCAGATAATATTGGTCAAGAGAAAGTTTTCCATTAAAATAGACTAAAGTCACAATCAAGTTTTTGTTTTATCAACTTGCTCAGACAATAATTGTTCAATGATCAATCATGTTTTGAATGGCTTTCATTAGCTTCAATTCAGTAGAAATGATGTGAAGGCCAATATTTATTTTACTTATATCAGGGTAAAACAAAAGAATCAAACCTACTTAAAATCATTGGAAACAACGTTACCGACATCAATAACATAATGCTACCCATTTAATTTTACTTTTTTATGCCAATTATCATGATCAACAAAAAATATCACTTGTACAATGAAAATAGTGATACTCTGCTAAGTTATTACGACACATATATCAAGCTACCATTTTACTAAAACTAATATTATAGGAGAAAAGTCTACACAGAAGTTGATATTTGTCAGAATTCACTTCCCAGTTTCCTTTGACAAATATGCAACACCACTAAAACTACAATACTTAACTACCTCAGACTCAGTAGGGGTAATAAACACCTCATCACTCTCCGGGGGGTTTATCCTGCTGCCATTGTTGGCATCGACAGCCGTTTCATGAATTGGAGACATATTGGAATGAAGACGAGGGGAATTCCCTTTGTTAACATCTTCTTCCCTTGGAGATCCACTTGCGCTGCTGGGGTGCACTCCGCTGTCAGCACTTTCTGAGCCTCCAGACTGGAATCGGAAAGAGTTGAATAATGAGCAAAAAGGACAATGTATTGAACGATGTGTCATCCATATGAACACTGTAGTTTTATAGTCTAGTCTCAATCTCTCTGGAACGAGCATAAAATTGAACTTAACAAGGAACAGATGGCAAGGGTATGCATCTTCATTTAATTAAATAGGTTCTTGGTATGTGGGGATCATTTACTTCATTAGGGGAATGTCCCAAGCAATTGCCTAGGGCAGCGATCTGTTCTGGCCAATAAGGGCTTGGACTTCATGTTTGTTAATTGGAGGTCCCGAGGGCACATTGGGCAATGCTGTGCATCTCAACTATACTCATCCATCACTTTACACGGTCGCTTGGTGTTACTTACATTTACATCTTCTGAGATCACATTAAAGAACAGCTGGATGTAGCCAGACCTGATCCTCTGCAATTGAATCCAGCCATCATTCTGAAAAAAACAAAAAAAAAAAAAACCATTGATGCAGCTATCGATATGTTTACAAAGACAATGTTTAGCTGGCTTAGACTGGGTAAAGGAAAAAAATTTATCTGGAATGAGTGAGTAATGAGTTAAGTTTTTTGAAGGCCTCATGTTAATTTTGAGTTTTCAAAAATTCCTTTTCAATCATTTCCCACAAGGTTAGCAATTGAAATTGTTAGCTCACTTCCTTAGACTCCATCCAAGTACCCCTAGGACCTATTAACCTGTCTATCTACTGGTCTCACTGGGACATTGAAAGTCAACATGGAATACCAAGGAGTATTATAGGTATAGTGTAATGCCATTGAAGTAAGACTACTACTGTTCCCTTGACATTCTTAAATTGCTGTCTCCAGGGCTTGTACTTTCCATTATCTTCCACCCCTCCTTATCGATCTACAGCCTGGGGTATACAACAGTCCAAATTTCAGAGATCACAACTTTTACAATTTTGCTATCAGTGGGTTGTAGGTTTATTTGTCCCACCTACACAAAAGTAAGTTATGCTTTCCTCCTGTCAATGTCAGACAGATCTATGTCTTTGTGGTTTTCTTAGAAAGCGAGTTATTACAACGGGAAAAATAAATTCATATTGATACATTGATATTTATTGATTATAGTAGTGAGTGAGCATTCAATCATTTACTATCCTCCATTATCTTTTTCTTATAATATTATTTTCATCTTAAAAAAATCTCTGTAATTGCGAATATGCACTAGAATCACCAATGCATCAGGCAAATTCAATGCCCGGAGCCATCTACATACTACAGCATTTCAAAGACAACTAATGATATGTTCATATGCATTATGCATGCATCATAAGTAATTCATATTCAATTATCATACCACATCCAAAATATTTAGGACTGCCAAAAATGCCAGAGACAACCTCCCAGCTATAACTTTATGAAGAGGTTTAGGGCAATAGGCTTGTGACACACACTTAGTGGTAATATGTAAAAACAGAGCAACCTGCAACACACCAGAAAGAAATTACAGAACTACATTCCCCTGGTTGTCCTAATAAACCATAATAAAAAATGGGATCTCTGAAGTTTACTTCCTTTGTATTTGACGTGAGAAAAAATTGTCCCTACAGATAGAAGAAACCAGTTATAGAGATGTTGCTTGTGGTCAGGCTAAAAGGGTGCTTTACAACAATGAACACAGGATGCAACCGAGGCTCAATAATCTACAATGCTCATGCATTATCCTCAGAGCTCCTCAGGCTCTCCAGAGATTGTGATGAATGTATGGCATGGTCTCTAGTCTCCTGGTGATTTATCACACTGTTCATGTGGTAAGCTGACAGTCATGACAATTATACATTCACCTACACCTTGGGCTAAGGAGTTGAGATCTTATGCAGCCATACGTTCTGGTAGCTGTCCTGTTACAGTGGCTATCATCATTCTGTTGACATTATTTTCTAAGTGCTGGAACTGACACTGGGTTACATTCAAAGATTCACTAATGTGGCCAAATTACTTAATCTCATCTTGGGAAGTGCATAGTCACATCAAAATATTTGCAAAAGTTTTACAAACGTTTGAACCAAGCAGATAATCCACATCCAAACCTGCATTGACATTCTGAAAAAAAAATGAAATGGGCTCACCACTGGCTTGTTGCTGTAACTCTTGAGCTCCTCTACAGAGAATGAAATTGAGCCTAAGAAGTCTTTCTTGAAGAAAGGATCTCTGTCCCAGACAACCTGAAAATAATCCAATTACAAAAGTCAAAGCAAGTGAGATAAAAGTTATATTCTCATGTTTTATGAAAAGCAAATAAAAATTGCATGTGACAGTAATATCTTACAATTTCTAAGATTTCCTGAGGTCTGGGCATTTGGAGGGTGACCCATTCATCCCAAACAGGATTGAGCGTTTTCTTCTTAATGCTTGTGGTGAATTTTCTCTCGCTGGCTATCCGTACTTCAACATAAGGATCGCTGAAGCCTATAGTAACAGGGTAAAAATACCATGATGACAATAAAGATGACAAGATTAATAATATTCGCAACTATAAATCGCAGAGTTCATATCTAAAGGAACTGCAATCACTCACCATTGCTGTCCATTGGCACAAGGTCTTTTGCTTGTTTGATGTTCAATTCCAAGATACCATATCCTTCAAAGAAATGATTTCATATGACAAATGAGATGACATATGGCAAATTCACTTACCGGTATATGAAGTTGATTATGCCCATTATTATCACACTAGATCTACCCTTGATTTGGGGCAGGACTATAATGGGGAATAATTAACCCCCCCCCCCTCTACGTGCATGGGCATCTGGCCCCGTGTTGCATGCTGACCATTTGAAATAGCATTTGAGTAATAATTGTAATATAAGTAAAGATTGGTAGTAGAGGAATTGAAGTTACAAATGCACTGCCATATGTATTGGTGTCAGGTACAGTCAAGTGTACTGACACCTGATGTTTTTGGCGGGAAGGCAGACGGTGGCGCCAGTCCTAAACGTGAGCAATAGCGGAACTACGATGGAGATGCATGCGCCCCTGGTGGGGAAAAACAGTAGAGGCAGAAAACGTAAATAAGGGAGCTGTTTCACTGTTATTTGCTGTTATCAGAAGGACAGGATAGATCCATAAGGATAGGTGGACAGTTTGGGTGAGTGGCATTGCTCTGGGAGGAGTTTTTCGCTGTTGCAGGTGTGAGCATGTCACCCATGATTTTTGCATCTTATACCCGGCAGGGATATGAACTTGGTATTTCATAGTTTGTTTTGATCAGTAAAACAAAAATAACCTCTAATTTCAAAATATTTGCAATAAAGATAATTTCTGGAGGCTTTTTTATGAGTCATCTCATGATATAATACAAAAGCTGCAAAATTATCAGCAAGGACCACCAATATTTTAAGGTGGAAATTAAAAACTTACCCAATGAGAGAAGATCGCCAACTCCTTTGTCCTTGAAAACGCTGAATTTGTTCTTCTGAAAGAATGGCGACTTTGTCGTGACTAAACACACTTTCATAATAGACAAAATCTTAACTTGATAATTCAATTATCATTTTAGGAATTTTCATATAGACAATGACAGTGATTTGAAACACTGCCAGGCTCTGTGTGCAACTGATTAAATGCTTAAATTACTTCAGCATAAACCTAACATCTTATCATAATTAGTAATTACATCTGTACAAATCAGCTACAAGAACAATACTTTTTGCATGTACAGTTTTAGATTTTAAGTGATACCTCCGGATAGTAATAAATAGGGAGTGGTGAAAAGCACTGACAGGTTATAAATGATACTGAACAACATCGAGTATAAAAATTATATACAGCTCTCCAGTCTCCAGTGTGTAACTATTTTACAGTATGGTGTGATGGTTAAATATGCTGACAACATGTATCTACATAAATACAGTTACGTATAGTATAGTATATAACTGGGGTGGATGTTGTAGAAAGACAATTAATAGATTAACATCCACATGCTTTGTGTGTCATGCTTGGAATACATGCACTTACAGATTGACAAAGGTGAAACACTATTAATGATGCTTAGTAAATATTTGGTAGACCTACTACATGAGGCGGGACATGATCACAAGTAAACATGGACTACACTTCTTATAGTTTGTACCTTTCCCCACTGTAACCCGGTATGCACTAACAACTACAGAAAACGAAGAAAACGCAGAGGGCATTAATAGTAGTAAACTCATCATTTCTATTTGTCAAAAATTGATTCAGAAGAAAACTAAATCTAAAAGATGTTATACACGATTATTATACCAAAACCACAACTTGAAATAAATAGAGTTTCAAAACCTTAATAAACTTACAAAATGATCTACCAAACGGGTCACAATTAAATAAAGTGTACAAGTAATGCACTTTACTTTATTTTTGTTACTTTTCAACTTGAAGCAATTACACCAATAATGTTACATATGCTGATTGCAACTCATTAATAATAATAAATGTGTTATTATAATGAGTAGAAAATGGTATTTGTTGGGACTTGTCCCAGCATGTTAATATAATCCAGATATCAAATAACAAATCAGTTAACTAGCTGTGGCTGAGAATAACAGAGAGATGTGTGATGATTTTAAAAAGAATTTTTTATAATCTGCTCAGGGCAACTTTGCCAAATTGCTTTGTGAAGAGAATCAAATTGAACATTGTTTCTTTTTAAAGTGAATGAACATTGCACTTTCCTTTAAAGGAAATTATATATTTGATTTCAACAGTTTTTCGGGTTAAGGTGTTCTTACAACCTCTTAAATTTCTTTCAGAATATCGCCATACGTCTCTCGCCATTCTCGAATGAGTAACATGCATTGAGTAAACAAAAGAGAAGCGTCTACATTCATACTCACAGTGGCAAGATCGCTTTTCTGCAGACAAAGCATTGGGAAAGAGTTACTTGACCACTCGATCAACCGTTCAATATTGGAATTAAAACATTACACACAAACATACAACATGACAAAAGACTAAGACTACAAAACAAACAAGAGAAATCAGAACAAGATGACCCAATTTTTTTCATTAAAATATATCTCAATTACATTAAATCCATGATGACCAACACTGATATATTACTATTTTTTTAACCATCTGAATCTTCCCATGAGGTGGTCATTTCTAATTCTTTGCCAAATTCTCGTATGAAAATTGAAAGGTTGTAATTTGAAAAATATCCCATGTACTATAAATTTGAAATCCATCAACTGTTCAAAAGGTCCAAAAGAGCAAATTTGCCCTTCCCAAAAATCTAAAGAGTTAAAAGGGTTATTAAAAAACCAGAACACAGCTGTCAAGTTCAACCTAGTACTAAACCTTAAAAAATTAAACATGCATTTTACCTTATTTGTGGAATTGTAAGTCTCATGCAACTTGTTGAACTGAATGTACAAGAAACTAATATGAACTAAAAGTTTATCAATTCACTTGAATGACTTGATATATGGCTTAAGAATTCCAAGTCTGGTGGAAGCTACTACAAGTCTGTACCTTAAGGAAATATGAAGACATGCAAATTAAATACGGAACTCAAAGGAACGAATCTTTTGGCATTCATACTAAAAGAAAGAACACTTTGAGGTCAAAGGTCAGGGTAACATGAATGTTTATAAACATGAGACTTACAGCGGAATTGATGAAGTTCTTCTGTCTGCTTGCTTGGTATTCTTGATAGGAGATGTTGGTCACAGTGATATTGTCCTCTGAAAATAATAAGGAGATCTTTTTTGCAGATGACAGTTCCTCATTAATATTTAAAGATGACAAGGCAGTCAGAAATGACATCATCCTCAAACTAATGTCATATCTGTCACCAACATCCTCATAACATACATCACCATGATCCTGGATATCCTGTAACGGAAAAAGGAAATGATACTGGGTAGATATTGGGCAACTTCAAAATAACTTGGCTTACCTGATTTAGCAACAGATGCCACAGGTCTAAATACAGCAGAAACAGTGATGGTGCCAAGCTTCATATTATCCACTTGTCCAACTCTTTGAAGATTGTAACCGAGGGTTAAACTTCTCTTGATAACACAATGTTCATCCTGCAATAAAAACATACAAACTAATATAGATACAAATGTATGAAAATGGATATCACTCTAATATTGATGACCTGAATTGGAAGAAACATATTTTTGGTCTATTTCATATCAATTCCAATCATTGTAAAATTAACCAGAACCATAAAGTGACCATCCCCCGCAATGGCTGCCATATCTCATGTTTACATTTCTAGAAATGCACCAAGATACGCACCATAGAAAGGATGTTGCAAATAACATTACGAAAATGGAAAGACTCAAATGCAGAAAAATGTAGAAGATAGCCATTGTAGTTTCATTACAGAGATGTAAGAAACAACGCATTGATTTCATAGAAGCCATTACTGTAATGAGATAACTTGATAAACTTACGAGACTAAGAAGAATGTAAGCAGATCCCAGAAAGTCATCGTCAGTAGCGTTGTGACCATCCCAGTCATAAACAAGAAAGGAGAGCATTGTCTGTGGAGAAATAGATACATATGAAATATTAAAAGTGTCCGTTACATTCTGACAAAGAGGACAAATTCATTGCTACAATTCAAATTAATTCATAAATTGCAAGGTGACATTTGGAAGTGATATATATACCTTGGTGAAATCTCGAACAATAAATTCTGTGCTGACCTCCCAACTCGGATTGCGAGTTCTGCAGATGTAATGTGTGGTTTTAATCTGCAATAAAAGAGGTTTTCCAGTACATCTCAAAAAAGATAGTTCAATGACAACTTACTGGGAGTTAATTACATCAATAAATGAAATCCATCAAGGCATCTCTTGATGTCAAATAAATTCCCAATACATATGTTTACTGCAACTTAAGAGACTTTTCAAAGGGATGTTAAGAAAAAGTTCAAGGATTTACCTTCTTGCCATTACTAAAAATAATGCAATAAGGGTCCGAAAATCCATTTCTGTCCAACGCAAGAAGATTTTGAGCACTGTGGACACTGACGTACATTACACCAGCAACTGAAACAAAGGAAAATATTTTTGAGTTTGACTTCATTAAATAATTCAATCATCTCTATAAGTATAGTCCTCATGTCTACATAGAACTGCCAAGTCTTAATGAGTTGAATTCTCCATATTTGAAAGTGTTATATGATTGTTTCCCTTTGAGTGTCTCAGATACTCAGATTATAAACACTGATGAAGATAAATAACTTTTTTGGTTTCTCTTTTCTCTCCCACTTCCTGTGTTTCTATTTACGATTCCAATATCTTGTGGTCTGGAGCATTTAGCAAACTGAGTACTCTTATCAGGAAGGAATCAGGATGTTTCTACCAAGTGGCTAAGCTGGGCTGACTTGGTGTGGTTAAAGGTTGGTAGGTAGACAAGAATCCGCGGATTCAAAACCGACCTAGCGCAATGAAATTGAAGGTGCCATTGCTTAAACCACTGAGCAACTGATATTGGAAGATAGGAGAAATAGTTGATTGGAAGATGCTAGACTATTAGTATAGAAGCAATGCAGTTTGAACAGATTTCTAAAAAAAAGGATCTTTGATTTCTCAACACGTTACTCATCCATACCCACAGGCCAATACCTGTACCAAATTTCATAACTGTAAGTGAAATATTAAGGTCACAATGGTCAGTTCAAGAATGAAGAAAGATGGCTGCCAAAATGGCTGCCATCTTGGATTTCTCAACATGTTCCCGTCTGATACCCACAGTAGGGTGTTTCAGCTGCCCCCAATATTTTCTGATCCTGCTTGACCTTGGTCTGGTATTGCAGTTTATATAGTAAAAGTCACATGTAAAATTTTGGCCCATTCTATAAATACTTACCTTTACCAGAATTCACTTGAAGTTTATAATGTAATTCCCCATTGGCGAACTTGCAAATCCTGAAGATATTGCAAAAATCAATGAAGGAAGAGATATTTTTTCCTCAATCCATAGTTTCTGAGTAAGTTTTGGGAGGGCAATTCAAATCTGGAATCAGCTATTTTGTAGCAGGTCTTCCTAATGAGCTGGGCAGTGTTGAATTACCTGTACCAAATTTCATAACTCTTAAGTGAAATATTGAGGTCACAATGGCCAGTTCAAGAAATGAAGAAAGATGGCTGCCAAAATGGCGGCCATCTTCTCAACATGTCCCTGATCGATACCCACAGGCCCATACCGGTAACAAATTTTATAACTCTAAGCGAAATATTGAGGTCACTATGAGCAGTTCAATAAATGAAAAAAGATAGCTGCCAACATGGCCACCACAAAATGGCAGCCATCTTGGATTTCTCGACATGTTCCCAATCCATACCCAGAGTCCCATACCTGTACCAAATTTCATAACTGTAGGTGAGATATTAAGGTCACAATGGGCAGTTCAAGAACGAAGAAAGATGGCTGCCAAAATGGCCGCAACAAATGGCAGCCATCTTGGATTTCTCGACATGTTCCAAATCCATACCCAGAGTACTATACCTGTACCAAATTTCATAACTGTAGGTGAAATATTATTGTCACAATGGCCAGTTCAAGAATGAAGAAGGATGGCTGCCAAAATGGCCACCAAAAAATGGCCGCCATCTTGGATTTATCGACATGTTCCCAATCCATACCCAGAGTACTATACCTGTACCAAATTTCATAACTGTAGATGAAATATAAAGGTCACAATGGGCAGTTCAAGAATGAAGAAAGATTGCTGCAAAAATGGCCGCTGCAAAAATGGCCGCTGCCAAAATGGCCGCTGCAAAAATGGCCGCTGCAAAAATGGCCGCTGCAAAAATGGCCGCCACAAAATGGCAGCCATCTCGGATTTCTTGACATGTTCCCAATCCATGCCAAGAGTACCATACCTGTACCAAATTTCATAACTGTAAGCGAAATATTATGGTCACAATGGGCAATTCAAGAATGAAGAAAGATGGCTGCAAAATGACCACCACAAAATGGCCGCCATCTTGGATTTCTCGACATGTTCCCAATCCATACCCAGAGTGCCATACTCGTGCCAAATTTCATAACGATAAGTGAAATATTATGGTCACAATGGGCAGTTTAAGAATAAAGAAAGATGGCTTCCAAAATGGCCACCACAAAATGGCCGCCATCTTGGATTTATCGACATGTTCCCAATCCATACCCAGAGTCCCATACTTGTACCAAATTTTATAACTGTAAGTGAAATATTATGGTCACAATGGGCAGTTCAAGAATGAAGAAAGACGGCTGCCAAAATGGCCACCACAAAATGGCCGCCATCTTGGATATCTCAACATGTTCCCAATCCATCACCAGAGTCCCATACTTGTACCAAATTTCATAACTGTAAGTGAAATATTATTGTCACAATGGCCAGTTCAAGAATGAAGAAGGATGGCTGCCAAAATGACCACCACAAAATGGCCGCCATCTTGGATTCCCGACATGTTCCCAATCCATACCCACAGTACCATACCTGTACCAAATTTCATAACTGTAGGTGAAATATTAATGTCACAATGGGCAGTTCAAGAATGAAGAAAGATGGCTGCCAAAATGACCACCACAAAATGGGCGCCATCTTGGATTTCTCGACATGTTCCCAATCCATACCCAGAGTACCATACCTGTACCAAATTTCATAACTGTAAGTGAAATATCAAGGTCACAATGGGCAGTTCAAGAATGAAGAAAGATGGCTGCCAAAATGGCCACCACAAAATGGCCGCCACCTTGGATTTCTCGACATGTTCCCAATCCATACCCAGAGGCCCATACCTGTACCAAATTTTATAATAACTATAAGTGAAAATTAAGGTCACAATGGGCAGTTCGAGAATGAAGAAAGATGGCTGCCAAAATGGCCGCCACAAAACGGCAGCCATCTTGGGTTTCTCGACATGTTCCCAATCCATACCCAGAGTCCCATACCTGTATCAAATTTCATAACTGTAAGTGAAATATTAAGGTCACAATGGGGAAAAACCGTGGTTTACATCTGGTTTGTGGTTACTGGTTTGTGGTTACTGGTTTGTGGTTACTAGTTTGTGGTTACTGTTTATGGTTTCACCTGATCCATTTACAGCTCCTGTATTAACCGGCCTCCGCTGTTAGGCCGGTTAAAAATTGAGGGTAAAAATCCTCATGATGTACTATCTACACTTTCTTTCATTTTCCTTCTCACAAACCAACTCTCAAATTTCTGTAAGTAGGAATATTTATTGAGCACTTCAAGCCTTTTTCCAAAAGCAATGTCATTCTCTTCTGAAAGAAACTGAACCATTTCACGATCACCATTCAAAGGAAAGATTCCAAACTCGCTGAGCATTTGTTTTTACCAGATTGGAAATTGTAGGTTGAGTTGCATTAGCCTCCTTAAATATATGACAAGGTTTGACGGACAGCAGAGCATGAAATCCTTTTTTAGTCTAAAATAAGAATCCATGAGCCACCCAATTGTGACCATTGACCCTGCTAATCTCAGATTGAGCAGCTACAACATTGGGTCATCTAAGCTGGCCTGTAGTCAATGGACTAACCTCATGCATGTTGTCAGAATCATGTTTGACAAATCTGGTCTGACAATACGATATAGCAAGCTTGTGGTTAGGTATTTACCACATTGCAAACTTTCTATTGTGATTCGAATCCTTTTTCAAGGTCATATTGACAGATAGCCAGATTCATGTGGCCTTGAAAGACGAAAATTTAATGATCAGCATGCGTTCAAAACGTAATGATAGAGTCACATTCACATTTTTAGCAGCTGGAATCCAGGTGGGAAATGCAGGATTTCAATTGTTACTGGAAATCAGCATTAGTATTTCATGGATTCTGAGCTGCCTCAAATCTTTCAAAACATGTCTCAGATTGTCTCTGCTATTCAGAATAATATTTCCTAGACAGTTATCAATGCTTGGATTGGCTGAGTGGTTTCCACATGGACAAAGAGCCCTTGTTATCCTTTGGGATCAGTAGCAACTTAGTGAGAATGATGGATTGGATAAAGGAGATTTGCAAACAGACTCAATACACAAATTAGCATTGGATAGGAACCTGGGTTCCTGTCTTTCTAAAAGCTCATGAGGATGTGTTTAGAAGTATTTGTATTAAGTGCTCACAACATGTATTTTGGTGGAGCAGACTGAATTGTCAGTCTTACAGAATAGCTGGCCATTTGTGTAATGAAAGTCTTAATGCACAAGTTCCCACTGCAATTGGCGCAGTTAATTACTCGGGGAATGAAGTCCTTTCTCCCTTCTTGCATGTGTGCTCATCAAAGTACAATGTACCTGACTGGCTTACAGATGGCAGCTGCACAGGGATAGGAAGTCAGACTCACTATACGGAATCACTAAACTTAATGAATCTCAAACATAAGAGGGTAGTGTCTCCTGTGCTCCCTGCTACTGCAATGGAAAAAGTGTTTTTTCATGGAAAACATATATATCCGGCAGGGACCTGGCATACATTTGACCATAATATTATAATCAGCTGCAGGATTGTCTGGTTTTTCCATCTGAGAGAATGCAAGATATGCTGAACCTGACAAAAGGCTTCGATTTAGGTATCTGTGAAAGACACATAATTAGAGAGCTGACAGAGCACTTCTCTTTTAAATTCATATATCGCAGTTTGAGTGTTTTGCTTTAGTTAAATTACATCAAGATATGAGGAGTTCAGAATGGGTCATATAGTATTTCTGTCATTTCTCTCTATTATATTCTGAGATTTCAACAACTTCCTCAGTTTTCCAGGATTTCAAAGATGCTGAAAATGTTTCAGAAGACTTGAACATAACTCTCTCTTGTGCTTCCTACAAAATCTAAAGAATAGACTGAAGATAGTTACTGAATATTGTTTAAAGGAATTTGAATATCAATGAATATATATTTGCAGATCTGAGGACACATTGGACATATTATGTCTAAAACCAAGCAGCCATATATTCTTCAGGTTATATGGTTCATCTAATGACATGTTAGGAAGGAGGAAATTGGTAATCATGGCTTGGTAATAGAATACTAGAGTAAAACCTGAAATCCACATTCTTATCAAATCAATGACAGGAAGGATGCCCTCAATTAGACCTCATCTTATGCATGGAATGGTAATAACACTGCAGTGCAGCATGGTTTGAAGACTAGATGCAATATACATCCTCTGCCAACAACATATTCTGTATGAGACACACGACTCCCAGCAGAAGAAACCCTGTTTACGCAACTTTCCCACAAAACATTTAGCAATTTCAATTTTAAGTTTATAATCAACTCAAATTTGATGTAACACCAGCTAATGACTAATTCACACATTCCAGAAGACCATGTTAGTTGCCAATAAATAATGTTGTGCCAGACAAAAAAAATCTACAACTAATTGCTTGCTTGATCGATTTCCTATACGACAAAAGAATGCAATTATGCCATTAATTGCAAAGCCAGACTGGAAAGATTCTAATCCACAATGTCTCATTTCATAGAAAACATCACAATCGACCATTCCAGGAATGATGAATCTTTTGCAAGCTGACGGACGGAGTGAGAAGAATGGAGCGTCGCACTGCCAAACTAAGAGGCAGCTTCACACCCATCACTACATGTAGCAGTGTGGGTTGAGACAATTGGTTGGGAAACAGCAGGAATAGCTGTTATGTGATAAAGAACAAAAACTAAATGCATAGGACCCATAAGAGCATGGCGTTGGTGATATCTAGCAATATCCAGCACAAAGATGTTTGAATGGATATATAGAGCAACAATGAACATGTTGCTTTCACTTACAGAAGAAAAAAGACCCACTGTACATTTATGCACACGATACTGAAAGTATGTAAACAATTTCCAAACTACACTCAGCCACAACTCAGCCATAATAAAAATGCATCCAGCAGAGAGAGGACACGACCAAATGAAATCATGGGATGTAGGGGGCTACAGGAGGCTGGGCAAAGTCAATCCATGGAGCCTGAGGTTTGCTTAAATGCTCACAGAATTTGCTGATTCTGTAAATGTGGAAAGCTCCAGAAAGCAAAGGGATTACCCAAATACTTCTGCACTGGAATGCAGTGTGTGTGACCAAAATACACTGCCCTCACATATTTATACATTGGAAACATCTAGTGTGAACGCATGCAGAAAAACCAATGCTTGCAATACCATTCATTACTTTCAAAACAATTTCTGCATCCGGTCAATTCTTAGGCGTCTTATGTAGAACTATTTTTCATAAGAAAACCATTCTGTTACAACAAGCCCGACAATTAGAACCAATTTAGATTTGTGGATTTATGGACCAAAAATAAATCAACAACATTCACATGTAGAATTGTATGACAAGCCAAGTCATCAAAGTTAGCCTTGCAAGTAGAAGAACCTATTTCCAGTAATAAGACTCACTGGGGACTTCCATCCTCCTAGTTAATCAAAATGAATGTATGGCATGCCTGCTTCCAATTTATAGTTCTGGGCTATCCAATTCTGCCACCCTACTCCACATGGTGCACTTGGGAGTTAGCTTTTGCTTATTCCATCACCACCATTATGCAGGTCCCTGGAGACAGCTTAAATGTTCCTCCTGTGTAAACATAATGTGCAGGGCAAACATACATCAATTATTGTGCTACTGCAATGACAATCACTTTCCATTGTTGTAAAGTTTTCATCAGAATATGTGGCTTTTTGTTGAATCAACACAAAGGAATTGACAATACATCAATCAAAAAAAACATAACAACTGTCATATTGTGACAATATACAGGGTATTACAGGCGTACCATAATGAGGCACAGGAAATGTTGGGAATTTGTAAACCAATGTTGCCCTAAGAGAAAAGAACGGATAGACAACAAGCTTAGACAACAAGATTAGCTGTCGTGCCTTGTAGGGCAAACAACTAATCAACCTAATAGTAGAAATGAGATATATCCGGTGTCAAATGTGAATTATCATCTCTATGATTCGCATTGATTGCTGTTTGAGTCTCAAAGCCAACATAAGTGCAATGTGTGACCTGTATCACAGCATTAGACCTGTTCAGAATAAGCTTTTGACCAAAATTCATAGCCTACTGCACTGATTCCCATGCTATTAGGTCTGAGAAAGCCAAAAATCACAACCATTTTGATCTGTGACCATGGGAACCTTTGCCTCAAAAGCCCTGAAGTTATGATGTTGATTTCCGTCAAAAACGCCTAAAATTGTAGGAGTGGGGTATTGGTTTTTCTTGTCTAACTCCTCAGGAAATAAAGATACAAGAATCACACTTGCACCATGTGAAAGATAATCAAATTGCCTTTCAAATGATATCAAAAATATAAATTTTAATTATAAATAAGGTACATTTTTGGTGAAGAAAACATACAAATTTGTGTTTCGTAGGTAAAAAAATGAACAATTTAAGTGTTTTTGAACCACCTGAGTGCAGTTATCACATCTAAAATTACAATGTAAGACACTGCAACACTTGTCTGGAACAAAACAGCATTTTATACATCAACAGCAGGAGAGTGAAAATATAGCAACACCATAACACATGCTTAGTATCGACAATACAGGAAGTTTTGATATTTTATACATGTTTTCTACAGTCACTGGCAAGTCCAAGTGTGTGAACATATTATACAAAACAAAGCATGAAGTAAATCTCCAAACACAATGGAATCCAAATTACCAGTGTTTCAACACTTATATCCTAGGCACACTGCATAACATACGTGCCTACAGTTAAGAATTGACAAAAACAACAGATTCAAGGTTATACGTGTAGGAAAACACAGTATATGCAAAGTTGCAGATGATTTTGGCTGAAATTGGAGTCAAAATAATGACTGATTTGGTAACAGATATAACCGTACTTCATGAGGTGAGAGATAACCATACCTGAGGAAATATCTCACCTCCTGAAGTATGGTTATCACTGTTACCAAATCAGTCATATTTGACTTATTATTTTGACTCCACTTTCAGGCAAAATCATATGCAACTTTGCACATACTGTGTTTTTTCAATAACCTTTAATTTGTTGTTTTCCGTCAATTTTTAACTGGCTGACTGCTCCAAGCAATGTCAACATTCAGAACATCCAATGGTATGAAGTGAGACTCTGTCCAACCAGATAGGGGAATAAGTTTCAATGAATGGCAATGTAGATTTGCCTCTTCAAAAAATGTCTTGTTTCTCTGTTCTCATTAATCAGCAGACTATCTTTTCCATCATGAACTGTTCATATAGGCATGTCCACACCACAAACAAATGATAATCTAAATGAAAGAATTATTTTATGAATGTTACTTTTTAAATTGCACAGGTATATATTTTAATTTTGTTGTTAGACCATTCTTTATATATTCTTCATAGTTTTAAATCTCTGTCTTCCTTTTACACAGGGCAATATTGTAAAACAATAATTTTGGATTGAATGTTTTACCATGAATAAATGTGTTTTATAAATAAATCTCTCTGTGAAGTCAGGCATTTTTTAAAACAAAATAATTCCCTGCATTGTAGAATAAATGTGTTTTATAAATAAATCTCTCTGTGAAGTCAGGCCTTTTTTCAAACAAGCAAACCCGTTTTGCCACTCATCGAATTCATATTGGACACTGCTCCCTGATCTGGTTGGTCCAGCGTTTTAGAACTTGATGTTCTATACACTGGACATCAACATGCTTTGTCATTCAGTTGAAAATTGGACAGAAATGTCATTTTCAGGGTGATTTTACACTCAGTCAAGGTAGGAATAGTGTGGCTGAGTGTGGCATCAAAATGGTGGCCAATTTTAACTGTAATGTCCAAAAAATCAGGACCAGCAAAATCAATTGCTTCAGGTTGTTGAAACATGGAATTCGACAACTTCAAAAAATCGAGGCTGACGATCATGATTCTTGAATGCATGTGTGATTATGTTCCCTCTTAATGACAGTTTTTCAAGAAATTGCAGCATAAAAACTAAATGCTAGAAAAAGTTACAGATGTAAACAATTCCTTAATTTCTATGCTTGCAGAATGTAGATGTGTCATGCCTACTATCATCCTGTAGCATTATGTCATTGCTAAATATTGACACAGTTGTGCTTGTATGTGTAGGCTTACTTTAATACTTTTGTGTTGTGGGTAGTGTCTAGTGTGTACTTATTGTGGTTTTGCTGCACGTGGATATATGTCTTTCAATGTAATTGATGCTTTGGATTGTCAATAAGTGTTGTAGGATTGGTAAATATGGACTCTGTTGTACTTGGAGATGTACTTCATGCTTTGTTTTGTATATGTAAGTTATAGTGTTCATGCACTTGGACTTGCTAGTGTTCGATTGATAAAACAAAATAATTCCCTGCATTGTAGATACTAAGCATGTGTTGTAGGGTTGCTATATTTTCATTATCTCGTGCTGTTGATTTACATGATGCTCGTATGATCCCAACAAGTTATTCAGTGTCTTACATTGCCAATTTAAGTGTGAAAACTGCATTCGAGGGGTTCAAAAACACTTAAATTGTTCATTTTTTTGCCTACGAAACACAAATTTGTATGTTTTCTTCTCTGGCATATTCTGAACAGGTCTACACAGCATCCATGACATGAAAACTTGATGAACTTCTTATGGTTTGTTTCTGGAGCCGCACACATGCAGTGAGTTGAATCAGACGGATCATTCTTACACTCTCACAGTTATAATTATTGCATTGAAATAAGTTGGCACTTGCAATGTACTGTTTACATTAAGTGTAGTTCGAGCAAAGTAAATAGCCTATTGACTCTTGGATTATACCAAATTAGGTCTTGGACAGCTGAGCCCATTTTGTTTTGTCTAAAATTGATTTACACTTATGTGCCAAATGATGAAACACAACCATTTTTCATAAAACTAGACTTTTAGATTTGTGAAGCATTCACAGGTGCATATTTCCTTGATGATCTTGAACCCTGCACCCATATTCAGTTCATCACTGATTATCAGCTCTTAAACGGTACACAGCACAGACATTTTGACATTGGCTGTTTCTCACCAATTATTTTGCCTCTAGAAGATGCTCTTTATAGAATGTGCTGCTTGTACCCCCATTGCAGATATCTTGTTCAGAGCCAAATATTTGCTCTCAACTCATGCACCACCTGCTATATGTCACAAGCAACTACAATGAGGCAAGCTGAGATCAATACAAACTTCTGCACGGTATTATTACACCTTTGTGCATCATGCACAGATAATACACAAGCTGCCATTGCTTAATGATGTCAGTTATATTATAGACAAGGCTTAGCTTCCATCCTTTTCTTGAAAAGCAGCCAGGAAACATGAATGCATCCATTTTAAGCATTCAAGGATGTTCCTCTGCATGCCTTTACTCTTGAAAGGCACTGAAAGATACCACATACTGTGAAATCTCTCAAACTCCGCTCATTAACCAACACTCATGGAAGGAAAAACTTACGTTTAAGGGCTGCACAGCAATATCCGTACCTTGATTATACCCCCCCCCCACCATAATCCATAACATCACTTTACACCAGTTTTCCTAAATATGTCTCTTCCATGGCTTTCATGAACAGCGCTGAATATCAATTGTTCTAACATTTGATGATAACTTGGGAAGAAACATTTTGGGAATTATTCTCCACTCTAATGGCTGTTGACATGATGGTTCTGCATTACGGAAATCACATGTCTAAATGGAGCTTTCGCATTCTTGGGGAGATTTTCAGCTACGCTTTGATCAACATGGCGATGATAAATGCTTCAAGGCAGATCCAGCATGGTTCTTGATTGCCATTTTCTGATTTGGCAGATTAGGTTCAGCATTTTCCTAGCCTTTACTAACCTGTTAGCTTTTGCATGGTCAACATCAATTTGTCATTAGACATTTAATCAATGGGGATTTAACGAGATTGATCAGTATAGAAATGGTCTCTGAAAACTGCAATGCGTGCAGAATAAAATAATGGCCAATATTTCAATCTGTTATTCAAGGATATTGTTTGATTAATTGCCTTTTGTAGTTCATAATTATTTGAGATGACTGAAATTTCAGAAATGATGGAAATTGATTGAAAGTTATTATTATGAATTCTTTACAAAACATAATATTCTCTTTCTCCTCAGACCAATTAGATATGGAGTCAATAATGAAAGCTGACACTTTTTAAAGTTCCAAATGGGTCTCACAATGCGTACTACAAAATGGGAAATAAGTCTCTTTTGATCTATCAAACAAATTAGAGTGTTTTGATCTATCTATTTTCCTAATTGACTGTCTGGCTGTCTATCTATCAGTCTATCTATCTATCTGTCGACCTGTCGGTCTAATGTCTATCTATCTATCTTTAGACACAAAATTCGCAACCAATTTAGATTTTTACTGAGGAGACAACATCTCCATATACGTAGGCCTACAATCCTCCTATATATACACATGCACATGCCAGGCCAAGTCATCAAATTCTGCCTAACAAGTACATAAACCTATTTCTAGTTACAAGACTCATTGGGCACTTCCATCCTCCTGGTTAATCAAGCTGAATGTATGGCATGCCTGCTTGCAATATATATAGGGGTACCCAATTCGGCCTCCCTACTCTGCTTTGTATAAGCTTTTGCTTATTTGGACCACTGCCATTATGTAAGTCCCGAAGACATCTTTTTAAAAATGTTCCTGTCATGTAAAAATAATGTGCAGGACAAACATACATCAATTATTGTGCTTTTGCAATGAAAATCACTTTCCACTGCTGAAAAGACATACAGTATAGTGAGGCAATGTGGGAATTTCGTCAACATATAAAGAGCTCTGCAGCTGAGACATTCGAAGACAGGAAAACCTGCTCTCCTCCTTTGATTATAGCAGTCTTGCCATGAAGCACAAACAACTCATCAACCTAACAGCAGCCCCACAGATATATCCGGCATCAGACAAGTATGATTTATCATCTCTATGATTGGCTTTCGTAGCTGTTTGAGTCGCAAAGCAAACAAAAGTGCAATGTGTGACCTGTATGATAGCATGCATCACTTCAAAACATGGTGAACCGCTTATGGTCTTTTTCTGGAGCCGCACACATGCAGTGAATTTAATCGGATGGATTACTCTTAGTCGTACACTCGACAGTTATATCAAATGGTAATATGTTGGCACTTGCGATGTAGTGATTTCCAGAAAGTGCAGTTAGAGCAATGTAAACAGACTATTGACTCTCGTAGCTACACTAAACTAGATTTTTACAGTTATTATATATCATATCAAGCCCATTTTGCCTCAATTCTCTTACACATCTGAACCAAAAAAACAGACAAAAATTTTCAAACTTGTTTAGATAGTTGCAGCATAAAAATGCACGCCTAATTCCACAATGCTTAAAGATGCTCTTAAACTACATTTATCCCTTTTTAATCTGAACACTGCACAGGCATTGTGCCAAGAGGTGGGCGTGGTTCTGTCTGACCTATTTTTTGCCTCTTGCAGATGCTTGTTATAGAATGTGCCGCTTGCGCCTCGTAGCAGAAGCTCTTGTTCTGAGCAAAGGATCTGCTCTCAACTCATGCAGCACCTGCTATATGTCACAAGCAACCACAATGAGGCAGGCTGAGATCAATACAAACTTATGCAAGGTATTATTACACCTTTGTGCATCATGCACAGATAATACACAAGTTGTCATTGCTAAATTATGTCATTCATAAGGCTTAAGCATGGCAGCATCTATCCTATTTCTTGGAAAACAGCCAGGAAACATATTTACATAGAAACAATATATATGGAGAAATATACGAAGCATTCTCCAAAATATAAGATTTTGGTCAAACTGTCAAAAGTCTCCATCAGCTGGCAATGTTCTCCCACAGGTTCGGATTACATTGGGCTTAAACTGTATTACAATAATGCTCCTAATCCTCCCATTTTAAACATGGATTGTAGCTCTTAAATCTCGTAATCTGCAGAGAGCAGTTGGAAGGCCTAGCACACTTGAGTGATCCTCTATCTGCCTTTACTCAAGGAACTGAAAGATATCACATTCAGTGAAATTTCTCAGGCTCATCGCATGCGTGCATTTTAAAACCAACACTCGTGATTTTACCGGTAAAATTAACTTTTAAGGGCTGCAGAGTGCTATCTGTACCTAGACTATCCCTCCCCCACCATCCATAAGATCAGTTTTCCTGAATACCAACTCGAAAAGACCTATCTCTTTTATTTGTTTCTGAACAGAGTTGCTAAATTAATTGATCTAACATGTGATTGAAACTTGGGAAGAGATATTTTGATAATTATTTTCCCATTCGAATGGCTGTCGACATGATGGTTCTGCATTAGCGCAAATCAAACGTCTAAATTGAGCTTTCGCATTCTTGGGGAGAATTTCAGTTTGTGCTTTGATCAATATGGTGATGATAAATGTTTCAAGGAAGATCTGGCATGGTTTCTGATTTGGCAGATAAGTTCTGGATTTCCATGCCTTTCCTAACCTGTTGGCTTTTGCATGGTCAACATCAATTAGTCATTACACATTTAATCAATTGGGATTTAACAAGAGCGATCGGCATAGAAATGGTCTCTGAAAACTGCAATGTGTGCAGAATAAAAGCAAAACATTTCAATCTATTGTCCAATGATGTTGTTTGATTAATTGCCAATTGCAGTTCGTAATTATTTGAGATGATTATATTTCTGGGAATGATAGAATTTGATTGACAGTAAAGATTATGATGAATTTTTCACAAAAAGATTATATTCTCTTTCTGCACAGACTAAAGATGAATGCTAATCATTTTAATACTTCCAAACATGTCTCACAGTAAAACTTCCAAAAAAAAAGACTCTTCAGATTCATCCATCTGTCTATCTATATATCTATCTATCTATAGACACAACATTTCGAACCAATTTAGATTTGGCACCCACATGTAGGCCTACTTATACAATATACACGCACATGACAAACCAAGTCATCTAAGTCAACCTTACAAGCGGAAAACCTATTTCCATAGTAATAAGAGTCATTGGTAACTTCCAACCTCCTGGTTAATCAAGCTGAATGTATGACATGCCTACTTGCATTATATAATTATGGGATACCCAATTCTGCTACTCAACTCTGCTTTGTATCAGCTTTTGCTTATTTTACAAGGAATTTGGGAAATATGCCTATATATAAAGAGCTCTGCAACTGAGACATTTGAAGGAAGGAAAACCTGCTCTTCTCCTTTGATTAGCAGTCTTGCCATGCAGCATAAACAACTCATCAACCTAATGGCAGAAAAAGATATATCTGGTGCCAGACAAGTATGGTTTATCATCTACATGATAGGAATTAATTGCTGATTGAGTATCAAAGCACACAAAAGTGCAATGTGTGACCAGTATAAGAGCATCCATGACATCAAAACATGTTGAACTGCTTACTGTCTGTTTCTAGAGCCGCACACAAGCAGCAAGTAGAATCAGACGGATCACTCTGACAATGCACAGTTATATCAGAGAGTAATATGTTGCGACTTGCAGTTTTGTGATTACAGAAATATAGATTTAGCAAAGTAAATAGCTTATCGATTCTTAGAGCTCCCGAATCAGATTTTGGACAGCAAGGCCTGATTTTGTTTCGTCTCAAATCTATCCACACTTTTGTCCCAATTACGAAACACAATAATTTTTTAACTTGTTGTTTAGACAATTTCAGCGTACAAATGCATATATCTTATTCCACATTCCACAATGTCCTCTAAGATCTATGCACTTAAATTTTATTTATTCCTTTTTAAACTGAACACTGCACAGGCATTGTGCCATGAGGTGGCGTAGTTCTGTCTGACCTATTTTTTGCCTCTCGCAGAAGCAGGTAATAGAATGTGCTGCTTGTACCTCGTAGCAGAAGCTCTTGTTCTGAGCAAAGGATCTGCTCTCAACTCATGCACCACCTGCTATATGTCACAAGCAACCACAATGAGGCAGGCTGAGATCAATACAAACTTATGCAAGGTATTATTACACCTTTGTGCAGCATGCACAAATAATACACAAGCTGCCATTGCTTAATGATGTCATTCATAAGGCTTAGCATGGTAGCGTCCATCCTATTTCTTGGAAAACCGCCAGGAAACATATTTACATAGAAACAATATATATGGAGAAATATACGAAGAATTCTCCAAAATATAAGATTTTGGTCAAACTGTCAAAAGTCTCCATCTACTGGCAGTGTTCTCCCTCAGGTCTGGATTACATTGGGCTTAAACTGTATTACAACAATGCTCCTAATCTTCCCATTTTAAACATGGATTGTAGCCCTTAAATCTCGTAATCTGCAAAGAGCGGTTGGAAGGCCAAGCACGCTTGAGTGTTCCTCTATCTACCTTTACTCAAGGAACTGAAAGATACCACATTCAGCGAAATTTCTCATGCTCATAGGCCCATCGCATACGTGCATTTTAAAACCAACACTCGTGATCTTACCGGTAAAATTAACTTTTGAGGGCTGCACAGTGCTATCTGTACCCAGACTATCCCTCCCCCATCATCCATATGATCAGTTTTCCTGAATACCAACTCTGAAAGACCTCTTTTATTTGTTTCTGATTAGAGTTGCAAAATTAATTTTTCTAACACAACTTGGGAAGAGATATTTTGAGAATTATTACCCCATTCAAATGGCTGTCGACATGATGGTTCTGCATTAATGCAAATCACAGTCTAAATTGAGCTTTCGCATTCTTGAGGAGAATTTTGTTGTACTTTGATCAATATGGTGATGATAAATGTTTCGAGGCAGATCTGGCATGGTTTCTGATTTGGCAGATTAGGTTCTGGATTTCCATGCCTTTTCTGACCTGTTAGCTTTTGCATGGTCAACATCAATTTGTCATTAGACATTTAATCAATAGGGATTTAACAAGAGCGATCGGCATAGAAATGGTCTCTGAAAACTGCAATGTGTGCAGAATAAATGACAAATATTTCAATCGATTATCCAAGGATATTGTTTGATTAATTGCCAATTGTAGTTCATTATTGTTTGAGATGATTAAAATTCTGGAAATGAGAGAAATTGATTGAAAGTTAAGGTTATGAAATTCTTTTCAAAAACACAGACTAATATTTAATTTCTAAGCAGACAAATTAGCTATGGTGTTACAGGTGATTTCATTAGCACGAGATTCTTGTCAATCACACTTGATAGTGAGAAATCAATGCTAAACAAGCACTTAATACGTTTGATATATGAGATGTGTGACGTTCTATTGCTTCTAAACCAATCAGATCAACCAAAAATGCTATGTATTTTGTGGCCAAGAACCTGAGAATCGCGTACTAATGAAATCACCTGTAATAAAGATGACCTTTCTTAAATAAGAAATTAGACTCTTTTGATTATTTATTGTCATAAACCAAGTATATAAATTGCAATGGGATGAAGGACACCACAGATAATTATCCCTTATGCTATTTTTGCTATGCATTGGAGGGATAAAGCAGAGATATGATTTTTATCCTGCAAGTTCTTGTTGGAAATTCTTATATATATGGTAACAGTAACACAAAATCACTGTCACCTCAACACAGATACAGACCACAATAGGTGATGACATGAATTTAAAATCATAGTTAAATGGCATATACACCTGTTAGTTATTCTGACTCATGTGCACTGAAACACATTTAAAAACAATTTAATTTTGATATAGAGTCAGGGACCCCAAGTCCAAAATCTTACAACGTATTTGTTGAAATTAAGTTTTAAATATACAGTTGTCTACACTGAAAAGGCTTCTACTTGCAGTGCGCATGGCATACTTGTGGAGTACACGAGTAGTGCATGCGTCAGCATTTACACAGAATCGTGACGTGGTATGCTATCAAACAAATCACAAGATCCATACAAGACTTTAAATGAAGTAGTACAGCCAGTTGGTAAAATTGGAATCAATATATCTCTCTATTTTGGTAAATGCCTCCAGTACCAAGTCCCACAACGAGTAGGTGAAAGACAAATTAGAAATCAATTCTATCAAATGACATGCAAGTAATTGTCAAATCACTCACCTTCTGACACCGGGGCAGGTTGATCGGCTTGGCTGATCAGTTCCATGTTCACACTCTTGAGGGCGGTGTACTCCAATGTCAGGTTTATCTTTGTTTGACCTGGATTCAGCAGAGTCTTGGACTTTTCATCATCCAGGGTAGTGTCAATGCTGCAAAGGAGTGGAATAATATTGCTTTAAATGTCAGTTAGAAGCATGCAATTGACCTGAGCAGTTTATATTCGCCTTGTTTTACTATCGGAACACTCATGAAATCAAAGCTCTCACTGCTCATGTGTGTTCCTCTGGGTGGCCAGCCAGCAGTGACCATTATTTGTGTCTTCGAATGGTCTCTTATTAACTAATTTGTAAACTTCATATGATTGCATAATACTTCTGTGTAGTACACATCAAAATTAATACAGTCCGAATTTAAGTCAAAGTCTGCATGTTGCAAAATTGAGGTGATCATTATTAATTGCAGTCCTAATTTTAAATAGTTGGTTGTTATAAAAGCAGCCATGGTATGGAATCAAATTCCAATTAGTCATGTTTCAATTTAAAATTTTTTCTTAACAATTACATTTCTCCATTGAATTTTTGTATACCTAATATATATTTCTAATTAGTCTCACATTGAATGAGGTCATTACGAAAAAAAAAAAAAATTTATGGACATTTTCGAAAAAAAAAAAGGATGGTAATGGAAGTATGTGAACACTGCATGGAGGGCCCGCTAGAGGCATTCAAGGCTGTGTGTTATTGATCTACTCATTAGCCTATTTTGTGAAGGTCTTTTCCCTCTTGGTATAAAATTGACAAAATTATTCTTTCCTTTCTGGGATGAAATATCTGTATCTATAATATTATATAGTTTGTGGGCTCAATCTCCCAATTTTTAATAATGATCGATTCTCCACCAGTGTCCTTGACATTCAATTTTTATAAGCAGGCCTTTTTAACATATTTTTAAAAGCTGATTTTTCTAACACACATCAGCTATTGATTATCTAGTGTCATTAAAGCTCACATTTGCCACTTTTTTAGATTTCACGGTTTTTTTGGTCCAACATAAAACATCAATAACAGTATATTAAGTATCTTGACACATTTTTCAGCAATAAATATGTCAATGAGAAGATAATAATCTGATGATGACTATGAAAATTATAATATTTCGCGTAGTGATCTCGGGGATAACATCTTATCTGCCACGGCCCCAACAGCAACCTGTAGCAACCTGTCAAACCAACTTATATTTTACATAGACGATGATTGATCCAGCTTTATGTGCTGTATTTAGTGCACTGTGGCATGCGAATACAGCAATGAGGCAAGGATAACTGAAACTGTTGTCCAACATAGACTCAGGTTATCCCGCTGGAGCAGAAATCGAACCCGAGCCCAGAGAACTTCCAAGTGAGCTAACCCTCCTGCTTTTAATTTTCATGAACAATTACCCCCAAAAGCGACAATGTCCCATATGAGACTGTTCCATATTGGTGGAAGGTGGAATAACCGAAGAGCAACATCCCTGAAATATTTTAAGAAATACCAAAATTTAATAATACTCACACTGGTTTATGTTCAAAAGGGAAGTCAGCCAGCGCCACATCGAATTGAGCAAGGGTATAAGTACTCAAAAGCCTTTTACTTTTGCTTTTGATTAATAACTGCAAAGAAAAACATATCATAGATAACTAATGATACAAGATATGTTTCTTGACATTTCTTTGATGACAAACCGCCTGACCTGGTAACCTTTCATTAATCTCATATATATCTGTTAGACCGGCCAGTAACAACTTCCTCTGTGATGTGGGCAAATAGTGTACACCACATTTTTAGCAGTAGAATTATGATTAACAGTAGATCTATCATTTTATGTGTTGCAGATAATCATTACAAATGGATATTCTCACAACTTTCGCCGTACTCACGTGGTCAGTCTTGAGATCATCTACGAGAAAAGAGCAGGCGTCCTGCCAGGTGCCGATGCCCTGCGTTTCCTGAGTATGTTGTTTCTGTTCGCCCAGACGAAGCGTACAGTAACGAATGTCATCTGTGAACACTGAAAAAAGGAATATTCTGTTTATAAGCATTATCATGACATGGTTAATGAGATTCTAACATTAACTTATAAACTGGGTGAAATTACAGTACTGAATGGTGTAGATTGTTTAGTTTCTTATGGTGTAAATGGTGTAGTTTCTTAAGAGTGATAAATGTATCTTTTATTAGAATTTGATACACGAAACCAAATGATTTTTTTATCCAAGATTGTTACCAAACTTCGGAAAGCACTACAAGTCATTTTTAGTTAATTTTTTTAATGAAGCAGGGTGTAAAACTAACTGACAAACACTTTATATACATTCAATAGAATAGGAAATATGATGACCGATGAAAAGTCATCCTCAGGATTTATTATTGCAAATCATTTGCCAAATGTGAGTGATGATTTTACGATACAACACTTACAAATGAAGAATATTCGAGTAGACTATAATTTATGATTGGTGTAAGAGAAAACCCCACACCTCGTTGATATGATATCACCCTATAAATATATAATATTTATGTTGACCATTCATTCATTCCATATCACCATGTATAACAGAATAATGGTCCATAGACCGTTTAAAATGTTAACAAATGTAACTAAAAAGAAATAACACAAAAGTGTAAACATAAGGCAAATAAAAGAGTGAGCGCCTAATGTTGTAAAGTTGTAAAGTAAGGGCACTTATCAAAAGAGCTCTTATTTCTTTAGATCATGAAAGCATTCTGTCTTGACAATTTGAAGATAGGAAGGAATATTCATTGGCAATAAACTACATAGGGCATAAGCTATAGGTTTTATCATACTTAGAATACCATTGCAAAGAGCTATGCCATACACCAACATAATATGTGTGAAGGACCACCAACCAATTGACAATATTGAACAATCTATTACTGATCTATAATTCTATATTATAATAGAGTGAAAGAACTTAATAATAAGATCTCAGACAGATTTACTGTAGGAATTTGAAAGTGAATATTTCTAGAAACTAAGTTCATAGATTCTTGATAAAGATATCTTTATCTTAATTAAATAATATCTTTGATCAGCAATACCATATATACATACAGACCAATTAAAGACAGTGTAACATATCCATAATGTGCACTAATTTAATGTAAAGTCATATTTTGGTGATCTTACTGTTATTAACAAAGTTCTCATAGATGGAATCATAAAGTCCTGAGCTTTCTGAAAAAATTAGGATGACAAAATAATTCAGAGACAAAAACCAAAGATTTCTAAGATAACAAGATTCCAAAAAACAAATAAGAAGAACAAAAACATCCAAAGTAGAAAAAGAAATAACGAACAAAATGTATAACCATCAAAATAAAAAATATTTGAAATCAATATTATTTACAGTCTTTGGCCATCTTCACAATGTCTATGGTAAATAATTCAAAAAGTACAAAAATGAAAAAATATGATCATGCAATGCAATAACGTCAAAATATTATATACACATTGTACGGAATTGTTACATTAATCAGATTAGTAAGATTATCTCAGATCTTTTAGATTAGTACCATATTGGTAATATTGGATATAATCATGTTGGTATATACTATGGACTTACTTGTGCCTTTGGTATGTTCTGTATGAACTGTGATGGTCAGCACGCCCATTGCTGAAAAGGGAAGAAAGACAATTTACATAATGGCAGAGTTACTGTTTGGTTATTTGACTTTGAAAACTTCTGACTGAGATATCACTTTCAGGAGTTCAGGTTTTACAAATGGTTGGAGACATAATATGACATCATTGGCAAGTGATATGACTCATTCACTGACATGTGTTTGTAACACGGCGAGTAATAGCGGGCGTTAGTGGAACTCTCCTTTTTCCAGCTCTCCTGTGTTGACGAGCAGAATAAAACTATTTCCGGAAACATCAGCCTGGGAATTTACAATGGAGCCGGGGTTTCTAAGTTCCGTAACAAAGTCTAACCAGCCTGACAGTACTGGAATATGGTGGCAATCCATGCTAAACATTCCATTTAAGACTCGGCAATGCAAATCCGTAATGTTTTCAATGGATTAAAAGAGCCCTGGGGCCTGGAATGCCAGCTCCACTGACTCAGCAATGGTACAAAATGGCAGCTTGTTCCCTGAAATAGTTTTATTCTCCTCGTCAACACAGGAGAGCTGGAAAAAGGAGAGTTCCACTATCACGGCCTATGGCTATACATAGGATTTGACCACTTACAGAATATGCGTCATCAATGCATTTGCACATGGAATGTATGGGGATATAGCATCAGCCATATTACTCACTTTTGGAAGTCACTCATAATTATTTAGTGGTATAAGGAATTTCAACAGGTTTCATCTTGTCGGAGACACACTGTAACGTCTAAAAAAAAAAATGTTGAGATCTACTTCTTCTCGCGACATGGTTATTACATATGTTTATGTGTGCGTCCTCCTTTACTTATCAGAGCGCCACAAAGATGCTGTTGAAGATGCATGTGTATGTTATTCAAATAAATTCAGTAGCAAGTACACTAAAGACCGACTGGGGAAAGGCCTTGTCTCTGTTGAATTGAAACAAGAAAGGTCCCTTTAGGTTTGCAGGCACAGGCCCATAATGGGTCACGGTGTGTCCTTGAACGCCAACAGGAGTGGCAGGTGACCTTCTGGGGGGCATTAGCAGCATATAAATCACCCATGGGTCATTGGGGATATTTGGAAGCAACATACCAAGAAGGCATCACTGTATAACATTAACTTCCAAGTAAATTGAAGGGAATTCAAGGTCATTTGAGCCAAAAGCCACTTGCTGAGGCACTCTGGCGGCCATTTGCAATTGGATTCGGTCAATCTGCAGCAACCCTGTGAGACTTCCGTTGTAAACATGCAGAGGCCCACAAAAAGGCCTGAATAGAATCATAGGGTGATAAATCTACACAAGAGAGCAATTCAGTGACCACTAAAAACACAAATCAATAAGACAGAATTGGCCCAGTGAAAATCAAAAGCCTGGCAAACACTGTTATTGAGTTCTGTGGTTAAAGCAAATTCCCCAAGTTTGCCCTGGCATTATAGATTAGTTTCTATACTGTCTACATAACCAATTATTTGTATGCAAGTAGAATTCATTTGGCAATATCAACATCTTATCTGTTTGGCTCAGCAGAATAATAATTCAGCTTCTTTATGAAAGTCACATTTATTCAAATTGACCAATGGCCATGCATGTGACAAGACCATGGTATAGTTGTGGGAAAGGGACAAAAATACAACAGCGTCCAACGAATAATGTTCTTTTCATTCCAAACAATGTTCGATTAGGATGACATTTGGCACTTTCTCATGCGGCTGCAACACCGGCAGAGAAAAGAAAATGGCAGAAGAAGGCATGGCGGAGAAAACTTGAGAAGAAAAATTCAACTGCTCTTCAAGGAGACAAAGCACGTGATCCAAGTGAAGGAAAACTGCCTAAACAGCAGCTTTAAAGGTCATTTCAGAAATTGACTTTACATGAAAAGATCAATGCAGGATTGCATAAGTCATAATCCCTGCGGAGAACTCAAGTTTGTATATTATATTGAACGTACACCTGAACATTAAAGCTCACTAACCAGCTGTTGGGATACTTAGAATCAATCCCACATTTTGCCAGTTAATTGGACCATGTAGTGGAATTAAGATTTAATCTGTTATGCTGCGTCACAGGTGCAGATCATTTAAAATCATTTAAACTGGAAATGCAGAGCTTAATAACAAATACGCCTCGGGCGGTTCCATTCAATGGAAAAATATCCGGATATCGGCATACAATTTGAACCATTTGGCATTGATAATACATGTGCAAAACACTTTTTCTACGCTGAAAATTTACCCGCCTTCTGCAACTTGCGAATTGCTGCATTTCATCGCCTTTTTGTGAAGATACACATTTTAAATGATTGCCGTATTTAGATTATGTGAGACGTTCAATAGTTGTTTTTCTTTGAAGTTGCAAATTTGGAATTGATGATGACAGACAGTAATGGAGAGTAATGTATTGCATGGCTTAGCCAGGCCATCCATTATACAATAGAGCTCATTCATGGCGCAGTTGCGGAACACTTGGGAACCAAATTGAGTTGAAAGTTTCTGAATGATCGCGCCATTGCCCTGCATAGACGTTACAGACAAGCATCCACAGGAGATTGTCATTTAATTTTGTTTGCAAACTAATTTGCAAGTCTGAAGACCTTGGGGAACCATAGCTTTGATGGATATTAAAGACCCATCCCTGATATAAACACCATTAATTGGCATCCCTGTGCAAAGGCTGCATCAAGAGCATCAAGCAGATCTCTGGGCAGGGCTTAAAGATGGCTCGGGGCTCACTGGCTGAGTATTGGTTGCTCTCTGCATCTCTTTTAAAAGCTTCAGGAAATGCATGTGCATTTTGTAAAGCCATAAGTTTGTGAACTCACAAACAAACATGGGATTTACACCAAATAAAACAGGTGCTTTGAAACCACATCTTTTTATAGCTCGGTTTTTAAAGGCCTACCACAAGGCTCACCTCGTTCACCTACATCTGTTGTGCACCTGAACGATAGAAAAGAGGCTTCCCATTGACCACCTGTAGCTTTCACGTAATTCTATAGTAACTGGTCAATCAAAAAGCAATTTTAAAAATCAATCGCATTGTCCAACATTGAATGGATCTCATCGAGCTTTATCAATTTCAATACATGGCACTTGCCACTTCGACACATATTATTTTGTAGCTGTGCCACATGTCGAGTGAACCTGCTTAACTTCACATCAGTAGGTTTGAGGATTACATAAAACCATAAGTATTTCCACACACAATTTCAGATGAAAATGTAACCTATTTGCCATAATCATGAAATTATCATTTACTTTTTTGCTTGGAAAGTTTTTTTTTTATCTAGAGCTTATGTTGGTAAAATTTTCATTGACAAATTTAGTCAAATGATTCACTCACTGACTAGTTATTTTGATTAAATTTAATCCTATTTCAAGGTGTCTTTGGAAGCTTCCATAAATACTCAAATAGATAAGAATAAAATGTAAAATGATAAGAAATTAAGAATCCTACCTTTGGCTTTCGACCGACTCTTGGCGGGTGCATAAGTTGGACCGCTGGATTCTAATCGAATGTCTACTTTGCCCGGGTCCACCAGCGCTTGTGTTAATCCATCCATGACTAGCGAGTGGATCCAAGATTTTAAAACCGGAATCTCCATCATTTGAACGGCTCGGAGAACTCGGATTGCAAACCAGACTTCTGGTCTGAAGGAAAAAGGAAAGGCATGATAACTCAATTGAAGCCAATTAAGATAAGAAACACAAAATCTCCTTGAAGCAAATGACATTTCTCTGAAAATTTAACAATTCTCACGACGGATATTAGACTTAAGATGAAACGTCATAACTCAGAATAAAAGTAAATTTAGATCATACAATTAAAGAAAGTAGGCAAAAGAGTAGTAATGAACATTTTTTGTAATATTACGTTGCCTGACTAACTATAAAATCAACAGTACTGTAAGAAGTCACAATCAATAACATTTAAATATAAGAACATTGCATATTGACTGCTGTTTATCAAAAGCAGAGTTCTAAATCCAGAAAATTTAGTAATTTATGGTCGCTTCTAAATGAAGAAACCACCAAGATCTTCAACTCAGCAGGCTCCATACGGCCACGCAGTATCCGCCATTTGAATTTTTATCAACAATTTGATAAAGTATACTAATACCTTGGAAAATTATATAATATAGTGTAGCTATTGAATGATCTGAGAAAGAAGAACTGATCACTGACTACCTGGAGCGAAAAACCACCAGAAAAGACTTCCAAGCTTTAGTAACAATCTACATTTACAAATTCCTGAATCATAAAGTAGTGCAAGATGAACACAGGAGTTTTGGACAGGAGTTAGATTAAACGAGGATTAAACATAACCACTTAGGATGCAGCTAATACCAAAATTGAGATGCCTAAAGCGATTAAAGCTGATCCTCTGATGGATATTCATGGGAGTTCCTCTGTGTAAATCGCTCTGACAATATGGAAGCAACATGTCTTGGTATACATGGGGCTCATTACTTAATATCATGGATACAATCTTTGATTAGATTTCATTTAGCACTGACCATAGAGCTGAATCATATTATGAGCATAATGGGCAGTTAATAATTGTTTGAAACACTATAAGGGTGATTTATTCTTCTTGCTTGACATGACAACAATTTTTCCCTGAATCTTTCACCTGAGGTATACCCGCACAACACAGAGTTATATGTGGGAAAAATATGTCAGTGTCACATGCATGTTAAACATTTCTCCTTTTTTTATTCATTCATAAATTACTCTAATCATTATAGACAGGACCCTGGTGTAATCATTTTCTGCAATACATAGCAAAGAAACACTGCATTTACTCTTCAGCGGTCTTTGCCTGCATGGGTTGGAACCCCGGGTGGGGAACCCAAAATTTTCAGTGTACCTTCATGAGCAATATCCCAGCTGGATGTCGTTCGGATGAGACGTTAAATTGGCGGCCCCTTGTATCAGTGTCTGTGCTGGGCAAGTAAAAGATCCCTCACGTGGGGTAAACGTTAGTGATGCAGACCGGACCGCCTTAGACCGGTCCGGTCCGCAGTCCAGCCATGGACCGCCAAAATACCGGACCACTTTCAAAAAACCGGTCCAGTGCTGGACCGGACCGGTAAAGTGCCGGTCCGGACCGGTCCAGTGATTTTTCATGTCATGAAAAGCATCGCATGAATTTTGTCAAATCTAACAAGAACCCGCGGGTTGCATAATGCAGGTGGAATTTTCTACTGTAGGGTTGCGTTTGACACAATATTTTCAAAACTTGGATTTTCATATGCATATGAGTTCTGAAACTTCAGGCCTTGGTAACAACTGTTTCTGGTCTTACTTTTCAGCTGTCAGAAGGGCATCATTTTGTTAATATCAATAAATGAGAAAATCCTGTCTCTTAATACCCTATACACATCTCATAATGCTCATACACGCCATTGCAGATGTTCTCCATCAGTGAAAATCTGAAAATGACATTCAAATGGCAAGATCAAGGTGCTCCGTCCAATCCACAAACTCATCTACGAAAACAATCTGTAACCAGATATGGAGCAAGGAACACGTTTGTAAGCAAAAACAGGTATATAGAATGTCTGAAGTACATCTCAAATGTATTTTTTCTATTTATTACACATTAGGTAAACAGGAAAAAAGAAATCTTACTTTTTCTGGACCATCATAAAAACACTTTTGTAATTTTGGCTATAAATGAGAACATCTGTCTCTCAATACCCTATTTATAATCCAAAATGCTCCTAAACACCACTGTAGATGTTCTCCATATGTGAAAATGTGACTTTCCAATAAGAAAATGCTATTTAGCTGGCAAGATCATGGAGTCCCAATCCACAAAACCCATTTTTCTACAGAAACAATCTGTCAACAGGCCTAGAGCAATAACCACTGGATTTTTTAAAGCGAAAATTAGTATATAATTATATAGATTGCCTGATATATATTCCACATACGTTTTTCTTGATTCTTAGATTTGGGGATTAGAAAAAATTATATATAACTTTTTTGATTGGCAGAAATGCATCATTTTACCCCATATTGTCACAAATATGATTTTCTTTATAAAAATAACCCATACATAATCCAAAATGCTTCTGCGCACAAAACTAGGGGTTCTCCACTAACGGAAAATCTGATTTTCGAACACAAAAATTCACTATTTGATAGCAATATCGGGGTGCATGTTCTAATACACAAAACCCATTATATGGTAAGTGACTGGTATAATGCAGTTGTGCATGCGCACCTGCATTAAAAATGAAATTTATGTCATATAGCTTGTTTTAACCCTCATTTTATCATAATTTTTTTAATGCCGGTGGACCGCTTCTGGACCGGTCCAGTAACAAAATCGGACCACCTCACCCTGGACCAGACCAGGACCCGACCACTTTTGTAAATACCGGACCACCCTCCAAAAGGTGGTCCGGTCTGCATCATTAGTAAATTTGTAACATGTTGAGGACTCCTGCTCTCTCTCTCATCTCATCAATCAACCCTCGCGAGCGCCCAGAATTGGGCTTAGAGGGCTGCACTTACCATATCTATCTATCTATTTATCTATCTTAGAAGAAAAACTTCCATACTATGCAGGAGGAAGCCTGTCATGGGACAAAATCTGATTGATTTGGCCGAAACATAATGTTAATGATATCCTTTCACATGGCCAAGATTTACTGAGATTTCCTAAGTCTCTCTTGTGTGAAATTCTTAGGCTAACCAAGCACAATTAGCCAGTCAAGTAAAGAAAACCTATGCAACGTGGTCCTTTTGAGACTGATGGTTTTGCACTGTGAGCTCAGATCAAACAAATGGAAGTCCTACAAGAGACAAGACCAAGACAGACAGGAGGTAATTTGCATCAGTTGGATGAGTTATGGCTTGAAGGCTCTCTTCTCTGCATTTTGCTGTTATCTTTACTCAATAATCTTGGGTGATAACGGAGGACCACAAGGAGGGGCATTACCATTTCATTTATGCAGCTGCTCTTGGTTGAAAAGATATTTCTCACAATGATTCCCTTCAAAGGAGATTTCAAAAGTCCATCTTTCAAGCTGTTGATAAGCCATTCCATTGTCTGATAGATGAAAGAGAATATTCGACAAAATGCCGCTTAATTGGCTGAACAAGCGGCGGAGTAAAAGGCTGAATATGAATTATAGTTAATAAGGCAATTTGTGAAATCAAGTAAACACGTTGGACCAGTGGAATCCACTAACTCAAAATGAAGATAGATTAAAAATAGAATGTAGGCAAACAAGTTGCATTACAGATATTTCTGAAAGATGAAGTCACTTAGCAATCATAACTCACAGAACTGTAAAAAGTCAGAATCTGTACAGTCAAACAGAAGAACAAATTAAATAGCCACACATTTGTTTACCCTTAATGAATGGGGAAAAAAGAATGAATGAAGAAAGATGATAAGCCAATAAATAATTTAGTTTCACTTCGTTTACCTTCCCTCCCCTATCATTTATTTGCAACTCAGCCAGGAAAAAATGCCTAAAAACTTCCGAGCCTGAAGGCAACTAACTTGAAGCAATTCTTGAATCTGCAAGATAAACACCAGTTTTTGAAGGGAGTTAGATTAAATGAAGATTAAACATAACCACTTAGGATGCAGCTAATAACAAAATTTAGAAGCCTAGAGGGATTAAACTGATCCTCTGATGGTTACATTCTTCTAGACTCTGAGGGACTGATTAAATTTGGTGTAGCGAGATAACAAAATATTCAAAGAAGATATTTATTCAAATTCTTCAGTACTTAATGCCATGAAAATGGAAGCAACATGTATTGGAATACATGGAGCTCATTATCTAGTATCATGGGTACTATCCATTATCAGATTTCAATTAGCACGGACCGGAGAGCAGTATCATGGCTGAGCTAGGGTTGCAAAATTCCCAGGAATTTTCGTTAGGGAAATTTTCCATGGAAATTTTCGGAAATTTATGGGAATTTACAGGAATATTCGGAAACATTGGAAATATTCAGAAATTTATCCGATTACTTGGGAAATTTCTGGGAATATAACTGGATTGGATAACAAGTCAGCTTGTTGAAGCTGTGTGTTTTCACTGAAATGTATGCAGCAAATTATGGATGTTATTTGCAACTCATTTTGAGATGCAAAATAATTGTCTAACTGTAAGGACAAACAAGAATTGCACTTTTGAACTAAAGGACACACACTAAGCAAGATGTTGAACAAATTTACAACATTTTCACAATTAAGGTCTGTGTCCTTCATCATCTTGCCAATATGTATTGCTTGGTGTATTATCAAGTGATAAATTCATATTTGTGCAACAACAAACTTGACTCTGAGACTTCAAAAAATTGTCAAGAAAATCCAAATTGAGACCAGTTGCTTTCTGCTGATGTGATTGGGATTAAGAAGATGAAATTTGCAATCGCCGATATTGCCTCCTTACCAGTTTGGCAAAGGAAGTTTTATACGCACTAGATACCTAAATTTAGTGCAATTTTGATTAAATTTGCAGCAGAGGTCAAAAGCGTAGAAGTGCTAGACTATAGACTATATCTCCATGCGCTGTATAGTATAGTGACAAAGTCAAACACTTCTGGGTCTGTGCTTTAGACTTCTGATGGAAGAGTGTTCATCAAACATCCTTTAATTGGAGATTAAACCAGGTTCGGAAATTTCAAGGTTTTCCTCTTGCTCTTGCAGAATAAACAAGAACCCAGGGGTTCAAAATTGAGGTGGTGTAGTGACTAATTTCGCATACCATGAATCCAGTAGATCATTCATCCTGCACTGCTACTACTCCTATAGATTTATAGATATATCGATTTAGTTGCATATAGATAAGACATCCAGCATTATGTATATATATAGATATACAGATAGATAGCTAATAGATAGATAGATATACACGAGTGCTGCCCTTTAAGAGCAGTAGTTGCTCACAGTGATTGATCGATGAGATGGCAGATAGAACACGAGTTCTCTACATGTTGCACATTTATCCCATTTTAAAATTATCAAAAGGGACACCAATTTAACATCCCATTTGAATGAAACACATTTGGGATTTTGATCTTGAAATTCCACTGAAAATATTCTAAATTGACTTACTCACTAATATGCTGCTCTATACATATGTCAATCTTCCTACCACTGCCAGCTAACTTGTGGACTGCCAAATTGACCAAATGGTTAAGAGCTCTTGTCTGGCTACCACTGGCGCTGAGGAAGTGGGTTCAAATCTCACCCCGGGAACTCACTTCAGTCCGAGCCCATGGGACATTAAACGGAGGCGGGTTGTATCCAGTATTCTATGCTGGGGCAACTCAAAGACCCTGGGCATCCCTGAATTAATAGGGTATGCGCGAGACTCACAGTCTTCTAAACACTCATCATCACACGGCGGTCACCAAAACTTGAGAATGCCGAAGGCGTGGGAACCTTTGGTAATGTTCCCTTAATCTCAGCCCATGGGCACTGCTCTGCGGCTGCCCTGAGCTGTATCTTGTGGAAGGCTCACCAGAAATTTCTTGAACCCCACGCGGAACATGACCAGTAATGGTTACGATTAAAGTTAAAATTACAAAATTACAACTGCATCAATAAATCTATAAATCCAGAATTCAAAAATAGCTCTGACAGCTGAAATGAAGTGAAATCTCATGTCGGATAGGCATGAATATTTTAGAAAGATGGATAGATGATTGGGGCTATATGTCCAGTATTTATGCATTTTGTAAGCTAATAAGGAGGACATAGCAATGAGGCGAAGGATGATTGAAACTGCTGTCCTAGTTGATCCGGTGAGAGCGTCAATCAGACCCTGGAGTCCAAGGACCAGTGAACCAGGCTGCGATTGACAACCACAGTGTGCTACAACTGAGCTAACCCTACCGTCCTACCCTACCCCCATCTCCCAGACATTTTTGATTATGTCACAAATGGTTTGAAGTACCAAATTGCAACCTCTTACTCTGCTTACCAAACCCTTTTGATAAAACTGCGTAATATAACTAATCTGAGTAATCTCAGGGCCCGTCCTACCCGTTCGCCAATTCGCCAATGACGAATTATTGGCTGTAGTGGCGAAAAAAATATGTATCTGGCGAAAATTTTGGCGAAAAGATAGTGCTAAAACGTCCGAGTGAAAGTTCAGACTTTCACATGCTTCTGAAAGCTTACCCAAGGCTGGCAGCTCACCAAAATGACTGTCCTGATCGCCCTGTAGTTGGCCTGCATCTTGATTGTTAGTAAACCATTAATAAAGCCTAAGAAAATCATATTTATTCAGTATCCATCCATGAACAAGTTCAAGTTGTTGAAAATAACGAAAATGGCGGATTTTGGCCAGTAATGCAAGCCTCATGGCATCACTGCCACCAGCGCCCCTAGTGTATGCAGCACACACCAGCTCAATTACAGAGAAGATACCAGCTGATAGATGAAATCAATCAATAAGGCCATTTTAGTCAGTAAATTGTCTGTTGGCACATCCCATTCCAATTAAAAGTGGGAGAGTGAAATTTTACCAGCATGATTTAGTTCTAACTTCATAAAATATTCTGATTTTTTTTTTTAGATTCTTGGTTAAGAAACTGGTTGATATTCTAATTTTTACTTCTTCCTAGTTAACATAGATTTCAGCTGAATTTCTTAAAAAATAAAGACACTGGGACATTCATTTTGTTCACATTTAGTTTGGTAAAATAATAAATAATGATGAATAATTTTGTCTAAACTTACTACAGTGAATTAATTGCCATTCTATACGGCTATACACATCAAATTTTTTGACCGTTGTCAGATGAATGAGAGTGATGTGTACATTAATGTCTTCTTTTCTGTGTTTTTTAAATTTTATTTTTTGCTGTGGGTTAATGGACTGACTATTCATGGCATACAATTCATGGTTTTTTCTAGGGTAATAGCTTCATGCAGTGTTCAAACTGTGTGCTCACTAATTTGTGTGAAATGATCTAAAGTCATCACCAATGCCCAGGGTTGGAAAAAACCCGGGTAAAATTAATTTTGCCCAGCCCGGTGGGTATAACCTGGGTTTAACCCGGGTTTAATGGATTTAACCCGGGTAAAAGTGGGTTTTATTGGGTAAAATCGATTTATCAGTTTCAACAGCCTTATTCAAGATCATGATTTTACCAAAGTTACTGACAAGGTAATTTCCAAGTATTGGCAATTGGATTTAGCTAGTTCCTGCATGGGTTGGTATGGCAAGTGCAGTCCTCCAGGCAATTTCTTGGCACAAACTAGGGCTATACCAGCAGTCAGCATGTTCAGCTAAGTGTTCCGATTTATTTGTGAAGTTGCCTACCAAACTAACTGAAGCAACCAAACTCAGATCCTTAAATAGAGCAGGTAGAAAATCAAAACCACTCCTCAACAACCTTGATCGCAATACAGATTTGATCAGTAGGAAGATCTGATCATGCTGATCTCACCTCTAGTTCTATTCGTTACTCCTGACCAATTCACCAAGGAGAGAACATCTCACTTTATTCTTAAATTTTGTAACATGCTTATGAAATGCATGCTGCAAATATGTACATTAGTACCAGTTCAGGTTTTAACATGGTTGATCTCTCTAATTCCGACATTTTAAATTACTTTTGAGAGGCAAATTACTAGTTTTACCCAGGTTTAACCCATTTCTGGGTAAAAGTCAATTTTGCCCAGCCCGGGTTTAATACGGGTTTAACCCGGGTTAAACCCGGGGGGTGGGTTTTATTTGCCAACCCTGCCAATGCCGCGGCTACTGGCTATAAAGACGAAAATTTGGCTAAAGTTTTTTGGATTTGGCTAAAAGTTTGGCTAAAACCTTGGTTGAGCTAGGACTGGCCCTGTAATCTATCTATTTGATCTATATAATCGATCCTTCAAATTAATGCAATCAGATCTATCTAATACACCCTTTTAAAAAGTCCCTTATCTATCTATCTATCTATCTATCTATCTATTTACCCATCCATATATATATCTGACAAAAATAGTTGGAGATTTATAAAACTATTGAAATCTCATCTCTTGTGACCGAGTATTATGTTGACATCAATTTCCAGGTCAGAAAACTGACCAATACACATCCTAATGTCACCATGACATAGTTCCAGGTCAGCTCATTTGCATACACAAAACACAATACACATAATTTTCAAAATGGTGGACAGCTCATTTGCATACACTAAACACAATACACATTATTTTCAAAATGGTGGACTGTAAGACCAAAAAAAAAACTCCAAACAAAAAACTGATGAAAGGAGTACTTAGAATTATTTTAGGTTAATACAAGTAAGCTGCAATATTAGCCCTGTACCTCTAGTTTCGGGCAATTAAACAATTAGTAGATAATTTGAAACATGCAAAGAGTAATTTCAGATTTTCTTCTCCAATTTCAAATTTCCCGCCTAAATCGTACAGTCTTACTCTCTCTTACCCACTCTCTTACCCCCCCCCCTTCTCACCAACTACATAAATGGCGGTGTGTAAACACCTCCATTAAAAATTTCATAATTCTCATACTGCAATCAGAATATTCATTTAGATATGAAATAATAAACTATAAGACTCTTTGAGAGAGATACGGCTGCTAAATTTTGCTGCATCAAAAAGAAGTCTTCCAGTATTATGAGCAGCATCTTAATTTCGGAAATTTAATTTCCAATAATTTTACACAGGTCTCTACTTCGAAAAAATATTTCTATTGGAAAACTGGGCCTGAAACATGTGATGACCTGTTTATATAAATGGTTGACTTTTCCTTAGCACTGTCCCTCAATGAACAGGCTTGCACAAATAACATCTTGTTCAACAAGGTTTCCTTTGGTAAATACAGAATAATTAAGATTTTTTCAAAGCAAAAAAAATCCCTCAGAGATTTTGAAATTACCAACTCGAGAACAAATGGCAACGGACTTGACCCTCATTGCCAGACCAAAATATGCAACCTTGATATCCAGGAAGACCTAAAGACCAAATACTGCCATACTGGCTATCAAAAGATAATGGCAGACCTCCAAATGACAACTATTAACAGGACCAATGACAAATATATAAATATTTAAGCAGTTTATTTGAAAATTCCCAATATTCCCGAAAGAATAAATTCCCGGAAATTTTCCGTGGAATATTTCCAATATTTCCGGAAATTTTCCCGGCCTTGCATCCTTAGGCTGAGCATAACCTGCAGTTTATTATTGTTCAAAACACTAGGACACAGGTCTGCACTGTCCCACTATTGGTAATAACCTCAAAAAGGGGCTGACCAGATGATGCTTGAGGGGGATATGGGTTTTATCTATAAGACAGTTTTGGATGTCTGCTTGACTTGACAACAATTCTTTGTTTTTCACATCTTTCAAAATTGATACCCTCATATATAAATATGGCAACAAAGCTTCCTGCAGTGCCACATACATGTTGAACACTTTTTCTTTTCTTCCTTTTTTGCGATGAATGATTGTAATAGTTACTCTGCTCCAGTGCAATTGTTTATCCGAAATGCTACATTGTAAAAAAAAACACTGCTTTTGCTCTTAGAAGACCTTTTCTGCAATGCAGGAAGAGGCCTAGCTGTCACGGAAAAAATCTGAGAGATTTGGTTCAGCTTCAGCGTATTGTTAATGATATCATTCCATGTGACCAAGACTAACAGAGACTTCTGAATGGCTGACCAGCTGATCTTGCTAAATCATCAAATATGTCTATCATGTGGGAAATTTAAGGCTAACCAAGCACAATTAGTCAGCCAAGTAGAGAATAACCCGAGCGACGCAGTCTTGTGGATACTGATGCTGTTGCATTGTGAGCTACTCATTGGCCAGATCAAACAAATGGAAGCCTTAGAACAGACAATACAAAGACAGAAAGGAGGTTATTTGTATCAGTTGGGTGAGTTATGGCTTGAAGGCTTTGTTCTATGCATTTTATTGTTATCTTTCCATGGCGATAATGGAAGACCACAAGGGGACGTTACCATTCCATTTATGCAGCTGGTCTTGGCCAAAAAAACATTTCTCTCAATAATTCCCTTTCAAAGGAGATTTCAAATGTCCATCTTTCAAGCTGTTGATAAGCCATCCTATTGTCTCATAGATCAAAGAGAATCTTCCAGGAAATGCCGCTTAATTAGCTAAACAAAGAGCAGAGTAAAGGAGCTGATTTGATTTGCAGTTTAATATGGCAATTTGTGAAATCAAGTAAGCACGTCAGACAAGTGGAACCTGCTGTCTTTAAATGAACATAGTTTTTAAAGAATAGGATGTAGACAAACAAGTTGCAGTAAAGACATTTTTGAAAGATGAAGTCAGTTACCAATCTCAATTCACAGTACTGTAATAAGTCACAATCAGTACCATTATACAAAAGAACACATATTTAACAACTAAGTATTGGGGAGAAAATTTATGAACAAAGATTATAGACCTGATAAAGAATTTTGTTTCACATTGTTTATCTCACTACACCCTCCAGTGTCATAAGTGACAAGGCTGACTTGGCCTAGCAATGGAAACCAGTAATTGATTATAGACTGACTGATGTTAGTCCAAAGATTTGTTGTAAATCTCAATAATATAAAGTAGGGGTGCAAATCATGAAATGTTTATATTACAATTATACTAAATCTCTTAATTTATCTCTGAGAACAGTGAGAAAGAACTGTGATTGGCAATTGGTCCACGAAAAATATGCAAGATAGACACAGCAGTTTTTGAAGGGAGTCAGATTAAATGAGGATTAAACATAACCACTTAGGATGCAGCTAATACCAAAATTGAGATGCCTTTGGGGATTAAAACTCATCCTGTGATGGTTACATTCTTCCAGTCTCTGGGGGACTTAATTGATTAAACTTGGTGTCGACAACAAAATATTCAAGGAAAACATTCATTGGAGTTCTTCTGTGTCTATTTCTCTGACAATGTGGGAGCAACATGTCTTGAAATACATGTAGGTCATTATCCAGTATCATGGGTACTAATTATCAGATTTCAATTAGCACAGACCTGAGAGCAGTATCGAGGCTGAGCATAATTGGTGTTTAGTAATTGTTGAAAACACTAAACACTGTCTGCACTCTCCCACAATTGGTGCTCAGCTCTATTAAGGGTCAAACAGATTATACTTGGGGGCTGTGGAGGGGGAATATGGGTTAACCCTAAAGATGATTTCTTCTTCCTGCTTGACATCACAACAACTTTTTCATCCATCTTTCAGTTGAGGTACCCACAAAGTTATACATGAGACAAAATGTTTCAGTGTACCATACATATTCAACATTTTTTTTACAATTTTTTCAATGGTTGTAATCGTGACAGGGCCCCAGTGTAATCATTACCTGCAATAAAGAGTAAAGCAATTCACTTTTACTCTTAGCAGACCTTCCTGCAATGCAGGAGGAAGCCTGTTATGGACAAAATCTGAGAGATCCGTTTCGGCTTCAGCGAAATGTTAAAGATTTCTTAATTGCTGATAGCCAGATCCTGCTAGATCGAAAAATATATTTTATTGTGCGAAATTCTAAGGCTTACAACGCACAACTATTCAGCCAAGTAAAGAATAACCCGAGCGATGCAGTCTTGTGGATACTGATGCTATTGCATTGTGAGCTACTCATTGGCCAGATCAAACAAATGGAAGCCCTATAAGAGACAAGACAAAGACAGAAAGGAGGTTATTTGTATCAGTTGGGTGAGTTATGGCTTGAAGGCTTTGTTCTATGCATTTTATTGTTATATTTGTCCTATAATCTTGGGTGATAATGAAGGAGCACAAGGAGGCTTTGTCATTCCACTAAAGCAGCTGCTCTTGGCTGAAAAGATATTTCTCACAATGATTCCCTTTCAAAGGAGATTTCAAAAGTCCATCTTTCAAGCTGTTGATAAGCCATTCCATTTTCTCATAGATCAAAGAGAATCTTCAAGAAAATGTCGCTTAATCAGCTTAACAAGCAGCGGAATAAAAGGCTGAATATGAATTATACTTTAATAAGGCAATTTGTGAAATCAATTGAACATGTTGGACCAGTGGAACCCGCTAACTCAAAATGAAGTTAGATTATAATTAAGGCAATCAAGTTGCATTGGAGATATTTTAGAAAGATATTTCATTTTGTTTATCTTCCCTACCCCTGTCATTTATTGCAAATGAGCCAGGAAAAATGCCGGGAAAAACTTCCGAGCCTGCTAGCAACTAACTCGAAACAATTCTTGAATCTGCAAGATAAACACAGCAGTTTTTGAAGGGAGTCAGATTAAATGAGGATTAAACATAACCATTTAGGATGCAGCTAATAATAAAATTGAGATGCCTAAAGGGATTATACCGATTCTCTGATGATTAAATTCTTCTAGTCCCTAAGGGACTTAATTGATTAAACTTGGTATCGACAACGAAATATTCAAGGAAAATACTCATGGGAGTTCTTCTGTGTCAAGTAGTCTGACAGTGTGGAAGCAACATGTCTTCGCATACATGGAGCTCATTATCCAGTATCATGGGTACTATCCATTATCAGATTTCAATTAGGCCAGACCGGAGAGCAGTATCATGGCTGAGCATAATGTGTGTTTAGTAATTGTTTATATCACTAAACACTATCTGCACTGTCCCACAGTTGGTGCTAAGCTCAATTAAGGGTCAAACAGATGATCCTTTGGGCAGGGGAGGGAGAATACAGGTTAACCCTACAGATGATTTCTTCTCCCCTTTGACATCACAACAACTTTTTCATGCATCTTTCAGTCGAGGTACCAACGTAGTTATATAAGAGATACTCTTTCATGTGGTTGAGATTTACAAAGATTTCTTATATGCTTATGGCCAGATCCTGCTTGATCATCAAATACTTTTTATTGTGTGAAATTCTAAGGCTTACAATGCACAATTAGTCAGCCAAGTAAAGAAAACATGAGTAAAATAGTCCTGGGGAAACTGATGCTTTTGCATTGTAAGCTACTCATTGGCCAGATCAAACAAATGGAAGGCCCAAAAGAGACAAGACAAAGACAGAAAGGAGGTAATTTGCATCGGTTGGGTGAGTTAAGGCTTGAAGGCTTTGTTCTCAGATTTTTACTATATTTTATTATCTTTCCACTATAATCTTGGGCGATAATGGAGGACCACAAGGGGGCGTTGTCGTTCCATTTATGCAGCTGCTCTGGGCTGAAAAGATATTTCTCACAATGATTCCCTTTCAAAGGAGATTTCAAAAGTCCATCTTTCAAGCTGTTGATAAGCCATTCCATTTTCTCATAGATCAAAGAGAATCTTCAAGAAAATGTCGCTTAATCAGCTTAACAAGCAGCGGAATAAAAGGCTGAATATGAATTATAGTTTAATATGGCAATTTGTGAAATCAAGTAAACCCGTTGGACCAGTGGAACCCGCTAACCCAAAATGAAGTTAGATTAAAACTGGAATATGGGCAATCAAGTTGCATTTGAGATATTTTTGAAAGATGAAGTCAGTTAGCAATCATAACTCGCAGAACTGTAACAAGTCAGAATCAGTACCATCAAACAGAAGAACAAATCCTTGATAACCAAATAACTTCTAAATGAATAGGGAAAAAATTAGTGAACAAAGATTATAGACCTGATAAAGAATTTTTGTTTCACTTTGTTTATCTTCCCCTCCCCTGACATAAGCAACAAAGCTGAATGGAAGCCAGTCAAGCCCAATTTATTCCCAATTATAGACTGACTAATGTTAGTCGAGTGATAGGTTGTAAATCTCAAAAACATAAAGTAGGGATGTACAGTCCTGTTCACTATATTACAACTATAGCCTACTAACAGCTTTTATCTGAGAACAGCGTGAAAGAACTGTGATTGGCAATCGGTCAATGAAAAATACCAGAAAACTACCTAACCTGCTAGCAACTAACATGAAACAATTCTTGAATTTGATAAACCCAGCAGTTTTGGAAGGGAGTTAGATTAAACGAGGATAAAACATAACCACTTAGGATGCAGCTAATACCAAAATTGCCGAAAGGGATTAAAACTGATCCTCTGATGGTTACATTCTTTCAGTCTCTGGGGGACTTAATTGATTAAACTTGGTGTCGACAACGAAATACTCAGGGAAAATATTCAAGGGAGTTCTTCTGTGTCTATTGCTCTGGCAATGTGGAAGCAACATGTCTTGCCATACATGGAGCTCATTATCCAGTATCATGGGTACTAATTATCAGATTTCAATTAGCACAGACCTGAGAGCAGTATCACGGCTGTGCATAATGCGTTTTTAGTAATTGTTGAAAACACTAAACACTGTCTGCACTCTCCCACAATTGGTGCTCAGCTCTATTAAGGGTCAAACAGATTTTGTGTCTCTTATCTTGTGGAGGGGGAATATGGGTTTACCCTAAGGATGATTCCTTCTTCCCGCTTGACATCACAACAACTTTTTCATCCATCTTTCAGTTGAGTTACCCTCAAAGTTATACATGAGACAAAATGTTTCAGTGTACTATAATTATTATATATTCAACATTTTTAATAATTCTTATAATGGTTGTAATCGTGACAGGGCCCCAGTGTAATCATTACCTGCAATAACAGGTAAAGCAATTCACTTTTCACTTTTACTTTTGGCGGACCTTCCTGCAATGCAGGAGGAAGCCAAAATCTAAGAGATCCGGTTCGGCTTCAGCGAAACGTTGATGATATTTTTTAATGTGGTTGAGATTAACAAAGATTTCTTAATTGCTGATAGCCAGATCCTGCTAGATCACAAAATATATCTTATTGTGTGAAATTCTAAGGCTAACCAAGCACAATTAGTCAAGTAAAGAATAACCCGAGCGATGTAGTCTTGTGGATACTGATGCTGTTGCATTGTGAGCTACTCATTGGCCAGATCAAACAAATGGAAGCCCTACAAGAGACAAGACAATGACAGGAAGGAGGTAATTTGCATCAGTTGGATGAGTTATGGCTTGAAGGCTTTGTTCTATGCATTTTACTGGTATCTTTCCACTATAATCTTGGGTGATAATGGAGGACCACAAGGGGGCGTTGTCATTCCATTTATGCAGCTGCTCTTGGTTGAAAGGATATTTCTCACAATCCCTTTCAAAGGAGATTTCAAAAGTCCATCTTTCAAGCTGTTGATAAGCCATCCCATTGTCTCATAGATCAAAGAGAATCTTTAAGAAAACGCCGCTGAATTAGCTTAACAAGCAGCCAAGCAAAGAAGCTGAGTATGAATTATAGTTTAATAGGCAATTTGTGAAATCAAGTAAACACATTGGACCGGTCTAACGACTAAGCAGCTAAGAGCAATTTTTGTTAACATATTAAACTTTCAAAAGAGGTAATGACCATTATGTCCTATGTGAGGAACGTGACAAGAATGTTGAAATTAAAAAGATACTCACTTTTCTAAAAAAGACATGCTAACTGTAGAAATATGAGGAAAGGCTGCATCCATGTTGAGGTTGATGAGGAACTGCATTTTGCCACTAATGTTGAGCTTCTCCACTGCTATATCCATGTTCATGCCCATCCTGTAAAACAGAAAAAAAGCTGTTTAAACTTCATGATATATAAAGAAACAGCCGACATACATGGTCGTCTCTGAGAACATTAAAGCAAACGGGACCATTAGCAATCTTGCACTAATTTCTTTAATTACGTTTATTGGATGACATTGTGATCATATAAGTAACCTTAAGACAATAGATAACAAATGTGAGTTGTCTTGGAAAAGACAATTTCGTGGAATTATTAGGATGAGCACGCACGAAAGAAGCTTGCACAAAGACAATCAGGATGTAATACCGGTGTGATTTAGGGCTCTTTACAAGTTTTCTGCTCTAATTGTGCAATGAATCACACTTCATGTTTGGGGAAGGAGCACACAGGACTCTCAAGATTCCATTATGTGATAAAAAAAGAAAAAAAGATGAAGAGGAAGAAAAACAATGGGAGCTATTGCTTATGAACGAGGCTAAATCAGGCAAAAACAACCTTGACATTCTTTTCATCAGGCAACAGTCTACTACTACTAGCCTATATCCCTAAGCAGTTTTCAATGACATCAGGCTATGTTCTGTCAAACATTTAAGGCTATATTCAATGTCATGATGGGTGATATAACATATATTATCAGTCAGCTTCATGCAATTTCACAAAGCAGCCACTTCAATTTCTTTGGCAAACTTTCTTTTTCACCAGGCAACATTCTGTTTCATTTGGGCAACATGCTATTTCATCAAGCAACTTTCTCTTTCATCATTTATCCTGATTTTTACTTAGGCATCTGTCTATTTCATCAGGCTACTTCCTTTTTTATCAGGCAATTGTCTTTCACATCAGGTAAGTTTCCATTTCACCAGGCAACATTCTTTTCATCGGGCAATTTTATTTTTCCATCAGTTACCTTTATTTTACATCAGAAAACATTCTATTTCATCAGGTGACTTTCCCTTTCATTGGGAAACTTTCTTGCTTATGAGGAAATTTTCTTTTTCATCAGGAAACTTTCTTTTTCATCAGGCAACATTCTAATTTCATTTAGCAACTTTCTTTTTCTACCAGTCCCCTTTAGTTTCCATCAGACAACATTATATTCCCATCTGGTAACTTTCCTTTTCATTGGGCAACTTTCGTGTCTATCAGGAAACTTTCTTTTTCATCAGGCAACATTCTATTTCAATCAGGCAACATTCTATTTCATCAGGCAACTTTCCTGTTTCATAAGGAAACTGTCTTTTTCATCAGGTATTTTTTCTTTTTCCATCAACCTTATTCCACCAACCAAATTCTGTTTCATCAAGCCACGATGTTCGACTGATGACTTGTCCTGTAAATTGCAAAATTTTGTGATTTTGGCGTCACAGCATGGTCCTTTACTCGGCCTGTTTTCTTCAGCGGCCCCCTCCTATATTTGGATACCCCTCCCAGGCCTCCCCCTTCCTGGCTTTGGATTTTGGAAGAAGTTAATACCCATGTCCGGCTCATTAGCTTTGCTTTACACTGGCAACCTGGGAAGAGCTAGGCTTAAATTTATAAGCTCATAAGGTGAATGGAGGCTAATGGATCGGACTCATTACTGACCAGTGTGACCATTTTACATACATGTGACTGCATATGTCGGTACTGCATGATCGTGCGAAATTACAGGAACTGGCACCTGAGAGCAAATGAATGGGTTTGGAAACTTTGAATGCTATACGCTAAATGACTACACGTTTTTACTGGTTAACAATTTAGAGTCAGTATCATTTAGAACAAGTTTTAATGTGTTGATCATATGAAGAACAGCTTCAAAGTACAACCTGTACAGCGTAAGGTAAATCATTCATAAACCATTTGGAAAATCGATAATTTTTACAATTGAAAAACTGTATCAAATGAAATCCCTAATCCCATAAATAAGGTAATTTTATTCATTGAATTGCCATGTTTGTATAAAACTCACTTCATTTGTGAGATGTCAATTTTAAAACTATTAACTATTCAAGTCCATCAGAAACACAGCATTATTTAAAATCAGTTATCACCAAATGCACTAATCTATATAGGCCATGACTCCATGACATGAAGTCAAAACTAAAATAAATACATAGCCTTCTATTGATGGTGATTACTACTTCAAAGCACAATCATTACTGCCAAATTGGGAAATGTCCAATTGCCAAAATAGCCAAATAAAAGCTCATTTTCAGCTTTAGGAAAGGTGGATCTTTTGACAGGTGTGCCTTAAGGAACTGCATTGTCTGCACTTCATTCACCTGTATGTGATAAAAGCAATGTGGAGTAGGCAGTGATAGACATAACATGAAAATGTGGGCACCAATCCGGCAGTTGAATAGTTATCTTATCAGCAGACTGAGATTGCTACTTCTCATAATCACTGTGCACTAACGAGGGGGGTACCCTCACCATCAGGGTGGCCATGACACCTCTCACTTCGTGATTTCAAAGTGAAATTACAAAAAATGTAGGTGGTATGAGGTCTTCAAATTGTTAAGATAGGTTAAATGGCTTGTGGAATGAATCAGTGCCAAGCGCCAGACTCAAACATGCAAGATGAAGTAAGATATTTAAGAAATTTGAATTCACTCGAGGTGAGGGTACCGCAAAAAACGGAAAATGGAAGGGCGAGGGTACCAGCATTTTGGCGAGGGTACCAACCTAAATGGCGAGGGTACCAACCTGAAATGGCGAGGGTACCAACCCGGAAGTGGCGAGGGTACTGCAAGATTTGGGCGAGGGTCACTTCCGGTTGGCGAGGGTAACCACCAAAGTAAATGGCGAGGGTAAAGTAAGATGTACTGCCCTTGCAATCCCAGTAGATAGTCTAGTAGAAATGACAATTAATCAGCTGAATTGACAAGAAAATGTGCTGATACATGATGGTTCCTCTGAAGTTAGCAATTGGGAATTCCCATCAAGAACATAATTTAATTGCAATTCCTTATCAATAGAGGAAAATCTTCAAATTAATTGACTACCATTGAGGTAACCCTAACCCATAACTCCCAAATAATGGTCATACTCTGTACTGTCCCAAAGTGGAAATCTGCAAATTCTAGATTTTACCAAATGCACCTGTCTATAAAAACAGGTTAGTGAAATAAATTTACACACACGGTTAATATAGGCCTTCATAACAAGTTTGGAAGTAAGGCTTTTATCTTTGCAATTCTGTGTCAGATCATTTTAAAACTATATGACGAGCCAGATCCTGTTGTTGTGACTCTGTGCATCAGATCCTGTAAAAACCATGTATTGTATGAATCTGTTTCTTTGTAGTATACTTACTTGTGGCTCATTATATATATATCTCTGTCTGCAGGCATATGACTGCTTGTCCAGCTAGCCTATTAAATAAATAAGTTGCAGATTTATGAGCAAATTTATTTGAAATTATTTTTTTTATTGTCTCAAACTATAAAGTTTTTTTTTTAATAGGAAAGACTTCATAAAGAACTTAAAATCATGTGGCAAAGATCTATCTGAACTTAACCTTTTTTAGAATTGCACTTCAACAGTGATCAAACACGATTGATTAAACACAATAACTTGAATATATAGCAATCACAGCCAATCAGCCATTGAGTTCTGAAGACATAGAATTTCTGATACACATTACTTACTGATACTTAGGCCTATATTGCAGACAGCTGTCTGTATGAAAAAAAGGAAGTAATGGCAGCCAAAAGTGCGCTTGAAAGAAAACCCTAAATTGATATGCTATTTTTTAAAGGAATTATTTCAATTAATTGTATTTAGACTGTTCCTACATATATAGTCCTTGATTGATGATGCAGGCCTATTTTCAGTGCCACTGTTGAAGAGCAACTAAAAGAAAATCGTTTCTAGCAGTAGTAGCAAACTATATTTGAGGCTCATATTTCATATCTGATTGTGGTATCCTAGTCGAAAATGATCAGCTAAGTCACACAACTTAGTCGAAAATGGTCAGCTAAGTTGAAGTCACAAAATTTGGCTAAGTTGAATAAGTTAGTCAGGTTTGGTTCAAGTTAGTCACAAACACATGACTGACTTGGCTCCGGGCTCTACTTACACGTGGGTGTTTTTGCTAGTCCATCATGCTTTTATATGTTTTTAGTATGCCAATCCCAGGTTTCTGGGCATGCTGTCTCGAAGATGCATCATTTGGTGCAATCAAATAGTTATTGACATCTAGTACTAGCTCAAACTTGACCACCAATCAGAAAAGGTTTGTCTAAACAATAAATCGAAGTACCACCCACAGTGAAACTTTCTTTAATTATGGTTTCTGCTTGTGCTGGCATGTATTTTCCAATATTTTTTTCTGTGATAATAACATGTTTGTTATAAAATAAATACTATCCCCAAACATCACAAACTACAGACTTTTTCAAAGTCATGTTCATGTAGTCATTAGGAAGACATACACTTTCATAAATATGGCGGGGTAATGATATATTCAACCACTTCTGATTCTGCATGCATGCATGTGCTTATGGCTTCTGCAGTAACTAATCAATGAAAGAATTTGATGACAACTTAATTTGACATTTTTTTCTGTATTGATACTAATTATTGAAGCAGATCTCATTTTGAAAAAACCATGCATCAGCTGCATGATATTCGTCTGGCGTTTTAACTTTTAAGCATACACAATTTTATAGGCCTACACCTTGTGATTACTCAATTCTTTACTATTTGAAATACACAAGGGGATATACATTCACCTTATTTGTATAAAATGGACAACTTTTACAGTCTGTATAAACTATTTCTGTCTCTCTATTATCTTTCTTTCTTAGATAGATAGATGATGTATTGACTAAGTAGATAAATCGCTAGATAGATATAGACATATCCATACAGACAGATGGACATTGGACAGGTAGAGAGACAGGCAGATAGACAGTCAGATAGGCAGGTAAATACACTGGTAGATAAACAGGGGGTTAGGTAAGGAAGGCTAAGATTTTGTCTATCTGTCTATCTATCTTATCCTTTTTATGTAAGCTATCTAGTAAATCTAATAACTTCACCCTTGCTGTTTTTATCACACTGTAACAACTGCTGAGCTGCAAAAAGAGAAACATTCCACAACAGTCATTACAGGTGTTACCCTCACCATGACAATATTTGAAAATGGTGTTACCCTCGAGAAGCTTTTGTGGTTACCCTCGCCCCTACGATATATTTCAAGTGCAAAATCTGGTAATTTTGTGACTAATCACATGTAGAAGGGGTGTCCTGGGGTTAGTTTAACATCTAAACTACCTGCTTGACGAAAATAAGCTTTGGCTTTGAAGAAATAAGCTCAGGATGATCAAAAATCACTTTGAATCGAGATTTGTAATGGCTGCTCTGATGGCGAGGGTACCCCCTTCGTTAGTGCACAGTGATAATGCCATAATGGTTTTCTCAGATTTTACAGGTCTGTATAATTACTTTTCTTACATGTTTTTTTCTAAATTAACACTTACAGATCACCAGTTTTCCTCTCTTTTTAGCCAGAGTATAGCGATGCATTTAATCATGTGTTACATAAATTAACAAGAAAAGTACCCTTAAAAAGGGTACTGTATCGATCTTACCATGAACCTGAGGGTATGTGGCATGTAATAAAAGGTTTTAATGTCTTAATGTAGGTATTTCTATGAAATGAATACCCTTAAAAAATTCCAAAGCCCCTCCCCTTGTTTCATGAAATTATTACATAGCAAAGGATGTGTGAAAAAAAACTTCTGTTTTGTAAAACCAACTGTTTGCCTGTTTGTTGATTGCTACATGCACGGTGTACATGTTTTTCAGTACTATTTAATAGTGTGTGATATCAGGCCTGAAACCCCCCCCCCTTAACAAAAAAAATCATGAATCTGCCACTGGTTTGCTGTGGTCACTGGAACTTTGCATCATTGCAGCGTAATGCACCGATAAGCTTTCGAAGTTAATATTGCAAATAGAGCAAAATGAACAAGTGCATTGGATTTGGAGGAGTTTACTTGATATATGCAGGTTTCTAAATTTTGAAAATCGGACGTTTATTAAGGATTTTAGGCCAAGTTTTGCATTGACCCCCCTGCCTCCTCTTGAAACTGTACACAATCTTTGATGACGTTTCACACGGAAAAAATATCGCCTGTAGATCTACCTCACCTTGATGAATCAATGTACTGTTAAGAATACTTACATGTACATTTTTTACAGGTTAAGACATCGATACAAAAAATTAATCATGTGTTATATGAATACAATGTGTGGTATTTCTGAGTTACTATCAGCAACAGCTGTCAATCAGCATGTGAATTAATATCATACTTCAAGCTGACAGATCTATTTTACACTTTTTGCAAATCCTGGAAAATCGAAAAAAAAAAAGATAAAACAGAATTATGGTAGTATAATATATAACTAATGGTGGATAATACAGTATTATTAATAGAGAAACCTCATTCAGCTAATATCCAGATTTATAGGTTTGCTAAAAACTTCAAAATACATTTGGGAGAGATGATTTAACTATGATTTGACAGATATATAGGTTTGCTAAAAAAATTAAAATACATTTGGGAGAGATGATTTAACTATGATTTGACAGATATATAGGTTTGCTAAAAAATTTAAAATACATTTGGGAGAGATGATTTAACTATGATTTGACACTCAATAGAGGATTTGTCCTGACCCAGACCTCATTGTAAGTTGCAAATTATAGGGGATTTTTGGTGAGAGCAAATGTTTGTGTCTGTTGATATATCACTCATAAATATCATGGTATTGATGAGTTTCGTCGTCTCTTTAGAGATCTGATATTATAATGTTTCTAAGTATGTTTTGATCCACTATCCAATATCCACCATGACAATATTTAATTGTGCAAGTTTGTAGCAGGACTATACAGTTCGGCAGAAATTCCTGAAGTTCTGCAGTTCAGACCTCTTTGATCAAGCTTTTGCCACTGACCAGGGATTGGTATAACTGTCACTGCAAGAAATACATGTATGCACTTCTGAAAAGTTTTGCAAGAAAGCTCTACTTCTGCAGAAACTATGCAATCTCCAGCAATTACATAAATTACCTACTTCTGTAAAAAATCTTGCTCTTTCCTTTTTTTGTTTTTTTCTTGAGGTTGTGATGCAGTAAGTACTTGCCTGACTCATTAACTGTGTTCTTTAATGGCAACCTGCAGAGAAGCTTAAATTTATGAGCTCATAAGGTGAAAGGAGACTAATGGATTGGACTCATTGCTGACCATGTTACACTTTACAGTGATTGTACGCAGTTTACATTTATATGTATTGCTAGATCCCTGGAACTAATGCTTGATGAATCTTGTTGTCCAGAAGTAAAGGGAAGCTAATTGTATTTCTTAAAACCAAACCAATATTACATCAGGTGTAGAAGAAAATACGGACTGTCCTTAAAGTGTTTTTTACATGTATATGCTGATATGGTAACTAACCCTAGTATATTTCAGTTAAAGCCTTTTTTCATTTGATAGTTGAATATTAGGCCTATAAAAATTTCGAGTCAATAGTTTTGGGACAAATTTGAATGTTTCCATCTTTCCAAATTATTATAACCTCTAGTGATAATGATAATCCATTCACAAAAAGCAATACAAATGTAACAGCAACATCAACACTTGCAAGATCAATAATTACATTTTGAATGATTGAGAATTGTGTCTGGTTGTGTTGAGTGCGCTCCCCATCCCATAAATTGACTGTTCATGAATATCCAATTGCTATATTTGAATAACTAAATTCATTTGCGAGAAGTTCATTAAAAAATTAATGAAAACAACAGGTAACCTGCTAACTATACCAAAAGTATTATCTATTATGCATTATGTGACTTAAATTGACGGTTTTCCATTGAGGGTGATATAAATTGATATCATAATTGCAAATTGACCATTTGCATGTTATATGCCAAGAGAGCCGAGTAGAAGCTGAACTGCTAATTGTCAGCAAGCTTTCTCAAGTGGTGTCAGCGCCTGGGTGGATCATTCTACAGGTGAGCTCTTGTGTCCTGAGAAACCGCATTGTTTGCCATTCATTCTATGATGTGATAAAATAAGAGCTGTGTTTGGAAAAAGGAAGTTCATGTCATTGCATGAAACAAAAATACAAGCCAGGCAATCAATCGCTCCATCTTATCAGGTCAGATTGGCATTAGCCTACATAGACTTGGCACTTCGCAGATTGTTTTGTTGTGAATTCTGCCAGTCTGCAAAATCACACTTCTTGCATTTTTTGCTTCCTTTTCTTTCAAATATCTGCTTATTTTTCTTTCTTTATGACCTCATAACAGAATATCTTTGTGTAGTAGTTTTCAATAGAAATTACATCTTACTTTCAGTTAAGCTAATTGTAAATTTTTGATATGTGTAAATCTTTTAAATCTTCTGGAGCTGCCCATCGGTAAGTGAATATCATAATTTAAGTGGGCAGATCAGCTTTGACACTATTTGCAAATCCTGGAAAATTGAAAACGAACATGAAATGTAACTAATGGAGGATAATAGTGGTTACTCAATACTCAAGCTAATATTCAGATTTACATGGTTTTTTGCTGAAGCTAACAGCAAATGTCTGTGTCCATTGATATTGTACACATAATAAATTGTTAGATCTGTCGTTTTCAGATATCATGGTTTTAGATGAGCTTCGCAGTCTCTCATGAGCTTTAACCAAATTTTCTAAGTATCTTTTCATTCTTTAGATCCAATATATCCACAAATGATTTGAGTTTGTCTATGTTCTGTTAGTACATAATGTCTACTTATGGGGAGATACTTAGGCCATCCTATTACGATCTGAAGAACGTGACATATATAGTGACAGCGAAGAAGACCCAGATAATCAGATTCTCATGTCAGATTCTGGGAACTAATGAAATTAGAGTCAGAAACTGACTCTTTTTCCTGGCAGTTACTGTAAATTGCCAAATAGGAAGTATTCACACCTAAACACACAATCATCATCTCTTATATCAAAATGATAACGTACGGGATTTATCTCAAGTTATACTGATTGCTTAATCCTCTAATTCGGCCTGCACCTTCCTGGAGATATTAAGGCAGAACTCTCCCCCTTTCAGCGAAATCAAAGTATTGTACATGTCCAAACACATGTAGGCCCCATTTAACCTCATAATTCCCGCAACTCCCATAATTCCTGTAATTCCTAGTAATTCCCAAATAACTCCCAACAATTCCCAGTAATTCCCACAACTCCCCGCAAGTGCTGCAAATTCTAGGAATTTTCCACAAATCCTTTCAAATGCTCAGAATTCTTACAAGTCCCACTAACTCCCAGAACTCCCCGGAAGTGCAACCAATCTCTGCATTTTCAACAAATCCTGCTTACTGTCACAAGTCCCTGCATATGCTACTAATTCCTACAATTTCTACACAAGTCCCAAGTGATCTCTGTAACTCCCAGCTATGATGCCTTATTTCCACAATTCCCACTAATTCCCATCAATTCCCACCAATTCCCATCAATTCCCATTAATTCCCACTAATTCCCGTTAATTCCCACTAACTCTTTTCCACCATATCAATATAGCACAATATGACAATGAATGATGTCATTATACGCTTTGCCCCAGTGTGTATTTTACAAATATAAACCACTTCCCTGAATTCAGGTACAGTTAAGTGTCATAATCTTAACCATCAATTAAGACTATTAGAAATCGTAGAAGTTCTTTATGGGATATAAATGCCTATATATGGTAGTCCATATTGAACACTAAATATGGTTTCGACTGATGAAAGTGGCATCTCGTGAGCTAATTTTTTTTTTTGATATTGAAATTAGTGAACCATTTCTACACAGAATTTACATATGCCAACTCTCCGTTTTTACATCTAGGTCTGCACAATTATGCCAATTCTCAATTGTTTATTTTAAAGACAAGCCCCCATTGATCATTCCAACTAATGACTAGTATTTCAACTTAGCATCAAAGCAAAAGAAAGTAATCATGAAAAACACAGACAAGACACATTAATTTTGTTTATTAAACATTAGAATTGCCGGTCAAAATGTAACGGACTACAAGAATTATAGCATTTACTGTTTCTGGAAGACTTGTATACAATAAACAAAAAGCAATCATGCTGACAATTAACTGGAGTTTATTTAATGATTTACACATTTAATAGCATAATCATGATTTTTTCAATTTCTTTGGTATGATTTTCCTGTGATCTCGACCTGGACAGGCAAAATTTCTTCAGCAATGCCTCAATCTGCTGTCACCTTGTTCCTGCAATGCAATACATTTCAATTAGTTTCACAGATAGATACTGTGTCTTGCAAACTGGCGACACCGAAGTGTTGTTTGAAACACACTCACCAGCAATAAGAATACAGGACATGATTTTTATCATAATTTCCATAATTATTCAAGTTTGAGCAATTCCTGTTAACTTTTTTAGATCTTCAACATAATTGGGCTTTTCAACATAAACCTACATCTCACATAAAAAGCGGAGCATCAATTTAAAGAAGAGTTTTAAAGCAGAAAAAACCAATTTTCTGGCTTTAGTTCTAAAACCTGCAGAACACTTTCCAGATGTTTTTGAAAAAACACAACCATAGAAATTATTTATTTTACTGCCATTCGAATAGAGATCTTTTAATTAACGGTGGAGGCAGAAACTCTCAGAAGTGCCAATAATTTTTTTATTACAATATCAAACAACACTAGTTTTGGTGTTTACTTCGTAAAAAATTATGATAATAAAAATGTTTTGTTATGCAGAAAATTTAATACCTGCGCGGTTTCATGTCTTTTGAACCACATTCTGAAGCTAGTAAAAGACAGGATGTGTGAAGACGATCCTCCTTTTACTGTGGAAGACATGAAATTATTTTGAAAAAATTGTTAAGCAATAAATGCCAAGCATTGATCCTTTTGACAATTTTCAAACGCATAGAAACATTTGGTATCAATTCTAAGCTCATCTGTGATTTCTATATCTTTTGAAAGTGTGAAAATTGATACCCCTGTGAGTTTGGGCAGCAATGCATGTAGGCCTAGATGATTTTTTTAGACTTTTGATCAGGACAGATTTTCACTTTTTTCTCAGGAATGGTGACACATGCTTTGGTGTAAAATTAAAGATTTATTGTGAACAATCACTGAACACCGTATTACAAGCTTTACTAGTCGTAACTTGTGTTATACAACAGATTAAACAAAAGTATTGCCCTCCAAAGAAACTCCTTTCTCCTTGAATTCCACAGTGTGTGCAGAGGTATTGTAATCACTTCAAAATGTGCAATTAATGAAAAACCTATCCTAAAGTCATAGAAGGATTGCAACAAGTGCCATGAACTGGTTACCATCCCAGTCCCATTACATGGCAGGATTGAAATGTGCATTGTTGTGCAATTAATGAAAAACCTATCCTGAAGTTATGGAAAGGACTGCCATAATTACCATGAACTTGTAGCCATCCTCAGTCCCATCGCATCGTGGGACTAAAATTTGCAAATAATTAAAAAGCAATCTTGAAGTTGTGAAAGGATTGCCACGATTACCAGTACAAGACATGACTTTTGTCCATTATAACATCTGCTAGAATCTACAGGAATACAGGACTAGAGTTACAATGATATGAAGGACTATACATTATCAGCCTAACTATTAGTATGAAGGCATGAGATCCAGCATCTCCGAATTCTCTCATGACCAATATACATCGGATTTGAGCAATTGTCATATTAAAGAATTCGTACCCAGAGGCAGCCTAGTCATAAATTTAAACAGTATAATATGTCGCAATAAACCATCAGAGGTGTAAACATTGTTTGTGAGACATAGCTGACTGGCACTATGATGCCCAGGAACACCAAACAATAATCTCAGAGCATCATTATCCGTTACTTTGACCTTTCTGTAGGCACACTGTCTGAAGTTCCACCAAAGTGATGGAGTATATACGGAATAACCAAAGGTTTTGAACAATAATAGTTTTACAAGCTTCGTGCACATGTGAAATCAATGTTTTAACAAGTTACACTGAGCATACAACATACGACATTGATGTAGCAGGTTAGGTCATTATCATCTCTCTGATCATTACTTATCCAATGTCCTAGATACTTAAACTGATGAACCATTTAAGTTAAACACAAATTCTCTTCCAACAGATCGCTGAAGGAACTGGTTTTTGAAAACCAAAATAGCAATCTTTCTAGCATTAGATGTAATATCATGGGTACAAGCATGTCTTTATAAATTTTAATGAGATTATGTAAGCCATCTTCACAAGGTGAGAAGACCACAAGGTCATCACACATAACATGATTAATGATAATTTTACCTTCCAACAACCAGTATTACAATCATTTAACATACAGATAAGTCATTCATGAAAATATTAAATAGGAATGGGGATAGAAGTCCAACCTGTCTCGCACCATTTGTTGTGCCAAATGAGTCTGACAGTACACCTGACCAGCAAACACACATGCTTTGGTTAGAGTACCAGAAATCCAGTAATCTTACAATGTATGGTGGTTTCCCATGGCGTAGTTTGCTTGCTTGCTTGCTTGTTTGTGTTTTACTCCTCTGCAGCACCTTAGTGGGCTATATCAAGGCAGACGATCGCCATATGATGATGAGATGAGAAGAATGTGAGTCTGGCACATACCCTATTAATTCAGGGATGCCCAGGGTCTTTCAGTTGCCCCAGCATAGAATACTGGATACAACCCGCCTCCATTTAATGTCCCATGGGCTCGGACTGAAGTGAGTTCCCGGGGTGAGATTTGAACCCACGCCCTCAAAGCTAGTTGACAAGCGCACTTACCAATTAGGCCACGGGCATATATATTTTTTCATACACCCACGGTCAAAAATTATTGGCACGTGCGAGCTTATGCACACCCACGCGCGTGTATGTGCGAAAGATGTCGTGTCCACGCTCTAGAGACTCGTGTATGTGCGCGTGAAGCATGCATGTATGTGTCAAATAGTGAAAAAAATATACCTCCCCACGGGGGAACTCCCCACGGCGTAGTAACTTAGAAAACAACATACTGTGATTTACATGATCAAACGCTTTAAAGGCATCTAAAAAGCAACTGGTGGCCACTCCAGTCCAATCACATAGCGGGACTAAAATGTACAAATGATGAAAAACCTATTCTGAATTCATAGAAAAGATTGCCACAATTACCCTGACCTGGTGGCCATCCTCCCATCACATGGTGGGGCTAAAATGTTCTATTAATGAAAAACCCATCCTAAAGTCATGGAAAGGGTTGCAACAATTACCATGAACTTGTGTCCATCCCCAGTTCCATCACATGACGAGACTGAAATGTGGAAATAATGTAAAACACATCCTAAAGTCATGGAAAGGATTGCCACAACTACCATGAACAGGTTGCTGACCCCAGTCCCTACAAATTGAGGGACTAAAATGTGCAATTAATGCAAAAACCTGGTTTGAAGTCATGATTGTTTGTTTGTTTGTGTTTTACGCCTCTGCAGCACCTTAGTGAGCTATATCGAGGCAGGCGATCGCCGTGTGATGATGAGATGAGAAGACTGTGAGTCTAGCACATACCCTATTAATTCAGGGATGCCCAGGGTCTTTCAGTTGCCCCAGCATAGAACACTGGATACAACCCACCTCCATTTAATGTCCCATTGGCTCGGACTAAAGTGAGTTCCCGGGTGTGTTGAAGTCATGAAAAGGATTGCCACAATTACCATGAACTGGTTACCAACTCAAAACCCATCACATGGCAGGACAAAAATTTGCAATTAATGCAAAAACCCACCCTGAAGTCGTAGAAGGATTGCCACAATTACCATGAATTGGTGGCCATTCCCAGTCCCATCAAATGGTAGGGCTAAATTGTACAATTAATGAAAACCCATCCTGAAGTCATGGAAAGGATTGCCACAATTACCAAGAACTAGTTGCCAACTGCAGTCCCACCACATGGCGCGACTAAAATATGCAATTAATGCAAAAACCCGTGTTGAAGTCATGAAAAGGATTGCCACAATTACCATGAACTTGTTGCCAACTGCAGTCCCACCACATGGTGTGACTAAAATATGCAATTAATGCAAAAACCCGTGTTGAAGTCATGAAAAGGATTGCCACAATTACCATGAACTGGTTGCCAACTGCAGTCCCACCACATGGCGCGACTAAAATATGCAATTAATGCAAAAACCCGTGTTGAAGTCATGAAAAGGATTGCCACAATTACCATGAACTGAACTGGTTGCCAACTGCAGTCCCACCACATGGTGGGACTAAAATATGCAATTAATGCAAAAACCTGTGTTGAAGTCATGAAAAGGATTGCCACAATTACCATGAACTGGTTGCCAACTGCAGTCCCACCACATGGCATGACTAAAATATGCAATTAATGCAAAAACCCATGTTGAAGTCATGAAAAGGATTGCCACAATTACCATGAACTGGTTGCCAACTGCAGTCCCACCACATGGCGGGACTAAAATATGCAATTAATGCAAAAATCCGTGTTGAAGTCATGAAAAGGATTGCCACAATTACCATGAACTGGTTGCCAACTGCAGTCCCACCACATGGCGCGACTAAAATATGCAATTAATGCAAAAACCCGTGTTGAAGTCATGAAAAGGATTGCCACAATTACCATGAACTGGTTGCCAACTGCAGTCCCACCACATGGTGGGACTAAAATATGCAATTAATGCAAAAACCCGTGTTGAAGTCATGAAAAGGATTGCCACAATTACCAAGAACTAGTTGCCAACTGCAGTCCCACCACATGGCGCGACTAAAATATGCAATTAATGCAAAAACCCGTGTTGAAGTCATGAAAAGGATTGCCACAATTACCAAGAACTAGTTGCCAACTGCAGTCCCACCACATGGCGGGACTAAAATATGCAATTAATGCAAAAACCCGTGTTGAAGTCATGAAAGGGATTTCCACAATTACCAAGAACTAGTTGCCAACTCAAATCCCATCACATGGCAGGAAAAAAATGTGCAATTAATGCAAAAACCCGTGTAGAAATCATGGAAAATATAGCTAATTGTCAAAAACTGCTTGCCATCCCCAGTCCCATCACACGGCGGGACTAAAATATGCAATTAATGCAAAAGCCAATCCTGAAGTCATGGAAAGCATTGCAAATAACCATGAGCTGGTTGCTAGCCTCAGTCCCATCACATGGTGGTGCTTAAATGTGCAATTAATGAAAAACCCATCCTGAAGTCGTAGAAGAATTGCCACCATTATGATGAACTGGTTGTCATCCCCAGTCCTATCACATGGCGGGACTACAATACACTTGTAATTAATGCAAAAGCCTATCCTGAAGTCATGGAAGGATTGCCACAATTGTCATGAACTGGTGGTCATGACTAATTCTCAGAGTGCCCAGCTGTAGTAAAAATATTGAGTGCTAAATCTCAGACTTTTATAATTCATTTTCAAGCCACAAAATGGCCTTTTGGCGCAGGTGATGGAAAAACTAATAAATTTCATGAGAGAACTTGGAACACTGCATACAAAACTATTTTCAGAGTGTTCAACTGGCAATAAAGTTGATACCAGTCAGGGGCGTCAGTTTCATTTTAGAGTGGAGGGGCAAATAGTGGTCACACCTTCATGGCAGGTGTTAGTGAAAAATTATTTTTTATTTCAATTCAGAAATGTGCAATTTGGCCTAAACGTGGTGGAGCAAATGCCCACCAGCCTCACCTACACTGACGCCACTGATGAAAAAAAAAAAGAGTTGCTGAAGAACATGCATCTGGATGGATGGATGATTGGGGCTTTACATCCTATATCTATGCACTTTGTGGGCTAATTAGGACAGGGGGAGGTCACGGCAATGAGGTGAAGGATGATTGAAACAGCCATCCAACATAGGCCCAGGTGACCCGGCAAGAGCTGGATTCGAACCCTGGACCCAGCGATTGGCAGTCCAGCACGCTACCACCAGACCAACCCTCCCCCCACATGCATCTGGAGTAATTGGATCTGATGAAACATTCTCTGCCAATGCTTCTGCAGTTGTCTTCCCATTTTTTGTCAGTGTTGTGGCAATGTAACAAAGCCCTTCGAAAACAAAGGCTAAGAACAACTAGGTAAGGTGAACTCAGCAGCTGAGAGGCCAGTTCAAATCAAAGTGACTACAGATTCAGAATGAAGTCAAAAGATTGAATATTTGCTTATGATTGCAAAAGAAGTAAATGACCATTCTTGCAAATGTTAATACTTGAAACCACTTCAGAAAGAAAACCATAGCAATCAGGTAGAACAAATTCGAGCATTACTTCTTATACCCCTGTCACACCAATTTCATACAGCTTGTATGGGACTATTGTGCAACTGTCCCATGGTGATATTATAGGAATCTGATCCTTCTTCTTGAGAATCCATAAGCTCCCAGAATGTCTTCTCAAGGCCACTGAGACCTGAAGTGCCAGCCTCAGGCTCAGGTGAAACACCACGATAGCGGCATTGAAGTTGATCGATAATCATTATCTTTTTGATCAAATGTCAACAAGTACTGTCTTTATGAAATGTGCAATAACTTTTTGAGATATCCTGTATTTTAAAAAACATTTCTCTGAGCATATTAATGGAACCTGCAACAAAACATTTAAAATAATTTTCATAACTGTCCCATTGTGCCATATCCACTGCATGGATGCTTATCAAAATCAAATCAGTTCTTTGTTTTGGTGGTGATTGCAAGACTACAGTGTTTCATTAGCTCATACAGCTGGACAGCTAGAGTGACAGACAGACAAACAGACGGAAGAACAGACACCCACAAAAAAAGAAAACATTAGGCCTGTCCTACGGGGCCTCTTCTGCAACTATAGACCTGTTTCTTTTCTGTCCATATTCTATATTAATGGATTGCTTGCAAAGTTATTGTGCATATTCAGCTGAGAGTCAGTCGCTATCAGAAAAATTGCTGACTTGGAAAAAAGTGATTTTTTTTGTTTATGAGGTTTAATACCTGTCTAACTCCAAAAATGACAATTCTGGTGTGTCACAGAATAATTTCTTGTATTTTTCCAAACTTATGACTTCTTTCAAAATCTATGTCCCACAAAAGCTTATCTTCGGTATTTAAGAAACAGCAACATTAGCAAATTTCATCATCAAAGGTAAACCTTTTTTTTGTTTAGATCTGGTATTGAAAACAGCTTATTTTCATTCTTCCAATGTTTTAAAAGGAACTGAAGTAGTACCATATAAAATTTTAATTAAACAACCAAGTGGGACGCCTCTGTTCCAGCGACCACCTACTACCAAAAGAAACTACAATACCAATTTGCAATATGCATTGACGCTGATAAAAATACAGAGGCGAGCAAGTTTCTGAAAAAAGTTTATAAGATTGAAACTGATATAAAATTACAACAATAGCATGAATTGTAAAATTAAACAGTCATGAATATATTGAAATTCTTTCAAAAGACATGCAGATTTTTTAGCAGTTGGCAGTGTCACAGATAAATACTGAAGATTTGCTGCTGCACATTCTGTTTTTTATCATTGTCATCAATGGCCCAGCATGCAGTAAGAGTGTTACAACAGGTTTTTAAAAGGCTAACAAAAATAGTAAACCATTAGTAAATTATATAACCTTTTGATTTTGATATAACCTTTTGATATATATAGAAACACTCATTGAATAATTTTTTTTTTTTGGTCAAAATAATCATTTTCTTTGTTAGTAGCCTATCATGTGCCTGTCTTTCAGTATATCACCTATCTGCTACATTTTAATAAAAAAGAAAAAGTACCTTAACATTTCTGGTGAATGCCACCTGGCCACAGCATTAGAATCCTGTTGCAATGCAGCCAGAACAATTGATTGCAAAATATCTTTTAAGGTGATATTTAAGTGCTCTGTATATTTAAGTTGTGGATCAATCCTTTAATTGTCAAGAAATCTATTCTGTTAAGTAAAACAAACAAACAGACAAACTGTGACGCACCGATTGGGTGTTGTTTTTGTCAGAGACAACAATCATTGCACACAGATCTGAAAAAGTGTATGTTAGGGGCCGGCCAGATGATCTTTGGGGGGGGGGGGTGGGGGTGCTATGGACATTTTGTGAAAAAAAATCGATTTGGTGAAAAAAACACTGAAAAGAAAAAAGTTTGTTCAACACATGGAAAAAAAAAATTGTTTCCAACTGTAGGTAGGGTACAGTAATGTTGAAATTCAGATTAAAAAGTTTGTCGCGAGTGAGCATGCAAAAAAAGTATTTGTCGATTTGCTGCACAAAAAAAGTTTGTCCCGCAGTTAAAGTCCATAGCCCCCCCCCCTAAACTATCATCTGGTCGGCCCCTTATCACTTCACACTGGTGGCTAAAATCGGAACTTCTAATTCCCACAAGTCCTGAATATCCCAATTATTTCCCTGACAGTTTCCAAAAGTCCACACATATCCCATTATCCCCAATTAGTGTGATTAATCCCAAAAAATCCCTGCTTATACTTTCAATATCCAGCAATTCCCTATTGTCCCTATAAAAATTTTAAAACCTCATAATATTTCATTACGCCTTGAACTCCTCAATGGGACCTCCATTTGGGAATTATGAGGTTAAATGGGGCCTACATGTGTATTCTTTATTTTGCGTAGCAGACAATCCAACAGCTCTGCCATTCCCATCATACATGACTGACACGCCATCTGTCGTTTATATTATAAAGATGCTTCAACAATTATGTGAAAATTAATTATAGATACTTTGCCAACCTCTTTTCTCCAAGTTACAGGTCTTCATTTCAAAATGGCCATTGTTATAATAAACATGCCCAATTGCCCATCTATCTTTTAATTGACGGGCACTCTGTTAACTGTTGATAATAAATTAAAGTTGCTCCATCTTCTCCAGCAACAAGCATGCATTACTTTACACATCGATCTATACGCCTATATGTCTATCTATTTCATTGTGTTATATTTCTTCCCGCCAATCTACGGGAAACCCACTAGTAACACTTAAATCTATAGAAATGGCCTCCCCAAAAACCTGCCACTGGATTGAATTGATATTTTAAAAGTTATTTTCTCAAAAGTAAAGTCCTCACATTATCAAGTACTTCTTCTCTTCCTTTTCCTTTTTCGCCTATTTATGCTGCAACAAATCCTCGCCTGACTCATTAACTGTGTTCTTTACTGGCAAACTGTAGAGAAGCTTAAATTTATGAGCTCATAAGGTGAGTGAAGGCTAATGGATTGGACTCATTACTGACCATGTTACACTTTACAGTGACTTTACACATATATATGACAGATTGCATTATTCATGATAAAAGTGTTAATATGGCCGTCTCCAGCTTGTATTCTTATCTAGATAAAGCTATTTCCGAAAATTTTGACAAAAGGTATATTAAATCCCCTTCAAACAAATTTCCAAAAAATCAATGGTTCGACCAGGAGTGTAAAGATAGTAAGCGAGCATGTAATGATTTCTCTAAACAAAATGACCTATCTACGGAAGACAATCGCAACTACTATAACTTAATGAAAAAACAATACAAAGCGATGATACAAAGAAAAGAGACTACCAAAAATTGGTTCGGTCAGATTTGGAAAGTTTTCACTCCAAAAATCAAAATGATTATTGGAAACTATGGGAAAAATTGAAATCAAGTAACTGTTCCAGTTCTAAATCAAATGAACTGATAACTTTGCAGTCATTCGAATCTTATTTTGTCAATGTCAGTTGCCCTCCCGAAAGTGCAATCTCCTCGTTCGACATGCAATTTCTGAAAACTGTTGAAACTTATGTTACAGATAGGCTTATTACTAACAATGTTGAATCTATCTTAACAGACCATCCTATTACATGTGAAGAAGTAGACAAGCAGATCAAATGCCTCAAATCAAACAAAGCACCAGGTGTTGATGGTATTAGTAATGAATTTTATAAATGTGCTTCTGAACAGCTAGTTCCCTCTCTAACCACTTTGTTTAACTACATATGGGAAAAAGGTGAATTCCCTGACAGATGGGCTGAGGGAATTATACAACCTTTGCACAAAAAAGGGTCTCAGAGTATAGCAGATAACTACAGGAAACTAACGCTTATGGCCTGTATGGGAAAAATATTCGAAGGTATATTGAACAAACGACTCATATTTCAAAGTGAGGTAATGTCAGTTGATGATCCAAATCAGTTTGGTTTCTGTAAAAACCGCAGAACCACAGACAATGTCTTCAACTTAGACACTCTAATCTCCCATCAGCGCTCTGTTAAGAAGCCGCTTTATCTTTGCTTTATTGATTTTACCAAAGCGTTTGATTTCATCAACAGAGATTTGCTGTATTACATACTATTACAAACTACTGAAAAGTGGCTTTGGTGGCAAACTGGTTAAGATAGTAGTCAGTATGTTTTCTAAAGCAAATGCTAGAGTCCGTTGGAATGGTGAAATTGGTGAGAAAATAGACAGTACTCATGGGGTGTTGCAGGGTGGTATTATTAGTCCAAAATTATTCAATCTATTTCTAGCAGATTTGCATGAGTATCTAGATACCAGTCAAGGGATTACAGTGAATGACACCACTTTCACTCACTTGGTGTATGCTGATGATTTAGTACTAATATCGGAGAGTGAAAAAGGACTCCAAACTTTGTTAAATAATATAGCCGCATATTGTAGAAAATGGCACTTGATTGTTAACTGCAGTAAAAGTAAAGTTATGATTTACAATACTTCCAAAAAAGGTATTACTAATCATAAATTTGTATTAGATAACATTGAATTGGAAATTGTTAATTCTTTCAAGTACTTGGGACATGTCCTAACTTCGTGTAAGAACATCCATGCATCAATGCATGGCCATGTTGCTACTCAAGCTCAAAGAGCTGTTCACTTACTCTATGATAACATTAAAAAGACTGTCGGGCACCTGTCTCCTACGCTTAGCCTTAAAATGTTCGACACTCATGTCCTGCCTATAGTAGAATATAACAGCGAAGTGTGGTTCAGTGACAAGAAAATTGATGCAATAGAAAAAATTCAGATGCAGTATTTGAAAAAGATACTTGGTGTTAGAAGGCAAACACCAAGTATAGGTATTCTGGCGGACTGTGGTAGATTTCCACTTGTCGTCCGACAACAAGTTTCAGCTGTCAAATATCTGCAACGGTTGATTGCCCCAGCATACTTAAAACTTGTTATGATATTCAAACTCAAATGCATAATTCCAAAAAGGAATGTTGGTACACTAAACTATGCAATGCACTAGGAAAATATGATATCACTATAGATGGTAATCTTCCTGTCATACCAAATGAAATGTACAAGCATACTCACAATAGGTTACTTTGTGAAATGTCTGACTCAAATATCAATCCGAAGCTAAGAACTTACAAAAGCTTCAAAACCGAAATACGTATTGAACCGTATTTAAATTGTGACCTTCCTGAACATCTCTATAGCAGTATAGCTCGTTTCAGACTTAGTTCCCATAATTTACAAATAGAACTGGGAAGACACAAGCGACCGTATGTGCAACCAGAAGACCGAAAGTGCAAAAGATGTGATATGAATGTAGTTGAAGACGAAGAGCATTTCTTAATGGTATGTCCAAAATGGACATGCCAACGTCTCAAATTAGTGAAAATTGTGGTGAAACATATTTCAGGCTTTTTAGTTTCTAGTAGGTATCAGCAGCTCTTAGCGATTGCAAAAAGTAAAATTTCTGAAATAAATATAGCTCTGGGACAATTCCTGTATTATTCACTTAATGATGATAGTGCATAGACCTACTCATTTGACATGACCTTCGCTCTTCTTGGTGACAATTGGCAAATTATAGGTACTGTTCTTATCACTGCATGTATCATATTGATTTTGTATTCGTTATTCGCCTCAGGATGTGGTGCTACTGAAAATTTTCTGTTTTAATCCTCCGTATGTGCATGTTGCTAAATTCGACTGTTATTGTATACTCTGCTATTAACTCACTTTCCAGTTTGTATATAATTTATTGGTGCATAATTGGGTGCTAATTTAAAGGTGCGCTACTTGTCTATGGTGCTCAAATTGACATTCTGTGTATATATTTTTATGTGCTTATGCATGGACATTTATGGACAATGAAAGTAGAATGTGAGAGTTCCCTGGTGCGGCCTTATAGCGGTTACCGCTGGCTCGGTGCCTCGGAGCTCTCACACCAACTTAAATGAAGCTGTTCTAACTTATAATTGCTCACAACAATAATCCTTACACTCTATATTTTATAGCAAATGTTCAGTATTAATGTAACTGAATTGTGTATATATATGCTTATGAATGTATAGCCTAATCCCATTAGATTGTAGTTGCTTATTTTTATGCTGTATATCCATATTTTATTTTTATTATTTTATGACATATGTATCTGTTTGATGCTTTTACATGTCAATAAAATTCTATATATATATATCCAAGGAAGTATTGCTTGACGAATGTGGTTGGAAGAAAAAGGAAGCTAATGGTACTTCCTAAACCCAGACCAATTTCACTTCAAGTGACCGGAAGAAAAGCACAGCCTCTGCCTTATTATCCATCCAATAACTATGTATCCTTCAATTTATTTCATAGACTGAAAGCTTGATGTCATGCTGAGACTGTGTGATTATTGGTCAGTTGAGGTGTGAGTAGAAAGCTATATGTCATGCAAGGCTTTTTTGGTGATGTCAAGCTATATGTACAATCTCATTGGTCGGGAGAGTCAGCAACATGACATCAAGCAGTTTCTCTTAAATTAAATGCTAAATTATCATTGTGAAGGCTCCAGTGTTATTATCATCATTTAGTCAATGGCATACATGGATACTCAAAGCATGCCATGTGATGCCAGGGAGGCATGATCTGAAATCTTATTGGAAGAAGATGAGGAATCGGAAGGTTTTATAATTTGTAACAGAACATCTGATCCCAATATCTGTTCTCAATGTGCATCAAGTGAATGCATGTCACCAACCTGGGGGAGGAGTTTAGTGAATAGCTGTAAAACACAAACAAGACTTGCACCAAATCTCACAGCTGGTTGAATCCCACCTTGACTGTCAATGCAGTGCTTCGCCATGCTCAATCACCAGGAACCCAAAACTATAACTGAAACTTGACCAACTGTTTGGATATTCAGGTGCAATGAATACGAAAACCAACAAAATTCCATTGACCTGACACTGTTAAGGATTTACTTTAACTGTTTGTTGTTGCTAATTATACCAGCTAATTTGATTCGCTTGTCAGCATGATGTCAAGCGCTTCAGCTGCACATCACACAGAACTGTCAGACCAATAGCCATGCTGAACCAGCATGACATCATGCTGTCGGTCTGTGGAAAAAAAATTGAAGGATACATAGTTATTGGATGGATAATAATATTTTTCCTATTTAATAAGTTACCCGGAAAGTGGAAATGTTTTCAGGATTCGAAATTGAATGTCTTTACCTAACGAAATTGCTTTATAAATACTGTTATAGGAAAATTTGCATAATAATATAATGACTTACTTTCCATGGCAAGTGATTCAAAATAACTTTAATACAGATTTATGTAACAGTTATATCAACACTTTGAAAATCAATATTTAAATTTTGAATAACTGATAAATAGCGTTTGCTTGTATTTAGTACACTGCCAATCCTATAAATTGGTTGATTCTTAATATTAAATTACCATATTCAAATAAGTAATTTAAAATGAGCGATGTTTACTTAAAAATGGATAGACTCTATCTGCAAAATGTATTAAGCATTTTGCATAATGTGACCTTCCAGGAAAAGTATTTCAATTGTGTATTTAAATTGTATGATTAAATAATTTGCACATATATTTACACCAATAGTCCAATATAGCTGCAAAGCTGCATAGAAGCTAATTATCAGTAAGTTCATCAGTGTCAGGGTGGATCATTCTACAGGTGAGCTCTTGCGTCCTCCTGAGAAACCGCAATGTTTGCACTTCATTCTACAATGTGATAAAAGCTGTGTGGAAAAAGGCAGTGTCAGTGATTGTATGAAATATAGACACCAATCTGGCAATTTATGGCTCTACCTTATCATCTGAACAGATCGGCAATTCATGGCACTGGCACTTCAAATACTGTTTTTCCTGGATTCCATCGATCTGCAAAAATACACTTCTTGAAGAATTTTGCTCTTTTTTGTTTTCAAAATCCTTTTTTTTCCTTTCTTTATCATCTGTAGATGAGAGTGACAGGTGTTGGGGTTTTATGTTGCATTTATGCACTGACTCGGCTTAACGGGACAGGCACCGTAAGCCTGTCTCACTACAGAATTGTTACCATTCGACGCCTCAGCAAATCACAAACGAGTATTGCATTGCAATAAATCCAATATTCTTTGTCAGTCCCTCATTCTGAAATGTTTGTATGTTTGAGTGTTTGTCTTATAAATGGTATAACTCCATGTTATTCAACATGGGATCAATAACCTATGTTTATCCCAGCTTGGGCTAAAGCCCTCGGTCCCCTGCTAGATAAATCACATATTCCCTCCTTCTCGTTAAATAACCTTTACACTTGTTTGGCAATGTTTGCAATAGTTTTGAGTAAAAAATAATCCTTTCCTTTCAGCTATTGTAATGTAACAATACATCAATCAATGTATGATTTGGCCAACATAAATCTTAATATTCTACAGCAGCCAATCTTGTTTGATGCTTTTTGAAAATCCTGGATCATCGAAAAAAAGGTGAAATGGGCATGACGGTATAATATAACTAATAATTGACGGATAATGCAGATTATTCAGCTGATGATAGTAAGATTTATAGGTTTTGATTGTCAATATAAATAGTTTTCACACAACCATGCAAAATAAATTTGGGCTCTCAAATAAGGATAGATGTGCCTCGTAAAATTTCATACTCAATAGACCTTTTCAGTCCATTTGTGAAATTGTTGCTTGCTAGACCGCCTTGTCACAAATGATAGGGGCTTTTTGGCAAATTGTTTAAGCAAATATTTATGTCCATTGATATCCTTCATACGGTTTCAGGTCAGCCATGCTCGGATATCTCAGTATTTGGAAACTTTTAGTCATTTTAGAGCAAATATTTATGCTTTTTAGCGGATCTCTTATTATAAGAGGAGCTGCTTATTTTAGTTTTTTAAATAATTTTGAGTTCCTTTAAACTTCTTTGGGGTTGAAAAATGGCATTTATAACCTTCCTGATCTGATTGGTGACCCAGTTTAATTGGCTTTCCACAAAGAAGAGTTCCAAAATTAAGGGGGCAACAATGGTGTCAGCTAATCTCTGTTTACTAAACAGTCGATTTTGTTGCAGATAAAATAAATAAATATTTCAAGAGACCATCGCATTTTTTCAAAGACTGCAAGTGTGCCAGTTTGCGGACAATTTAAAAGGGAACTGAATGAACTGAGAGGCTCAAGTTGGAACACCCAGAGCTGGCCTTAGAGGGCTGCACTTATCATGTCTGTCTATCTATCTGTCTATCTATCTATCTATTTATCTATCTATCTATCTATCTATCTATCTATCTTATCTAATCTATCTTATCTAACCTGCTTGTTACCCCTTGTCTCATGGTCAAGCGAGAACATGCCTTAGAGGGCTGCAATATCCTACATGTACGGTATACTGAAATTTCTGGACATTTCATTTCTTGTATTTAATTTTCTGTTCGCAGATTTTTTTTTTCTTTTTGATAGGCCAACGCAATGTCTAAACTTGAACCAATTGAGATAACCATATAACACATATTACAAAAAGGCCAAAGTAAGTGAAAAGCACTTTTAAATATGTGAAATTTGTACAAATTTGTTCAAAATTCACACAAAAATTTATGAAAATACTACAGATCAGCTCTTTTTTGTGAGTTTCACACGTAGAACTTACATATGAAATATATATATATATTTCGCAAAAGTAAAACAGTTTACGGTTGCCTTTCTGCCAACTTTTGCTGGAGCAATGAACATCTGAATGAAGTAAAATTCACCAAGCAAAACTGCGACACATTAAAATAAATGCAAAATTTCGAATCCACTTACCATTTTCCTCCAAGACGGGTCCTAAATATCATCTTGAAGTCCTCGCTCTGCAGTCCCACATCAGCCTCCACCACAGCTTGGTAATACTGGGCTTGAGGTAATCCTGGAGGGGGCTGGTTAATATTCATCCAGGACATTGGCTTCTTGCCCCCATCAGCAACTTCGAATACTTTTACATATTGTACGAAAGGTGTACATTCTCCAAGGGAGAATGCGCCAAGTTCTATACTTTCTGAAACAAAGAGAAGACGATTGTCAATGATTAAAGACAAGAAAATGGCAATTTCTGTGAATACATTAGGTACATGGAGCATAAAGCTATTTTTGGAACAATTATTTTACGCCTTTTAAAATAAAGCATAATAATACATTTTCCTTACAATGTTTAAGTAGATATAATGATATTTGTTCGTCAGAAATCGAAGTATTTAAAGAAGAATGCATATATTGCCTAATGCACAGCAAGTAAATGCATTTATTCTCTGTTAAGCAGCTCCAAAAGCTGTCTTTGATATCATCTGAAGTATGAAGAATTGTCTTTCTGCATCTTTCACAAATAACAAGATACATGATGCAAAATCGGATAGATGCAGATTTGTCATGAGAGGTCCTATTTTAATCAGATCTTATTTCTTGTTCATTCACTTTCTATTCATCGGTAAATGTCAAGGTAAATCTAGACATCTTGCATTTGAGAAAGAAATATGAATCACATGCTTCGGCTATAGGAATTACAAATATGGATAATAGGCGACAAGTTATATTTTTGGAATGATAAAGTGATAATCGATTGAGTGATTGATTGATAGATGAATTGATTGATGGATTAACTGATTCATATATAGGCCTATCATTTATTCATGCATTTGTAAAAATCATAATTTGTACATGTAAATTTACAAAAAATGTTGTGTCATATTTTGTAAGTTCACTCATTCGATCGACATCTTGATCTGTCGATTCACTTAATTGCAAAATTATTAAACGTCAAACAAAACAGCATGTTCTGAAACATGTGATCAGCCAATTTCGGACAGTTTTGATATTCAGTTCTAAAGATAAATCGAAGAATAATCTTAGAATTGATGATTCACATAATGCTTATAACAAAAACATCATATCAAGAGAATGAGTCTATAAATGACTTTAACACTAAGCTGCCTGTAGAAACTTCTTTTCTTAATGGCAATCTCTGAAACGTCCTTCCAATTTGAAAGAAATTTTCTTGCGGATAATTTAATGCTCTTTGCACATTCCCTTGCGCTCATTAGCTTTTGCATCAAATCATGAGAATTCAGAAATTCCATAATTTCACAGCAGAAGACGGTAAGAAGGTCAAGGATTGCGAAAGAATTTCATGACAAAATTTTGTGACCGCGAAAGAGAGTTAAAATAGAACTTGGAAGGAGCACATTCTTATTCTCACATTTTCTGTCAGACCCACCAACAAGGAATAGAATAGAACAGAATAGATCAGAATAGAACGGTATAGAATTGAAATGTAGGCCTATATTGTAAAGTGGTTGGCTATATAGACTTCACAAGCCCTCTTTTTTCTACACTCTAAAAAAGTTCAGACAAAATTGGTTTTTTAGATTCAAAATGTTTTTTTTTTTAAACCAAATTTCAATGCAAAAAATCCATGTTGGTCTTGCATTGAAATTTGGTTTTTCAAAAAAACATTTTGAATCTAAAAAACCAATTTTGTCCCGACATTTTTTAGAGTGTATCGCACTCTCTGTGACAGAAGTGGTTTAAATAGAAACTGGTGTTGCTCACAGTTGCCAAAACTTTTCATGAGCTTTCTTTGGTTTGTGTTTTGGATTATTTTCAGGCAGCACCTTCTGCTATTGATTATTCAAATTAACTTGTTTTCTTTCACATATTGCCACTTAAAAATTTATAATTTACTAATAGAAGCTGACATCCATGACTCTTATGTTTAATTCCCTGTCTTGCATAACCAATTCCTAAAGACTGCAGTGGCTGCTATGAGACTGGTTTTCATGATTTGAAATTATAAATTGCAGAGAAATTTTAGTATATACGCCTACTAAACGAAAACCAGTGTTACATATTCAGCTATATATTGAGCGAAACATCAATAGATCTGCTATTTGGAGTATGAATCCCATGTAACAAGTGTACATGGACACAAAAATCTAGTACAAATAAAATAGTACAAAGACTGAGCATAGCTGGCATTCCAGAGGGGCAAATAAGATAGGGGACTGGATGGGGACTTATCAGTCACAACAAGAAGGAAAACATTGGAGACATCTGGGCCTCATGAGGTTTTCATTTGTTCAAGAGTCACAGATAGGCACTGCAAGAGAGCAGGAGTGTTAACATTTAATGTAAACATGCTTTAAATTTTGGAGGTCAGCACAGGCTACTTTTACTTGAGAATCAACTTTAAATGACACATAGAATTTATTTATTCAGACTTTTTAAAGATGTTTCAGTAAACTACAGAAAATTAATGGAGTCTATAAAAGTATGTCAATCAGTCAAAATTTTGTAATAGACCTCAATCAATCAACCAACTAATCAAAGAAACAAATCAATTTCTATTTAACTATTTATCAGTCTATCTCTCTGTATTAATCTATTCAATATATGAAATATGCATCAATTCATCCACCTGCTTTACCTTCTTTCTGTCTCTCTATCTATCTATCTATCTATCTATCTATCTATCTATCTATCTATCTATCTATCTATCTATCTATCTATCTATCTATCTATCTATTCTATCTATATTTCTATCTATCTATCTATCTGTAACAGTGTAACAGTGTAACAGTGTATGATTAGGTATACAAAATGTTACAAAAAAATCGTTATAGCTTCCACTTACCTACAAAAGCAGGTTTCACTGTCATGAGCAAAGGGTCTAAACTTTTCTTGACCATATTAGAAATACTTGTTTGGCTAAAAACCCACCTGGAACAAGAAAACGAGGAAGATTATTAAAAACAATCAAGATAGAACATAATTATACAAGCCAAGGCACATTAATAGTTATGCAAATCATGATTATAGTGTATGCAAACATTATAAAAGGGGTCACTAAAAATTACATGTTTACAGTGGTATTACTCCTTTGGTAGCGGTCATGTCAGGGGATATGGTTGGTTGTAGGCTATATGACAGGAATTTAGAGGCAAAGATGGCTCCCTATAGTTTGCAAATTAGTGTTGCATCACCTGTGTGTTTAACCCGAATTCATCAAGCAATTAAAAGTCACAAACTGACTTAAGGTGACTCAAGCGTGGTACACTGCACACACTTCTGAGCAGCCTGGTTGCCTAGCAACATAGCGTCACAACTGCTGCAGGCACTGAAACAGTTGTGACGTTACCATTTTCTGCCCTCTTTTTTTAACAGCATGGCAGCCAGTAATTTGCTATTTAAATTAGATCTAATGCAGCTAGAAGCATAATTATTTTTTTATTAAATGCAGTAACATCTATTCTATGCTAGTTTAAATTTTCACCTTCTCAGCTTTATCCAAAAAATTTTCTCAGTTAATTTCAGTCCACTGTGTCACAAATTGTCTTTATTTATTTAAATTGACATTGGCACAGTCATGGTACTGCAGTAAAAAAATGACTTTTTTTATATTTTTTGCCATCTGTTTGACAATAACTAGTTTATGACATATGCCAATTTCTTTTAAAATCTGTATGATCGTTTTCCTAAAATTTGATTAGTACCAAAATTGAAGCATGCAAAATCTGCAATTAATTAGAGTGTTGGTGCCCTTTGAGCTCTTACAGAAAAAAGTATTTCAACCTTTTTCTTCAAATTTTTGGCAAATGTTTTGGTGTAAATCATTGGGAAGACATTTCTAATGTTTTTGTGTGGCAAATGCATGTAATGCTTTATTCTGTGGTACATAACCAAAAACTTAATTTATGACTTTTAAGCAGTCATCAGGCAAAACATGCCGTTACCATAGCAACCAAACGAGTCAGTGAAATTTTTTTGTTTTTCATTTTTGAAATATATGGGTCCCATAGAGTACCTGTGCAAATTTTTAGAAAAATCTGTATGATCAAACCACCATGCTCGAGTCACCTTAAGTACGGACCACCTAAGCCTAAGGGGTTAATGACTTTGAAAACTGCTTGGAATTAAGGGAGAAATATAGTGGATCCTCAAATGACCAGTTCTTCCTTTCTTTAGAAGGCCCTAATATACTAATCATGAAAACAAAAGTGAATTTGATACCAAAGATGTATAAATGTAGGATAAACATGGGGTGGCACAGCCAAGTAAATGTTTTATTGTACAATTTTATGATCAATTAAATAAATACAGAGAGGACCACATATATTCATTCACTCTAAAATGCAACTTTTCTGTAATGTTGTGTCAAATGTATCATCACGCCATTTTTAAACACCTTTATCAGTTTAGCGACTGCTACTTCGATATTGTCTACATAATCATATTATGCTTCATAATTACTTCCTAGACAAAGCTTTGATCTGCATGCAATCATTTCTCCCTAAACAGAACGGGATGAAAGAGCAAAAGCTTGTATCACACACCATTATCTCCTTATCAGATTATACTAAGAAGGCTTCTAAATCAGACAATATAAGCTGTAAAAATCCTCAAAAAAATAAAAACACTTTCTTGCTGCATTGCTTATACAGTGTCGCTTGGCTGCTACGCAACTTATATATTTTTCTTCACAAAGTGTGGAAAATGGGAAATGGTTTTGAATTAGAGTGAGCTGTGTCCATTTGTGGCCATACTTCATCCTTATTGGCCATTTTGTGTCAAAGGGGGAAATTAGATTGACCACTGTTCCAAAACCTCAGCACCAAAATGCCACTCAGCAGGGCAGTTTGCAACACCTCCTTGGCCCCGCAATCTGCAGTTTGTCACACCAAACTTACACATGAAGCTGTAATGGCCTCCAGTCTTATCTGCCAAGTGACAGCTGGTCAGGCTAGGGTGTCATCAAAATTTTCGTTATTTTATTTGACCTAAAGTACACATACATAAACTTGATGCAAGGCAGGACGTCCATTTAATATGCTCAAAATTACTTGCAAGCAAATTTACGTTCAAATGTTTTATGAACCATAAATCTGGAAGGCACACTCATTCACAGCCTCACACAGGACCAGTTTGCGTTTTTTTTAATCGGATACATGGCCAATTGTGCAGCGTACCTAAAACGTACGTTGCTCTTTCTTGCGTATTTCGTACGTAAATCAGTTATTTTCACGTATGAATTACGTACGAAAATTTACGTACTTAAAACATACGTAAATTTTCGTATGGATTTCATATGTATAAAGTTGGTTTTTGGGGCATTAACTTGATTTTTTTGCTGATTTTTTTTCACATACGCCAATACAAGATCTAATTTAATCGTTTATGATAACCATATTGCACTAAAATGGCCTAAGTAACTGAAAAGTGCCTGTGTGAAATTTTTATGAATTCGTACGAAAACGTACGTACGTTCTACGGATCGGCTCTTTTTTGTGAGTTTCGTACGTAGAATTTACGTACGTAATTCGTACGCTGCACAATTGCTAGTGTACCTGCCGATAATAGAAATCTTATTTAATCCTGAAAACTCGCCAAAAGTATTATCGTCCACATAATCTGATTATAATTATTTCTAGCTTTCTTCTTTATGGAAGCTGCTTTTGCATGTCTTGCAATTATAGACAATTATTGAAAAGTGTGACTGACTAGAATCACTGTATAGTAAGCACACATAATCATGAGATACAATGAAACAGAATCCTCCAGAGTGCACAGAGGGTAACAAATGCTCCAATATCTGCTTTCAAAAATTTATTGGTTTCAAGGCAGGGTCTGAAAGATGATGTACCATTGCATGTATAACATGGAAACTACAACTCGATAAAGAACTAAGTGAGTTGAGTGGCGCCCATTTGTGGCCATTTAGTGTCAACAAAGACCATATTTGCGTCCACACAGGAAATGAAATTGACCAGAGACCACACACTGAAGACCATTTGGCACACAGCACTTTCTGCTTTGCAACACCTAATTTGGTTCCGCAATGCGGTTTGTCACACCCCAACAACAACGGAGGCTGTTATGGCCTCGGAGGCTCCACCCTAGGGTCCAAGTAGTCAGGGTGACCAGCTTCACATCTTATCTGTGAAGTGACAGCTGGTCAGGCTAGGGTGTCATCAACTGAGCAAATTGGATATGGGGGGAGGCAGTGAGAAACCCCAAGGCCAGACTGTGGTATATTTTTCTTCAGAACATACAACTCGAAAGGGAGTGATTCAGTTACACCAATTGGTCAAGGAGTCTCTTTTTCTAAGTTTGCCATGATCTCGGCTACAAAAAACCTTTCTTTTGAAAAGAAAATGCATGAAAGATCCCCGCACTAACTACACATTGAGGCAGCAGCTTCTTATGCTAGTCTCGGCCAGAGTCCAATGAGCAGCATAAAAGCTTGAAGTAGCTATTCATCAGATACAGCTGACTGGTCCCAATTCACAGTGGGGCTCTCATTGTAAATTCACTATAATACTGAATGAACATCACTCTAAATTTGCAATGCTGTCTGCTGTATGAAATTCACAAGGATTATATTTTATAAGCTATTTTTTAAGTGGTTAATTTTTTGCTTCAGATATTAAATGGATGAAAGATGGAAATGTCTAAACTAGTAGAGCAAAAGTGACAATACTTACACAAATTTTTACAACCTTTTTTCCAGTTTCTCGGAATTTATAACGATAAAAGTTCCTACAATTGCACGAGAACATCTTTGCTGAGCAGAACCACCTTATGATTGAACCTTATCAGTTCCACTTTTCCTCAGAAACATAAGGTAAGACAACGGTTTCATTTGCATATAGCAGGGTAAGTGCAGGTTAAACATGTGCACCTTGCAGAGCAGACATGTTAACCTATTTGTAATCCATTTGTGATAGGGGCCATTGACATATATGAATACCTGGACATTTTTTGCCATGTATACCTTACTCATGTTTGTGACTCATCGGATAAATAACAAGAACATAACAGAGCTTTAAATTGATCTACAATTCAGGATAGAAACTATTAAAGATAGATCAATATTATTATGGTGGTATAGCACAAAGTTTCACATCTTATAAACTACTTATTTATTATGTTTGAAGTAGCTAAATTTTAGTTTATTTATTGTGCAGGAAGGTGGAACTCATTTGGCATCCTGTAAGAAACTTAAGATGGAAGAGATAAAATAAGGACCAGCAGATGCCAGGGACAGAAAATCAAGGAACAACAAAGAGAGCCAAATAGAGGACACAAAAAGAAGTTGAGAAACAAACAATAATTCAGAAGCCATTTCAAAAGAAACTGTGACATAATCCCTGAAGTTGAATGAGCACCTTGTTCTTCTATCTTGAACAGCATGTCGCTCTAGTTTATGCCAAGTATTTTTGTCTCCAGAAACTTTAAACACGATGCCCACTAGAGCTGATACATCTCTCCCTGTCTGTCATCACCAGGATGACATTAAAACTTCAGAAACTGTCTAACCAGCCTTTTATCCTCTTTTGCATTTCTTGCAACTTCACCAGCACCAATCTTGCAGCAACTGCCAGCAAGCCATCAGAAAGAAGCCATAAAACTTCATGAAGTGTCATGACAACCTCCCTAGCAACAGCCCTGGGGGCACCATAGCTGCATGTGTCAGGAATATCCTAATTGAATCCATCTCAAAGTGATCTTGGAGATCAAGCTCACTTGTGATTGCATCGCTCCAAGTGGAAGCAGCATCGCAACTTCAACAATCATGGTGGCATGGTGGAGGCCAAAGTGTGGTTTTTGAAATTGACTTCTTCTCCAATAACACAGATCAGGATCTTACAATTTTTCAGGGCGGCATGCTATATAACTGTTGCTTACAGAATCTCTATAGCTACCAAAGGGCGAGACCAACGTATATAATGAATTCCTACAATTAACCTCAATCTTGATAATGAAGACTGAGATGCAATTATCTATATCATGGCTATCTGTTAAGAGAACCTTTGCTGAAGTGTTATAGCCACACTTATTTTGAAATTATTTGCATCAAGCAATGGCATCTTCAGGGCATGCTATACATGCTATTCTCATTATTTTGATGCCTGATATTACATAATATTTCTATCTTCCATCTTTAATGATTGCTAATCCCATTGCAGCATATCACCCAATGAAGAAACAACCCTTGAACATAATCCTTCGATAGAAACCTTTGAAACAAACAGAATTCAGCATCTACAGGGAAGCATTGAATTGTTTGAATTTAATGGCAGAGGACCACCTCCATGAGGTCATTATTCATCAGCAATGACCATTTTGTGACCAAACAGGAAATTAAATTTACAACAGATTATCACTTGCCATTTTATGGCACTTGAAATAAGCAATCTGCAGTTTGTCATATTCTATGGATATTAAACCCACAAGTGTTATCTGTCAAGTGACAGCCTGTCATGTTATAGCATCCTCAACCAAGTAAATTGCATGAACTACAGTATAAAACTATAGGAAATATTTGTTTAATCACATTATGATGATCATTGAGTTATGCCTTCTCTAAAAATATGCATTATTGACTATTTTTCTGAGAAAGGAAAATTCAATTGAAAATGGCTGAGTAGTGAGTAGTGTAAATGACTTCAAATTCTCTTTCAACAGTTCTTGGAGTCTTGGGACAGAAAATGTATGTATGCCTGCAATCACGAATATATGCGTAATGACATGCAATGGCAACCATGCTAACAGTACCTTCCAGCAAGACTCAGACTACCATGTAAGTCTCTACTCCAGAGAAGAAATCTGGTCTCTTGCAGCAGATGAAAGGCAGGCAGAGCACTTCATCAGATACTGTTGGCTGGCCCTATTCATACAGGAGATGCTACAAGCAACCAAATGTCCATAGCCCAAACATTTCAAGAGCTAACTTATAAATGTCAACAAATCGTCATTGACAAATGACTTTGCCACACTTTACCATGCTTTAAAGTAATATTCATATTTAATATGCTAAAAATGAAGAACTACTAAGCAGTATATGTATGAAGTCAGAATGTAATACTTTTAAATCTGCATGAACGTTTTTTCCCTTTTCTTGGATTTGAAAACCAAATGTCAAACATATTGAGCTACAACACTTGTTATGTACAGCATTGTTGATTCACCGGATTATTTTGATCCATCTGAGCATTTGATCTTTTACCAGAAATTGAGAATATCATATCTTGCAGAATCTGTCTACTGCAATCATGATGCTTCATTTTTAATATATATTATTAAAACTAGAAGCTGTGCACTTCAACAATGATAAGCGTTTTGGAAAAGTATTACTAATTCATCCTCCATCAATTGCAAATCAGAATTTCACAATAATTAGGCCATTAGTACATTTTTCTAACATCAGTTTCAATAAGCTTACATGTGATACTTTCCAAGTTTTAAAACAAGTAACAAAACATTTTACCTTCATCAGATTAATTCAAAAAGTAAACAGAGTCTATTACAATGCTATGCTGCAAGAATGAAAGAAAATACATGCTTTTTAAAAATGCTGTAATTTTCACTTACATATATATGTATCTTTCACTGCGTCTCCAAGGGGCAAGTATACAACCCCAGTATTGCGTTTAAACATATCAGTAGTTCTCCATCAAACCTAGTTCATTTGTCATTTTGGAAGTCAAAATGTTATCAGAATAGATCAAGAAGAATGGAAAGTCGGAGACAAAAATCAAATAACTGTAGGAAGGAGGATATTAGAAAGATGGGCGGTAAAAGGAAGTCGAGAGAACACACCACAAGAGCCAATTTCCCCATAAACCATCTCCTTCAGGATTCAATCTTTGAACCAACGCCGTGTCCCTTGAACAGCATTTTCCCAATTTTATGCCCTTTTTCATCCTCCGCTGTCACAAGCAGTAAAAGTTAGTGGGAGCTTATACTATTCTCGCAGCAAGCCACCAGCAAGACGGCCATAAAGCTTCATGAAGTGTCATGACAACCCCCATAGCAACAGCCCTGAGGGCATCATAGCTGCATGTGTCAGGAATATCCTAATGAAATCTGTCTTGAAGTTATCTGGCGATCAAGGATGCAAGGTCTATTCCAACTGGATTGCTCTGAGCAGTTGCTGCACCTGCGCAGTTCTACAATAATGGAAACATTTACAGATCAAAACTCTGTCTAGGAAATGATTATGAAGCTTAATATAGGTATGTAGGCATTGTCTAATGTAGCAGCCACTAAATTGGTTGCTTTGTAACCTATGTTTCTTTACAAAGTATGGAAAAAGGGCAATGGTTCTGAATTAGAATGCACTATTTTCGAAAATTGTTGGAATTAGAGCGAACTGTGTCCATTTCATACTTCACCATTATTGACCATTTTGTACCTGAAGGGGATTAAATTGACCACTGTTCCAAAACCACAGCACCAGAACACCACTCAGAAGGGCAGTTTGCAACACCTCCCTGGTTCTGCAATCTGCAGTTTGCCACACCCGACTAACACATGCAAATTTACTTTCAGATGCTTCATGGACCTTAAATCTGGAAAGCACACTCATTCACAGCTTCACAGGACTGGTTTGCATAATATTATTTTTGTTTAATAAGATACCTGATAATAATAGACATCTGATTCTATACTAGAACTTCACTGAACACATCATCATCATTATCTGACTGTAATTAATTTAATCATTCTTCTTCAAGGATCCTACTTTTGCATGTGTTGCAAGGATAAATAATTATCAAAAAGTGTGAATGACTAGAACCACTGTAGTAATGCATGGTGTATGGTATTCATTCAATACTATTCTATAAGAACAAACTTAAAGTGGTACCACACACTGCCATCTCCAATTCTCCATATATAACATCATGCATACATAATCACTGGATACATTGGAACAGAATCCTCGAGAGGCTAGACAAAGGGCAACCTCTAAAACTCCAACATCTGCATTAAAAAATTAATTTGTTTTGAGCAAGCGTCCCAAAGATGATGTTCCATTGCATGTATAACATGTTAACTGTAACTCAATAAAGAACAGGGTAAGTGAAGTGGTGCCATTGTGGTCATTTTGTGTCAACAAAAACATTTTGTGTCCACACAGGAAATGAAATTGACCAGAGACCACATACAGTAGACCATTTGGCATACAACACTTTCGCTTTGCAACTCCTACTTTGGTTCCACAATCTGCAGTTTGTCCCACCCCATCAACATGGCCTCGGAGGCTCCACCCTTGTGGCCAAGTGGTCAGGGTGACCAGCTTCACATCTTATCTGTGAAGTGACAGTTAGTCAGGCTAGGGTGTCATCAACTGAGCAAACTGGATATGGGGGGAGTCAGTCGGAAATCCCAAGGCCAGACTGTGGAATATTTTTCTACAGAACATTAACCTCATAAGGGAGTAATCCAGTAATACCAATTGATTAAGGTGTTTCTTCTTCTAAGTTTTCCATGATCTCTGCTACAAAAAAAAGTTTCTTTTGGAAAGAAAAGGTATGAAGGATCCCCACTAACAACTACACATAGAGGCAACAGCTTCTTATGCAGGTCTCGCAATAAATGTTTCAACCTGAGTCAATGCTCAGCAAAAAACTTGACGTAGCTCTTTATCAGATACACTGGATGGCTGGTCCCTATTCACAGTGGGACTCTCATAGTAAATTCACTGGTACACTGAATGAACATAACTCTAAAGTTGTAATGCAGCCTCAATAATATATATTATGCAGTTAACAAGGACTATATTTTAAAAGCTATTTGTCAACTTCTATTATTTTATCCATATGGTGAATCTTTTTGCTATGAATAATATATGTCTAAACAAGTCAATCAAAAGTGACAAAACTTTTGCAACTTTTTATAACCTTTTTCAGTTTCTCTGATCATATGAGTTAATCTTAACTGAGCAGAAACACCATACGGTTGAAGCTTATCAATTTCAATTTTCTTCAAAACTCAGAAAACATAAATGCAGATTACAACTTCAGTTGCATATATGGCTTGATAAGTGCAGGTTAAACAGGTGCACCTTGCAGACACGTTGACCTATTCGTAATCCATATGTGACTGGGGCCATTGACATATGTGAATACCTGGACATTTTTTGCCATGTATATATTACTCATGTTTGTGACTCATTGGATAAATAACAAAATAACAGAGCTTTAAATAAATCTACAATTCAGGATAGAGACTATTAAAGATCGATCTGTATATTTGGGCAGCACAGAGAAAAGTTTCACATCTCATAAAACCTGTTACTAAATTGTGGTTTATTTACAAAGCAGGAAGGTGGAACTCATTTGGCATGCTGTAAGAAACTTAAGATGCAAGAGATAAAATAATGGCCAGTGGAGGTTGGGAGCAAAAAATCAAATAACAACAAAGAGTGTCATAGACATAAAAGAACATGAGATACACAGAAAAAGGAACATTTTCCGAAGAAACCATGATGCATTCCTTACGAGCACCTTCGTCAAACTTGAATGGTGTGCTGCTCTAGTTTACGTCAAGTAAATTTCGCAAATTGTCACCAGAAACTTCAAACATGATGCCCACTAGAGCTGATACGTCTCTCCCTATCTGTCATCACCGGGATAACATATAACTTCAGAAACTGTCTGAACAGCCTTTTTTTCTGTCCTGAAAAGCCTGTGCTGTTACTCGCAGGAGTCGACACCAATCTCGCAGAAAGTCATCAGCAAGATGCCATATGGAACGCTTCATAAAATGTCATGACAACCTCCCTAGCAACAGCCCTGGAGGCACCATAGCTGCATGTGTCAGGAATAGCTATCCTAATAGAATCCATTTCAAAGCAATTTCGGTGATCAACAATCATATACATATACAAAAACTGTATTTTTCTGAGCAATTTTCGAATCAAACTCACCAGTTTTCATATTCGTACAAAACTGTACGAAATTCGTTTCATCACATAATGATGATAATTGAGTTATACCTTAATACACAAAATGCATCATGGACGGTTTTTATGAGAAAGGAAGGAAAAATTAATTGAAACTGGTTGAGTAGTGCCAATAGGTTATGTTCTATTCTAATTTTCAGCACATCTTGAATTCTTGGGATAGAAAATGTATGCACAATGACATGTAACGGTAACCAAGCTTACTGCACCTTCCAGCAGGACTCAGACTACCATAAGTCTCCACTGCACAGCAGAAATCTGGACTCTTGCAGTGCTCAATCAAAAAGTGGACAGAGCACTTCATCAGATACCGTTGGCTGGCCCTATTCATACAGGAGATGCTACCAGCAACCAAATGTCCATCACTCAAAAATTCCAATGTGGTCTGTCCCTCTCATGGAGATAATCTGTCAGATGTGGCTCCTTTAACTCTTGTTGTTGAAGACAGAAATCAAATAACGGCAGAGGACGCTACTACAAAAACAACAAGCATGACAAAAGAAGATGACAGGGCATGCATTTTGCCACATTTTACAGTGCTGTAGTATAATATACATATTTAATATGCTAAAAATGAAGCACTACGAAACAATATATGTATGTAGTGCAGAATGTAATACTTTTAAATCTGCGTGAAAGCTTTTTTCCTAAATTTACAATTTTTTCTTGGATTATAGAGGATTTGAAAACCAAAATGTCAAACATATTGAGCTACAACACTTGTATGTACAACATTCTTGAATCACTTCATTATTTTGATCCTTCTGAGTATTTGATCTTTTACTAGAAATTGAGAATATCATATCTTGTGGAATCTGTCTACTGCAATCATGTTTCTTCATTCTTAATATATTATTAACACTAGAAGCCGTGCACTTCAACAATGATAATTGTTTTTGGAAAAGTTTACTCATTCATCCTCCATCAATCGCAAATCAGAATTTTGCAATAATTCGGTCATTTCGCATTTTTCTAACATCAGTTTCAATAAGTTTGTGATTCTTTCCTAGTTTTAAAACAAGTTACAAAGTAGTGATGCACGGATAGTGAAAATAGCCGGATACCGGATACCGGATAATCCGGCAACACCAACTGCCGGATACCGGATAGCAACCGGATAGTTGGAACCGGATAGTAAACATGCGAAAAAGGAAGTTTTTCGGCATTTGTGGTTGATTATGAATATTTTTTATGAGAGCTGAGACATATTGGTCCGGCAGGAGGACTGTTCCTCTGATGGAATGTTTTTCGTTTTGTTCTGTAACTGAATTCTGATTTTGAAGATGATGAAATAATGTTGTTGACTCTGTCCTGGTAACGTTCCTTTGGTTATTATCAAAATTTTAGCCTTTCATTAAGTTTTGAACATGCCAGATATCCGGTTCTGATATCCGGTTCTCATGCCCTCATTTTGCCGGATACCGGATATCCTGCGAATTCCATTATCCGGCCGGATACCGGATACTGTGCCGGATATCCGTGCATCCCTATTACAAAGCATTTTACCTTCATCAGACTGGTTCACAAAGTTAAATGCTATGTTGCAAGAATGGAAGAAATGCATGCTTTTTAAAACTGTTGTAATTTCAATTATCTTTCTCTGTGTCTCTTAAGGGCAAATGTACTTTTGAGATTAAAGATATCTGATCTGTAGCTATAAACCAAGGAAGATTAATAAATTTGCTGCTTGGGCACAATTGTAGACACCGAAAAACCGCAAGAAAAATCAAATAACTGTAGAAGAGAGAACATCAGAAAGATGGGTGTAAAAGAAGACGAGAGACCTCGCCACAAGAGCCAATTTCCCAGGAAACCATCTCCTTCAGGATTCAATCTTTGAACCAATGCCTTGTTCCTTGAAGAGCATTTTCCCAATTTTATGCCCTTTTCATCGTCTGCTGTCACAAGCAATAACAGTTAGCGGGAGCTTGTGCTTTTCTTGCAGCAAGTCATCAGCAAGGCAGCCATAAAGCTTCATGAAGTGTCATGACAACCCCCATAGCAACAGCCCTGGGGGCATCATGGCTGCATGTGTCAGGAATATCCTAATGAAATCTGTCTTGATGTAATCTGGCGATCAAGGATTCAAGCTTCCATTCTGATTGTATTGCTCAAAGCGGTTGCTGCACCTTTGAGTTCTATAATAATAGAAACCTCAAGCACAATCGCACATCGTCAAGAAATGGTACTATTGTCCTGCAGATCTTGGTCCTGCCACTGAATAAATCTTTATATGTGGCCTGCAAATTTTGATGCATATATGGTGGTGGGGAAAATGGGGAACTTGACAACCTGATATCCTAGAAAATTCTTAAAGGAGACTTTGAAGAAATTGGAAATGTTACTCGCAAGACATGTTGTTCTATCATTGTTAAATTGTTTGCCTTCTTTTCCAGCCATGTGTTTAGTTTATACCTATACCGACATTCTAAACAATACCATTTTGATTCCCCACAGGCCTGACCCAGAAGAATATTTGTCTGTGTCCCAACAATCTCAGCTTTCATAGAGCACGTATTGTATACATTTAATCAGGAACAAGCAATATTTTATTCAACTTTAATGATTGCTCATCACACAGCATAATGTCACATCCTGAAAGAGTACATACATTATCATATTTCTCGTATGTCTAAGAAAGCCGAAGAAAGCCTTTGAAACTCCAGGGACAAGAAACGGGTCAAAATTTGATGTGTCTGAAATTCTTGTCTCCGGTGTTTATGATGGCTGGAAGAACAATAGAGGACCTCTTGTTGTCATTTGTAATAGACAAGGATATTAGCAAAACTTTTAACACAAAAAATATGCGGCAGAATATTTTTATCCCATCCAAAAATAGCATTGAAATGGCCTACCCCCCTGAAAAAGGCCTGTCTCCAACAACATTTTCTTTGAAAGATCGTATCACAAAAACTAGTACAGGATCCTGATTCAATTAAACTCTTCCATACATGGAGATTTGACTGTCAGTCTACTAAAATCTGGTCACCAATAGCTGAAATAATATTCTGTATAAGAGCAGGAGGTTGTTCTGTCGATGTCTCCAATATTGCGTCATTAGCATCACGCCTGATTTGTTTCTTAATAAAAATTAAAGGGACACACATTCTGTGAGAAAACCTTGTGTCTGACGTTGTCTGAGAACCCAAGAAAATAACTGAACTATCTGTAGCTCTGTATCATTTATGTAAACCAACATATTAGAGTATTTCTGTTGGCATGTCAGTTGTCCTATCTCAATTTGTCATTAGCAAACGCCTTGCTACTTTATTTTGACTACATATTTCTGGACCAAAATTGCTGTGAACATGTGTCTGGTGTTCATAAGGTCATTGCATGCACATATTGCCAGACTCCCAGTTTTCCACTGGTCCCTGCAAAGATTTTTACTGTAATTATCATTAGCATCAAGCTGTCATTAGCATCATGTCAAAAACGGCTTATTGCCTTTACCTCACTAAAATTTTGTTGCAGGTGACTGGAGTTGAAATCAGTTAAATATATATTATCAATAAATGTTTCAACAGACTATTACATAACATTTCTGCATTTTCCTTGCATCTGACATGCTTTATATGAAGTTTGATGCTTCTCTGAAACTACTAACCAAATATGGGGTGACAGTGACTTTTACCATTGTCTAGCATCTGAAATATGGTTTAGTAAAGACACTGGGTACAGGAAGAAGTAGTGGAGATCATTTTTATCATTCAGAATCCTAACTATTGATGAAAAGAGTATTTTTGTTTGTTTTTGTAAATTTCTGGTTCAAGGACATGTTCTATCTCAATTACTACTTGTCATAGAGACCTGAAATATAGCTCAATGTGTGCAGAAAAGCCACTTTCCTATTTGTTGGTAATACATTATTCAGCTCTAGGTGGTACGGATTTCAAGTTATAGGCATGATGCTAATGACACACATATTTGGTATTTTAATTGATCAAATGCAGTTTCTCAAAAATAATTGGCACTAGAGACCTGGAACTTGGCCCAAAATGTGCAAGCAACTTGCCTAATCATTGGCAATAGATTGTTTAGCCCTAAGTGGTCAGGATTTTTTAGTTAGAGGTGTGATTTTAATGACAGTCAAAAAACATTACAGCTGCGCTTATCACCTCAGTACAGATTAGCGGGGCATTGGGACCCTTGGACATGAAAGTGCAGTGATTGCTGACTGTTTGACCCACCCCAGGCAAACTTTAAAAGGCATTTCTGGAACGAAAAATTTTCAAAATTTTTTCAGCTGAAATTTCAAGGTTTTCAAATTTTGACCCAAACATAATTCAACATTACACAAGGAAAAAGGAATCAGACAATCTTCATAACTATGGTCATCCATCTTGAGTAGTGGCCATTTTCCATTTGCTCAGGAAATGAAATTGACCTCATATCACTGCTAAGCCCCAACACTGTTCTTTGTAGTAGTGCAATACCCTTTAACGTATTGTTTGTCACATCCTATAAAATTCCAAGCAGATGAACCGAGGTTACCACACAAAGACAGCACTTCTCTGAGTAATTCCTAAATCTAGCAAATTAGTTTCATAATTGAAAGGTACACAGTATCTTGGTTTTGTTTGTTATGGTATTATACATAGATACACTTGCTTACAGTAAATACCATTCTTCATTGGAAAGTAAAATTTAAACCAGAAAATCAAATGCACATTTATAAGTTGCAATGCAGCCTATCCCTTCCTCTTAGTTCTTGCCTCTTTGGTTCTTGCAGGAGACAAAATCAAATAACTGCAGAAAGGGACAAGAGGGGGATACAAAGCAAAACCTAGATGGTAAAAGAAGATGAGAGAGCACGTTACAAGAGCTCATTTCCCAGGAAACTGTCTCCTTCAGGATTCAATCTTTGAACCAGTGCCTTGTTGCTTCAAGATAATTTCCTAAATTCCAATTTGATGGCCTTTTCTTATGCCCTCTGCTGTCATTAGCAGCATAAAGTCAACACAACTGACACCAATCTCCCAGCAAGTCATCAGCAAGACGTCCATAAAGCTTCATGAAGTGTCATGACAACTAGGGCCCTGCACGGGACTAGATTTTTGTCTCACTCCCGCCCGTTCTTTCCAAATCTGCTCCCGCTCCCGTCCCGTTCTAGGCATTACAATGATAAAATTTGCCAAATTTTGTCAAGTTCAGTCCCGTTCCCGTCCCGTGCAGGGCCCTAATGACAACCCCCATAGCAACAGCCTTTGAGGCATCATAGCTGCAAGTGTCACGAATATCCAATGAAATCTGTCTTGACGTAGCGATCAAGCATTAAGGTTTTACAACTCCGATTGGATTGTATACAAGTTTACAGGCTGGTTGCAAGACATTAATCATACCTTGATATTGTAAGACTTATACTTAAGGTAGAATCAGTGGACATTTAATGATCAAATTCTTCAGAAAATGTCAGAATCATCAATCGACTCAAGTTAAACACTAACACATTTGAGGCTGGTCACTTGCCCCTTCAAGCAGTTTCAATTGCATACAACTTGAATACTTAAGTAGATTGTTATATCACCTTATACTCCTAAATATGTTTGATGATCTTCATCAATTCTTCACCTTACACTTCACTGGCATTTAGCTATAGTCAAGGGATGGCTAAATTATGCTGAAATATAGTATAAATCATGAATCTGAAAATTTGTAAAGGCTTATGAAATGCAGCCACTAACAATTTAATGTATACTTTTAATTATAAAACATAACCTGTATAAATACCATGAAATACCAAGTATATAACCAAAGGAAATAAGAACGCAGATAGTGGGGAATTATCTATAACACCAAAGCTAACACCATGACAGCAATGCTGATATGTTGTTGTGGGGTAAGTGACCCAGATTCCAGGACTATCAGCATGATCAGCAAGTGTGTTCAGAGGCAGTCTGATGGGATGCTCCCAATGACTGCAGGGCTACAGCATGTACAGTGCGAGGGGCTGCAGGGCTGAAGGATGTTATATTGCAGGCTGACAGCAATGCCTATGTAGTGGTTGAAGGGCTCCAGAACTTTACAGTGCATAGGGGATGGTTGAAAATACTGTCTTCATTGTAGGGATGCAAGATATTTTGTAACACATGAGTGAAATATTGTGCCCACGTGAATTTAGTCATAAATGAAACTAATGCTGAAGATATGGAGATACTCCTACAAAATCCATTCATAATATAAGGATCAAATATATATAGGAAAATGCTGGGAAAATGCAAGTGATGCCATTTAGGGAACTGCTGCACCCCAACAGTATATGATCTAATTATCTGGTCTAATTTTACACGATTTTAGCGTATAATACACAATGCATATTACATTAAATGTGTATATCTTATTGCAGCAATTATCCATATATTGATTGCAAGACTTCAGTTGATATTGGATTATCTGTAGACTAGAAATTACCCATTATTAAAGGCCGGGCTATAATGGGAAAGAGCAAGGAGAAATTCCCCCCTAACTACATGATGGGGAAAGATATGTAAAGAATTTGGCCATTAACACAGGGGAATACAAAAGTGGAGGATAAGGTAGGATAAGCCATCAGTTTGTGTGAAAGAATAGTAAAAGAATAGCAGGTGGATGTGAAAGTTAATGTGTTTGATATAGATATTGAAAGGCTATTGTAATAGCGTATCATGTGTGGGCACTTGGTTGATATTTACATGAGCAGGGTGGCAATAAGTAAGAGGGGCGACGATGTAATAATCAGGGGGCTTTGGAGTTGTCTTCAGTGGGAAATTATGTATTTCACAGTAAGATCAGCAGTGAGTATTGATTTGAAACACAGGGAGTCCCTGAATATTCAGTGCTAAATCATGCAAGACCTTGTTAAGAAATAGTCCCACCAGAAATTAGTTAGTTCAATAGTGGCCAAGAAGAATTGATTAATTTCACAAAAAGGTGAGCAAGGAATGGCTGATTTAATTTAAACTCCCAGGCCCCTCCCTCTGTATATGAAATGGTCACCCCTAATGGAAATGGATTAGAAGGAGATGTGTTGATTGGTGTGAAAAGGCGACACATATTGGAGAAGAGGTAATATTTTTGCAGGAATAAATGTGTCCATGGCAAGCATGAATTGGCAATTCGTTTAAGTGTGCATACTTTGAATCATGAGATTCTTGTTGTCTTTGTTAATAAATGCAGATGTGGATTGGAGGACAACAATGAGTGGTTGTGGTGTCAAAGAAAGCAGAAAGTGACAGAATTGAAAGGAAGTATGATAGTGTGGAAAACGGCTGGTAGGTGGCCAATGTACTTAATATGCTCCCTCTGGTGTGAGATTTTAGCAGACTGCAGCTCACCCTATGTTTGTAAGTTTTTCATGGTGAAACACACGACGTCGGGAGCCCAAGTGGCTGGCGATATATAAGTTGGAAAACATAATTAACAAAAGATTAAGAGGATTATTTGCATGCATGAGAAGCATAGAAGAGAAAAATAAGGTTAGGTGGATAGTTGAGGTGAGTGGGATTCCTAGGGAATGTGTTTTTAGCTGTGTCAGGAGCTGTGTGTTGGCCTGGGAGTTTTTAGACTTATACCCGGCAGGGATTTGCATGTTGTTCCATGCACAGAAAAATTTATACATAATGATTATAGCATAACATGATACTCTTACACACTATTTCTCAACTGGTCACCAGACAAAATTTCAATTAACATTATCCTATAAGCCTACAGGTTTCTGTTGGTATCTTCAATCATTAATATTTAGCTATTAGGTGAGCTATCAAAAATTAATCTGAACAGGCAAGAGGAGTTTATCTGACTTCTATTTTTCCATCAAATTTGTAGGAGGTCAACTAGGCTATTCATAGACTTGTAGATAATGCTGATATGAGAGATACCAGAGAAGTGCTTATGTTTACAGCTGTAATTATGACATTGCTGAGAGAATAGGCCTATATAAATTGAAACATATCAAATATAGGCCCTACAATTTGAAATCATTTTTACTGGAGAGTTATTAATCATGGATAATAATGGAAATAAATGGACGTTAATTTTTGGAACAAACGTTGTACTTCAGCACCTCTAGAATGAGTCACAAAAATGATGCAAATACACTAGAATACATCAATAAATCAATCATGCTTATCTAAAAGCTGCACCTTTTTTCCTAAGCAGCTTTCATTATCGAGTTCTACTTAGTAGCCTGAGGCCCTTGCAACAAAATAAACAAATATCTTTATCTCTTTATTCGATGACAGACTGATAATATATTACAATATATTGCATTATAAACTCGATATATAACACTTTTTTAATTGCAAATAAGTTTGCATGACACTATATCATATTACACACGCAAATCTGTCCATATGTGTAGTATGTACTTATTGCACACTGCTCACAAAGTGGTCAATACAAAACTTGAACTTAAACTTGGAGAGAAGTGAATTTAGATGCACCAATGTATGAGATACCTAATATATTTTTTTCTATGTTATATTTATTTCTATGTGTCTATAGTACCACGCAATTCAGTTGAATGCATTGCAATGGAAATTATGAATATATATATAAGTAACATGTCCATATCTTGCCAGTGTGAATGGAAGTAAATAAATATGCTTGTTGTGAAGGAAGAATTGAGGTGATTATAAATAACTAAATATACACCAGAATAGTAACCAACTAATAGGACCGGTATAAGGATAATATCCTCATCAGGATCATTTGATTCATTTTGGAGCACTATGGTAAATATCCATGGAAGCCTGGATGTAATGAGATTTATGGCAAATATTGTAGCATGATGAACCTTAAGCATCCACTCCAGCAAAATATATTACTTCTTATTCTTCTTATTAGCACCATGCCCTGAATTGTGGGTTTCTCATATTGAGCAAATAGCTTGCTTGGGTCAAGTGGTATCTTAGTGGATGAAGATACGGTCTGCAATGAATGAGTACTGGTCTCCATTGGACTGCTTCTTCCATAGGTGCTGCAAACACATACAGGATTTATGGGGTCGTTGCAACTAAGCCACCTTTATTGAGTAAATAGTTTTGTGGAGTTGAGTAGTTTCTGGGGCAATTCTGTATGAAGTATTCTGTTGCCCAGATCCTGGTTAGTTTCAATGATCTGTCCACTCAAATAGAAGAAACTTCAGAACTTCTTTACACATGGGGTTATAGAAATTAGAGATCTGCACGGGCACCTTTTTCCTGCCCGCGACCGCCCCGCGCCCGCACTATCCTGCCCGCACCCCCCCCGCGCCCGCAGTCTCTGCCTTCACCCGCAGCATGCTGCCCGCGCCCGCAGGATAATCTGCCCGCACCCGCCCCGCACCCGCATGCGGACAACAGCGGGTACCCGCGCCAGCAGGTAACTGCCCGCATAACAATCCTGGATGATCTTAATTCATAAAAATATTTTGAAAACAATGATCAAGCTTTATTGACTTAATCTCTATAAATGCATCACATGTCAGTGACAGATACATTAAACATATTTAGATTAGGGCTATCACGATTACAGAATTTCAAAATCGATTAATCTATGGCCTAAAATCGAATCGTAATCGATTAATCGCCATTTTCCCGCCATTCTAGAGAGCATTCTCAGAGCAAGGGAAGTTCTGTGTCTTTTTATATCATTGTCTTGAAACAAAGCCAAGAGGCTTAGATGTTACATTGAAAATATTAATTGCAATTAGGACTTCACACTTCATTCACATCAATAAGCTTGAATCAGGTACAACCAATCCAATTAGCCACTCCACTTGAGTAATCCAGTTGCAATTCACTCTTGACAACTAGAAATTGAATGTCAGTGTCTTCCAGGTACAAATATATAAATAACAGATTAATCGATTTTGCAAAGTAGAATCGATTTTTAACTAAAATCTAATCGGCGGCGATTAATCGGTTAATCGTGAGAGCCCTAATTTAGATATTGCTATATCATTATTTATGAAATAGCACACCAGACCAGTTTATACAATCAAAATTCATTAATGACACCATAATCAATCGGTTCAAAACATAATTATGTCATAACTTTTCATTCACATTCTGTCCATAGATACCCAGTTATTAAGTTTTATCATGAATAGGAAATAGTTTAAAAGCTGATTTGTATCTCAATGGCTATAATTACAAGAGATAAAGATATTGAAATGGGTGCAAATAGCCCTTTGTTTTATGACCTCCTGGAGTGAGCTGGGAGATACCAGTATATGGTACAAAACCAGTATCATTCTGTTACATAAATCCACATTTTGGCTGATTAATGAAAGCATTTAATGATGTATAGTGCTATCTTACCGCATTAATCTTCTGTATCTAATCATTTCATTTTGTCAAAATGATTTCGATATAGCCCATTAAGGTGCTGTAGAGGCGTAAAACACAAACAAACAAACGTCAAAATAATTTTTTTTTACTGAGTGCCTTACTTGAAGTTATTTGAATCATGGAAACAGGCTTAAATTGATAACAATAGATTGCCTACCAGGATCATACTGTTTCATACATATTAATATAAAAAATCAATGATCAGATGGCATACTTGATACACACATATTTAACTGTTACTGAGTGAAAGCTAATGAAGTAGTATACAATACATTATGGTCTTAAACTGGCAAAACAATGCGGGCAGGCAGTGAAAGTGCCCGCGTATTACTGCCCGCACCCGCAAACCACCCGCAAGGGCCTGCCCGCACCCACCCCGCGCCCGCAATCTTCTACCCGCGCCCGCCCCGCGCCCGCACTGACTGCCCGCGGGTACCCGTGGGCACCTTGCGGGTGCGGGTACCCGCTGCCCGCGCGGGCATACCCGCCCCGCGCAGTTCTCTAATAGAAATACACTCAATCGATAGTCACAAAAGATTTCAATAGGAATATCTCCCAATGGCATTCTTCACACCATTATGCCATCCATGTCTAATATTCTGTCAGTTATGAAGGTAAAATTGTGGAAATCATAAATATTCACCTGATCAGTAATGAAAAATGTATTATACCAAGCTAGTGTTGAGCATCCACTCCAGCAAAATATATTACTGCTTATTCTTCTTGTTAGCGCCATGCCCTGAAATGTGGGTTTCTCGCATTGAGCAAATAGCTTGCTTGGGTCAACTGGTATCTTAGTGGATGAAGATACGGTCTGCTATGAATGAGCACTGGTCTCCATTGGACTGCTTCTTCTATTGGTGCTGCAAACACATACAGGATTTATGGGGTCGGTTCAACTAAGCCACCAAGATTGACTCACTGAGTATAATTTTGTGGAGTTTGGTAGTTTCTTGTGGTATTCTTTCCGAAGTATTCTGTTGCCCAGATCCTGGTTGAAGTCAATGATCTGCCCATTCAAAGACAATAAAGGAACTTCTTCCATAGGTGCTGCAAACACATACAGAGTTTATGGGGTCGTTGCAACTAAGCCACCTATATTAGCTTATATTGAGTAAATAGTTTTGTGGTAGTTTCTGGCACTATTCTGTCTTTGTCTCATTTTGTTGCCCAGATCCTGGTTGGAGTCCATGATCTGCCCATTCAAATACAAGGAACTTCTGAAGGCCCTTCCACATAGGGTTATGTATATAGAACTGCACTCAATCAGTCAGACTATAAAACATTCAATAGGTACAGCTCTTAATGGCCTTTCTTCAGATCATTCGGCCATCCATAACTCTACCTGTTATGAATGAAAAATAGTGGCAACTAGAATATTCATCTGATTTATTTAGTAACATTATACCAACCTAAATATGAAAATAACCCCATAGATCATGCCAATTATAGCTAGGCCTCTACTTCTTATTCTTCTTATTAGCACCATGCCCTGAATTGTGGGTTTCTCACGTTGAGCAAATAGCTTGCTCGGGTCAAGTGGTATCTTAGTGAATTAAGAGACTGTGGTGAATGAGGACTACACCGCATCTGACGAAATTACGCAAGTAGCTTATTTCGCAGTAGTACACAAGAACCCAGGGGTTCAAAATGGAGGTGGTGTAGTGTCCTAAGTTGAAGTTCATATGCCCCGAAATTATTTCCCTGATATGAGTGCCAGTACCAGGTGTTGTTAATATATCGTGTGCTAAATTTCAGAATTTAACAAATAATCCATTTTCAAGCCACAAAATGACCATGTGGCAGATGCGATACGGAAAAAGAATACATTCCATAAAAGAACTTGAAAAGAGGTTTAATATGATGCATGGAAATGTGTGTGATCTGCCAGGTAAAACTTCCTTTTTGTGGAAGGAGCTGCACATTCATTTATTATTATAAAGCATTTTGGTGAATATGATATGATAAACAATGAGAAGACTGGGAATCTTAGAGTAAGACATACTGTATCCACTAATAGAATTCACTGTCTCAGACATGGAACACTGGATAGTGGGTATAGGTATAACAGTTACCTACATCCATTAAAATCCAATGGGCTCTGACACTGGCTCTGCAAAACTGAGTTCCAACACAAAATTTACACTAAAGTATACATGGCTGTAAAAGTTACTAATATGTTTTTAAAACTAAAATAATTTTTGAGGTTACCAATTTATTCATTACCGTTAATTTGTGAGAAATCAAAATTTAAGAAAAATATCAAAAATCCCAATATTTTTCGAGTTTTTTGGTTTTTATGAAAACTTCAAAGGATTTGACCTCCAAATAAGTTTAGTCATTTTAAAAAGGCATAACTTAGACACCTAAATGCCAAATTTCAGAGGTCTAACTCCAAAATCGACGGAATCATGGAGCATTGAAAAAATAACATTTTTTTCAAATTTTTGCTGAATTTGCTCTTACTAATTTTTCTAAGAGCAGTAAGACCTCCAAATGGCACATTTAGAGTATTTAACGCATAATATGGCAGATTTTCATGTTCATAGGTACAATTTTTTTCGGAGTTCTGTTCCGGAAAGGAAAAAAATAATTATTTTTAATTTCCAATATTTTATAAAAACTGTACCAATTGCTTAAATATGAACACCAAAAGACACATACATTCTACAAGACCCATTCATGTGCCAAATATCATATATACAAGTGCAATAGTTTAGGCACAGTGGCCAATACACAATGTGTGATGCTGCCCGTAGTGGATTCAAGCAAGATAAAAACGAAGTCACGGCAAAATAACAATATAACGGCTATTCATTCCCATGTCAGATGCTTGCTCTATAATCAAGCTAAGGTGCATTCTTGATTCCAAACTTCTCCAAACAAAATTGCCAAGTCAGGGCTCAAAAGACATTCGAAAATGCTCAAATTTCAAATTTCCCGCCAAAACTTTCCATTTTGTCAAAGTGACTGCATAAATGGAGATGTGTACACACACCTCCATTAAAAAACTTTTGGGCCCAATTGTGCATCCTTTTCATGTAATCATTGGATTGGGCTGACCGATATTCCATGAGACTTTCATCAAGTTTCGTTCAGGCAAAGTTGAGTTATGCCATATATTCAAATATATTGGTGTCTGACAAAATTATGCAAAAGCAACATAGTAAGTGTAAAGACAGTACAAAAGTTTAATTTTTAAATAATTGTGCTCAAAACATTAGCATTGCATCATTTGGCTAACATTCACATTGAAAAATTGTGCTTACTTCTTGTTACTGCTAAGTATTATGCATAAATTGTCTCTATTAGAATAACATTGATTTTACACATTTTTCTCAAATGTATGCTGCCCAAAACCTCAAAATCGTTCAAATCATTTGAAAAATGCTTCTAGCAGTCACCTCACTCTGTCTATTTAGCTGTGTGAAAAGGAAACTGAAGCAACATCTCTTGCTTTGAAATGGCTAGCAATCAAAAATTATTTCCACGACCTGCCATTGGAATTGCATTGTGTTTACGATGCGCAGTTTGTTATTCAACAGTTTGTCAATTTCCAATGCACAGGTTATCCCTCAGTTTAGCTGAACTTAATTGATATTAGATGGTAACTTTTGAAGGCATTTTTAAAAGGATCAGAACTTTTTTGAGATTTTCGAGAGCATAAATTTGAAAAAAATATGCAAAACCAGTGTTATTCCAATGGAGGCAATTTATGCATATTGCTTGGCAGTTACAGCAATTAACTTTTTTGATATGAGTAGTGCCAAATGATGTAACGCTAATGTTTTGAGCACAATTATTTGAAAATTAAACTTTTTTACAGTCTTTCTACTTACTATGTTGCTTTTGCATAATTTCGTCAGACACCAAAATATTTGAATATATGGCATAACTTAACTTTGCTTAAACAAAACTTGATGAAAGTCACATGGAATATTTGTCAGCCCAATCCAATGATTATGTGAAAAGGATGCACTGCTGGGCCCAACAGTTTTTGTACTACTGCGAAATAACCTACTTGCGTAATTTCATCAGATGCGGTGTAGTCTCCATTGGACTGCTCCTTCTATAGGTGCTGCAAACACATACAGGATTTATGGGATCGTTGCAACTAAGCAACCTATATAGAGTAAATAGTTTTGTGGAGTTGGGAAGTTTCTTGACTATTCTGTCCGAGTATTATGTTGCCCAGATCCTGGTAGGAGTCAAAGATCTGCCCATTCAAATGCAAGGAACTTCAGTAGGTCCTTCCACATGGGGTTATAAAACCACACTCAATCAGGACTTTTCAGTAGAGACTAAAAATTCAGTAGGTGTAGCTTCCAAAGGCCTTTCTCCAGATCAGCACACAGCAGAACTTACCTGTTATCCTGACAGCAACTTACTGTTCGGCTTATAGTATAACAGACATCTACAAAATTACATGTAAACTACACAGAATACATACGAAACGCTTCTTCAGATTCTGCAGGCCGGAAATATACCGATAGACACACAAAAACATTTAATTTGATTCTGTAGAGTTAAAACTATATTTAAATTCAAATGTTATTGATATACAAACCAAACCAATTGCATCACCTATCCTTTCAATTAATATTATATAGGCTTAGTTCACGAACATGATGTGACTTCCAGATAGCTCCGAGAAAACCATAATGATTGTTTGTGAAGTAGTAGAAATATGTGAAATATGAGATGTCAAACAATTGTGCTTGAGGTTTATTGTTAGGTGCCAACATTGTACATAGCTCACAGGAAGTGCACAGAAAGGCGGTCAGACATGATGAAGTGTCCTGCTGCTGCAATGGTGACCATCAAATCCCTTGTCAAACTATGTATCAGCAAAGAGGTTTGCAGAAGCCCTGGAGCACACAGGGATCACACAAGGGCCTCTGATGAGACACCATTGTAGCAGAGCCCCCAATGCAAATAACATCAGCTTAGACATACATCACATGTTATGTTTGATCACTCAATTGAAGAGATGGTATGATATGTAGCCACTTGTTGTTTGTTATGTGACCATTTTTAGGCCTACTCAGTTACACAGCCTGCTCATGTCATGCTGTTGCTGCTGACAATATAACCTCTGAGACCCTGGTTCGATTACGGCTTTGCCAACTATAATTTAGACGAACATCTAGTCTGGTGTCGCAATAGGTCTGTCTCCATTTGTAGTTCCGAATTTATGTACAGGTGGTGTCTCCAAGCAATAGGAGCTCTGATGGAATCCCTTTGCCTTTCAACAAGGTGATTGTTGTTATTGACCAAGCGAAGGAGTCTAACTTAAGGAGTGTTAGTTGAATTTTGATTTTTTGGGTCAGCTAAGCTGTATTATGTTCTCAAAACAGCAGTTCCACAGAAAAGTGTGTTTTTATCATACAAATTGGGGAATTGTAACTTGTTAACAACCAGATTATAATACATTGTATTAATATAATAATATGTCATTTGGTTGGCACCCCAAGACAAAAATTGCCCTCCCTCCTTATTGTAGTTCCACCTACCGATAACACCTGACCTGTCATAATCCCCATATGAAGACAGACCTGTTGCACCTTGCCTCATAAGTCCCTGTCCTATTTGAGCAGTGCAAATATACGGGATGTAAAGCTCTGCGAATCATCATCACCCCATGTGACTACAAGACTCATTGTCAATGGCCAAGCAGTAAAGCAGGAACCAATGACACATGCATCAATATCTGCAGAGTCACTACTCCTTGAAAAGTATCCATTCCATCCCCTGGATGCCATCTTTTAAATAAAACTCAAGACCTGATATGTTTGAACGCCGGCCAAAATGAAATATTCACAGACTTGTAAAACACTAAATGTTCCAAGCACGTTCAATTGATCCAACACAAGAACACACCATGTAGAACCTTTTAAAAAGGAGCTGCCTTGCATAACACACAAGGTTCAATGATGGATTCACGCTGTCAACAAATATGTTTGCCTTGAGACAGCATTTCAGCATTGCATTTGGTGTGCATGGAATGATGGAATGGCCAGCTTCCGCCATTTGTTTCAGGAAGAAGGATTCAAAGACTGACAACATTGATATGAGTGGAATTCTACATCAATTATAAAGTAAGCAATCTCTCTGCATACCCAACAGTTTAAATATTTTTGTGCATGTGTTTTGCATTGTTGCAAATATACTAAAATATTTAGCAATCTTTTTAGAAATTTTCTGCACAGTGCATTTTCAATACAGCAACTTACATGTAATTGATGCAGAACTTACAGTTCAAAGCATCAGATTCACAATTCAGGTTACAGTAACCTAGACTTTTTGAGAATTTTGACTATATTATGGGGCATATAGGCCAATATGGATCTTTGCTTCTTGAACTTGAAAGCTTTGGCAATCATCAACATTCAAGTGGATCTGCATTACATAAATGTCAACTAGCACGGTATGCAAATGATCTGTAATGCAATATCAACACAAGGCATGAAATGTTGCTTTTTGCAGACAATATGATAGCTCACTCCTCCCCAAATCACTTCACTTACAAGTATCAAATAACAATGTCACGAAGAAGGCTTCCAGGAACTTATTGTGAAGAAGACAGAATCATGTGTCATTTGAGAATCAGATGTCAAATAATTGTGCATGACATACATTGTGATATAGTTTTGGAGCTCTTGTACGTTCAAAGGGAGGTCTGTCAGACATGAAGTTACCATGCAGTTACTGCAGACGAATGACAAGTACTTACATTAATGATCTGTCAATTTGTCATTGGGCAACTTTCTGACTTCAGGGATTTCTTAACATGTTCCCAATCCATACCCACACTGTCCCACAGGCCAATAGGCTACCCGTACCAAATTTCATAAATCTAAGCAAAGTATTAAGGTCACAGAGGGCAGTTCGAGAATGAAGAAAGACGGCTGCTAAAATGGTCACCACAAGATAGCCACTATCTTGGATTTCTCGACATGTGCCCGATCCATACCAACAGGCCAATACCTGAACCAAACTTCATGACTCTTAAAGAAATATTAAGGTCACAGTAGGTAAATCAAGAATGTGGAAAGATGGCTGCCAAAATTGCCACCACAAGATGGCCACCATCTTGGATTTCTTGTCAAATATCCATACCCACAGGCAAATACCTGTACCAAATTTCGTAACTCTATGTGAAATACTAAGGTCACAATGGACACTTACACAAACCTTAACCGGGACAACAAAGACGACTATCGAGCGACGACAATATTTAGCTCTTCGTTTTCAAAGAAAACAGACAAGCTAAAAACGATGCAATCCTACAAACAGAAACTGATACTTAAAACATAGTCCACCATGAACTATTCTAGGACTTTTTAAAAAGCTCTAAATGTTCCAAGCACGTTCTTTCTTTGGTGTAACACACCATGCAAAACCTTTTCAGAAGGAGTTGCCCTGCAATGGCCTGCATAGCACTGTCAGGTTCAATGATGGATTCACAATGTCCACAAATGTGTTTGCCTCATTACAGCAGGGCAGCATATCCATGGGTCTCATGCACACGATGTGCTACTGTGGAGCAAGAGGAGAAAAGAAAGAGAACAGAAGAAGTAGAAGAAGACAGAATGGAAGGGACAAACTTTTTCTGCTTTTGCAATTCAGTCTGCATATCAGGCAGATTAGTTCAGAGGTGAGTGACCTTTGAAAATAAACAGTGGCCTTGTTTTGTTCTTATTTCCCATTAGAGAGCTCTCTGTATACAAATGGATGTTTCAGAGGCTGGGTTAACAATGTCCAGACAGCTAACTGCTTCAACTTATGTCAAGGAATTTCTCATTCGCCTTGGACCGAGTAACCTTAAGAAAATACAGAATAGTCATTTCCATTTGAAGGCCCTTTTCTGAAGCTTCTTTCTGAAGTCAGGCAATTTGCCACAAATCAATATATATAAGAAATGCAGTGAATTATACAATACAATAACATTCATGGGGCTCAGATTTGCTTTTGAACTGAATAATCAGAATTTCCACTTATCTTATCAGCCATTGTTGTTAAAAATACCTTTGGAGCTATTCCCTGTTTGGTTTTCACAAAAATACAATACCGAAAACAAAATTCCTGAGTTGGCAATGACCAGCGAGATATGATAAGCGGTAGTCTCTAAATACCTGCAATGACAAATCAATTATATCTAACAACATTTTCCAATGTTGCAATATACCATGAACATGACACTCGAGCTTCTAGGGGACATTCGCAACAGGAACACATCATAAAACCATCTCACAACCACGTTCCCAATCTATTTGGCACTACAGAAAATGGAATATGACAGTCCAATTATATAGAGTCAGAGCAATTTGGGAAATCACAAAAACATAGATGGTGCAGGAGAAGTGCAGTGACATTGTGACGAACTGCTGTAGGTAACAAATGGGGGTGGATGGCATGGGGTGGGGGGCAACAAAAAGGACAATTTAAGCTGACTATATTTAGAGGGAAGTAATTATATATAACAGATTGAGGTAGACTATATGTATGGAGTAACAAATGGGGACAGAATCATTGACATTGACATCTTATAGTTGGAATTTCTATGCATCTGCCAAATGATTTGAGTCCTCTTGCTCAAGAATTTCGCCATTGATTATTACTGTCATCCTTAATGAAATGACGTTATATGTAGTGCGCACTGTGTAAGTTGCTTACAAGTGACATTTTGAATTGCATAAAAATCCAAAACATATTTTTAAAAGTAAAATTTAGAAGAATCCATGACAAGAGACTGAATCAGGCCCTAAATATAATATTTATATATGTATGATTTGTAGAGATGAAGGGTATACATGTGCCAGAAAAGCTGATCTGAATTAATCAAAACACATTCACTGACACAATCTGAGTCAGAGTATTTACGGTTTGCCCATTTATAAATACAATATTTCATGATGTTCAACACATGACATTAATTTTTCACCCACATGTACACATGTCGAATAGGCCTACTGATAACGTTAATTCATTCATCACCATGTAACTTTTCACAGTATTAAAGTATTCATTTTGCTTCCACTTTTTGTTGTGCATACAAATTTGTGCTCAGTACACGTGGGTCAATCAAACATGTAAATTGATGTAACCAATTAACTCTCGTTATCTACGGGGAGATAAACAACTGGGTTGGCTAATGGGCAGGCTATGTCACACATAGCTCATAAAGCATTTCAATGCTGGATGTGTTTAAGCCTGTCTAATTACTGTCAAGTTCCATGTTATTTCAAGCCTATATTTGCTACTAACTATAGCACATAGCTGTAAAGTGCCATTGCCATGTAACATTGTTGAATATTCCGAATGATGCTTAGGGGCACCCCAGGCAGCAGATGATCTTTGGGATGGGGGGCTATGGATTTTTGGTGAAAAAAAAGTTTGTTTCCCATTTGACACTAAAAAAAGTGCTCAGCACGTGACAATAAAAACAGTGTATTTCCACCTTTAGGTAGGGTACTGTAAGTTAAAATTGTGATTTAAAAAGTTTGTCGCGCATTCATGAGATTAAAAAAAGATTGACCCGGGGTAAAATCCATAGCCCACCAACTATCGTCGGGTGGGAGGGCCCTTATCAGAAAATTCTATGTATGATAATATGAAATATCTATGAATGTCTATCTAATACTGTCTACATTCTGGCCTCAATGTTGGGACACGTTTGACCTTTTCATTGAAGTTTGGTCATTCTGGTGTTCTGCTGAGTTATGGGGACTCATATTAGCCACAAAAATACATTGCCACAACCAGCCAACCATGGAGAACTGTGGCATGTACCCAGGGCATGAATGCTTTTTATAAACATTGGTAACTCACTCGAAAGTAATAAAATCAAAAGGAAAAATATATATATATATATTATACTTGTATATATGAGTGATTCAACCAAAAACGTGCCCATCGCCAAAGACACAGACATAGTGACGGTTCTGACATACACGTATGCCTTCTGTCTGCATATTACGTGAGCAATTTGGCAGAAAATGGGAGAAATTGGACGTGATTGGAAAGTAGATTTGAATGTAGCCTGTCCAATGCTGTCTCACCAAGATAATTTGATATGATTGTGAACCCCCAGGCACTCTCCTCAATGCTATGATGCCAAAAGACAAGAATGATACAGCTACAGTGAGTGGAGTGAAGTTTCTGTGTGCAACTGTAGCACCTAAAACAGAGTTTAGAAAAGTTACCAGAATATATTGCATTGATATAATATTATTAATAAAAAAATAACAAATCTATGAACAAAATAAGATAAGTAAAAAAAAAGCTGTACATTGAAACAACAAAGACAAAATTGTGGTTCGTCATAGACAAGTTTCACCAATGTATCTATTGAGACATGCTATGGTAAATTTTCTTATCTATAGCATTCTAGCAACATTTGTTCAACGCAAATGTGCAAATGTTACTGTTACAGACATAGGTCGATATATGTTCAAGAGAATTTAGTCCTATATACAACAAAGGTCAATATAAACCACATTTGTGTGCTACTTATCAGAGGTGCTTATGTGGAGCTTCACAGTAGGCCTATACAAGCCGGGTGAATATTTTAATAATCCATAAAGTCATGGCTAGACTTCGAGTCTTACGAATTATGAATCTACATCTTCGCACCAACATTTTAGCATGAGTAGCCCCTTTTTCAGTTTTTTAAGATTTTTATTTTTCAGAAGTGATATATAATAGGGCTATAAGTCAAGACCTTCAAAAATGTCACAATACATTGCAGTCCCCAATCTCTTCACATGTATGCAACCATCACCCTATGCATGCCCTTATAAATGTAACTACATGTACATGTATAGTGCAATGCTTAGGAATAAATAATAGCAGATGCTGGCAATGATAATCATGATGGCCAGCTGTTTCGTTGCATTTGTCAATTGTGTGCAGTAATATAGAAGTCCACATGTTGCTCACTGCTTGTGAATTAAGTCAATATGTTGAAAGTTACTGCAAATTAAATCATCAGCTTCTATCATTGCAGTAGTTGTTGGGGCTGAATTGCAAAAGTGACTTGCCATGCAAAGTCAAGTGAAATCAATCTATAGATAGTTATTGTTTGGATTAAATTGTGGTAACTCAATTGGAAAGATTGGTTTGGATTAGGTCGGGTAATATTAGTGACAGCATTAACTCAGCCTCCAGATACACATTTAGGGGGGTTTTCAGTGATGGAAATGGGGGGGAGCTCGGGGGAGCTGAGCTCCCTTGACCAAAAAACAGGGGGAGCTGTACCCTGCTACAGCTCCCCCAATGATCAGTGGTGAAATTACAATTATCATGTTACTTTTGTCAGTCCTAGTAGTATTTTTAGCCAAAATTATGCTCTGGAGGAAGAATTCTTTTCCTTTCGAAAATTTGGAATGACGAGCCGCTGCCGCAGGAGCCGAGAGCTCCCCCGACGAAAATTTTCCATTTCCATCACTGGGGGTTTTTCTTACCATTTAGTTTTGAAATGTTTTATTCTTCTTTTTCCTCCGTTCAGTTGTGCAAGAACAAACTTCTTTGGTGGCAAATAACTACCCACCCACTCAAGACACACATTACCAAGACCTACATTTTACAAGATTGCATACACTATTCGGATAAGCAAATAATAACTGTGTAGGTGCCTTGGTGACATATTCATTTTGCAGGCACACACTTGCAGCCAGAGTGGATAAGCCAAACTGACCGGCAAACCATTGTTCCATGAAATTGTTAAGCCGAAGCTGATTATCCTTATAAATGAAATTTGCATTATTCATATAATTGCATAATTGCATAAGTATATTAGACCAATACTTACCACCTATTGAGGACGAAATTAAACCACTCAGCAGTCTCGTTGTGTCTCAGGGCCCTTTTCCTGTGTAAAAGCAATTCCTGGTATTTCACATGTTCCTCTGTGAGATGCAGGACTTTGCCCCACCAAACTAAAAAGGTCAAAGCAATGAGACCAAAAATCCACAGGAAAGAGCAACCTAGCATGCCTAGAGCCCAAGACATGGCTATAACTGTCACCACAAAAAGGTAAATGAGGATTTGTTGGTTCTCCCTCTGAGCCTTTGCCAGCCTCTCATGTTCCAGGGCATTCAAGGGCTTAGGGGTCTTAGCAATAGCCCCTGGATCAGGGTTGATGTCACTCACCCCAAGACTATTGGATCGTATTTTCCCATTTGCTGCTTCGTCTAGTTCACTAGACATGGTTGGAACGAATAATCCGAAAGCTCACAATGTAAAAAGACACGAATCACTTGATAATCTCCAAGAAACGCAGGTATAGTGCTAACACAGTGTGGTGAATACAAGCAGTAAAAGTGACATTTCAACAACAGAGGATGATCTG